>BMAU01000944.1:0-600000 GCA_019973935.1 Trichonephila clavipes
CGACGAATTACGATTCGGCGGAATGGACAGGTGCTTAACACTAAGTACCTCATCCTGACCTTTTCGACGCCTGAACTCCCACAGTCCGTAAAAGCCACATATCTCCATTGCCTTGTTCGACCTTACTTTCCAAATCCGCTCCGTTGTTTTCAGTGCCAGAAATTTTGACATTCGAAAACAGTTTGCCGTGGCTACTAACCTGCTCTAGATGTGCAGAGGTAGGCCATGATAGCGCAGACTGTAATGCAAAGGAATGATGCGTAAATTGCAAAGGGGACCATTCATCGTTTTTTGGACCTTGTCCAGTATGGATATTAGAAAAGGAGATCACGGCAGTCAAAATTAAAAATAAACTTTCTTATCCGAAGGCTCGGCGTGTTGTATCATCACACACGCCAGCTTCTGGGTAAAGCTATGCATCGGCAGCCAGCAAAACATACAAATAAATAGCCATTCAAGTAGACGCAAGTACAGCTCAAACATATGAAAAGGCCGAATCTGATAAACCGAAATCTATTGCAGTGGATACACGTAAGACTGTATCCACTCCGTCCAATGCAAAAAGAAACAGAAAAACACAAATAAGGGAATCTGGGGTGCTAGCTAATAAAAAAAGAGGTCAAACCTCTCCAAGAAGCCCCATGACATGGGAGAGGATGTCATGGAGGATGTCATGCATTCCAAAGCGACGAAAGTTTAATGGAATATCTGTCGCCAAACCTTCGTCTTCTGGCTAATTACGAGGAGCAAGTGCGAAGACTTGATGGCCTCCTTTTCTTGCCATGCCATTTCTCCTTTTCTTCTTTTCCCATCCAGACCACAGACCCATATTACAAAATGAACATTGTTGAAATTTAGTTTTTCTACTGAAAAAAATTGTTACTTTTCTTTAACATATTTTGGTTTATATTTTTTATTGCGTTAATTTAGTTTCTTTTTCGAATACTTCTTTAAATCTGTTGACTTTTGTTGCTTTATTTGTGTTCGACTAACACCGTTGGTTTTCCGACCCGCATGTTAGTCATGTGCGGCGTCCCGTAAGGAGGAAAATGGTGTCCTGGGAATATCTTTGGCCCACGCTTCGCTGTAGACGGGAGGTAGGAGTGAGCCCACTCCTGTCAATCGGCTGGTGGTACCTCTCTTCGGTGTCCCCGAAGAGACACTCCTGTAGGGTTAGTGCTGCAAATAAGGGGTGGCGAGTTTACCTATTGGATCCTCACCCTGATGCTGTAGCACAATATTCTGGGTGTACTCCAGGTAAGCGCCGTGCCTGGTTTTTGCCAGATGACCGGCACACTGCCTCCCTTGTTGGTCTCCGTGGTGGGTGGAGGCACGCCAGGATGAAGTTTTTTACGCGTACTTATGGATCCAATGCTGTTGTGCCCGGGTAAAGGCCTCGTTTTACCCAATTCAAACATAGATATAATTGCCGCTGGTACAAGATTTTTGATACTTTTTTACCAAATAATGAAATGTGCACAAAATCCCCATTCTCTATTAACAAAGCTCTCATTAGAATAGGTGGTGAGCCAAAATCAGTAAAACGCTATGGTCTGGTGACCTACTTATTGAAACATTGACTGTTTTACAAACCAAATCATTTCCACTCGCGAAAACGTTTCTAAATTCTCCCATATTGATAAGTCCGCACATACACAAATCTCTCAATTCATGCAGATGTGTAATTTCCGAACCTGACCTGTTGACCACTCCTGAAGCCGAAATCCTAGAGGGATTCTCTGATCAGGGTGTGACTCAGGTCAGAAGAATTACTTTTAAAAAAGATAATACAAATATATCTACAAAACGTTTAATACTAACATTCAATAGCCCTAAACTTCAATCTACAATAAAAGCAGGTTACTTAAACTGTAAGATCCGTCCCTACATACCGAACACTCTGCGCTGTTTCAAGTGCCAGAGGTTCGGACACTCACAAACTTCCTACCGAGGTCAATTAACATGCTCTAGATATGCGTCCGCTGGGCATTCTTCCACGGAATGTACTCTAAAGCCAAAATGTACTAATTGTTTACAATCTCATGCATTGGATTCGAAATTATGCCCAAAACGGAAGTTAGAAAAACAAATTCAGGAAATTAAAACAAATAAAAATATTTCTTACTCAGAAGCACGCAAACTAATAGTTCCTCAGCCATCCCAGACATATGATCAAATTACAAAACCTACAGCTATATCCACAACTACACAAACAGATCCAAATATAACAAACATAATCTGTCCACCTTTACAATACCTGAAACCCGTATCTTCTGAAAATCCCATGCCTAGTATCTCATCTTCAGTGTCTACCGTCTCCACGTCATCTTCAAGTACTCAAGAAAATCTACTTCCTTCCCCATCTGCAATAATACCAACAATACAAAGTGAATCTTTGTTGAAAATATCCATTCCTATTACTACTACAACTACTTCCCCTGTCAATAACTTGAATACTTCTGATTCATCTTTAGAAACTGAAACCCGTTCTCTTACAACTAATAAATTTGCTGCACTTTCAACTGAAACTCAACCATTAGTTCCCTTACCAGAGTCTGTCCCTACTACATATAATAGTGAACATTCTAATGCACTTAAAATCCCACAGTATACAAAACGAAATTCAAGAAATAGAAGAAAGCGCCCCAAAGTGCAGAAACTAGAAATTGAAATAAAAATGGCTCCACATAGACCTAGAAAATCAGCAGCTATAGAATATACAACAGATGAGGAAGACATGATAACTTATGACGCGGAGGAGGAGGACTTTGAGCCAGATCCTGCGGTTAATTCGCACTTAATCCTGTAAATTATCCTAAAAGATATTTACGCGTGTTAACTCCAACGCGTTTCCGAAAAAAGTAGGAGTTAATTTTTATTTACATGAAATGCAAAAACCTTTTCTACAATTCAATTTTTCACTAGTACTTTTTTTTGTGCTTTTATTTTTAGATTTTGTCTGACTTGCTTATTTTTATTGCTTGAAAAAGAGTTTTTATACGTAATTTGAAATTTTAACTTTTTAAAAACTGTGCTGTCAATATTTTAACACATTTTATCAAATGTTTTAACATTTTAACAAATGTTTGGCGCAGTATGGCCAGATTTGGACCTTGCGCCATTAAATCTCACATTCACTCACTCACTAACTTGATGGCCTCCTTTAGTCCTCGTCGTCTTCTAGCTCCTTACAAGGAGCGAGTTCGAAAACTTGATGATTTCTTTTATTTCCTGGAACTACCGTGGTCTAAGAACTCGACTTGATGATCTCAAATCCATCTTTTCCACGTACGAGCCCGCAAGCGTTGCTCTTCAGGAGACATTTCTGAAGAGTACTATGACAATGCGAGTGCATGGTTATAATTGTGTTCGACGGGATGTAGATGGCGATGCATTTCCAACTGGAGGTGTTTGCCCTTTTACGTCCCATCTGTTTTCCCGTAATGTCGTCACACTGCACACATTGTTACAGGCCGTGGCTGTACGGATTCACATCCATTCTTTAGTCACAGTCTTCTGAGTTTATTTACCACCAAACGATGTTGTGTCACAAGTGGATTTGAATCGGTTAATTTGTCAATTGCCAGCTCCATTTATTTTGCTGGGTGACTTTAACGGACACAGCCCTCTCTGGGGGCATGATGATACAAACTCTCGCAGGCCACAGATCGAACAGTTGATCCTGATCACTGTCTCTTTCAGTTAAAGAACGACGAGAAAACGTATTTCCATGCACCCACGAGGTCATTTCACTCCTTTGATCTAGCCATCTTTTCACCAGTTCTGCTACCGATGTTGAATTTCGAGGTTTATAATGATCTGCACAACAGTGATCATTTCTCTCTCCTACTCTCGCATGTTAATGGTGCGGGGACACAACTTCGTCCCCCCACGTATAATTTTAATCGCACAGACTGGAATAAATTCACACGGTTAGCGATTATCACAAGCACAATGGTTCAGAACAGGTAAGTTGATGATGCCGTTTTAAATGTTACTGAAGCTATTCGGAATGCTGCCAAAACATCAAATTCTACTCGAAAGCTGTGCAAACTATGGTGGAACTCTTCCTGTCAACAAGCCAAAAAGGAACAAAGGAGGGCGTAGGGTATTTTCAGGAGATACCCCGCCACTGATAATCTCATAGCGTTCAAACGTGCGAAAGCGTTAGCTCGTAGAATGCCAGAGAGAATCTTGGATCAAGTATGTATCTTCAATCACATCGTCAACTACCAGCCAACAGTTATGGAGAAAAGTCAAAGCAGCGAATGGCCTTTATCGGGAATTTACTATTCCGATCTTGGAAACATCGACTGGTTTGTATTCGTCACCTTTTGATGTGGGCAACTTGATTGGCCAAACATTTTCTAGTGTGTCCAGCTCCGATTCATATAGCCCTGCATTTCAGGCGACTAAGAATCGCTTAGACCGGACACCTATCAACTTCAGGGGCCGACAGCCTCTGCCATACAACTGTGACTTTGACATGTGGGAATTGAAGAGGGCCTTGTCATCGGCCCACAATACTAGTCCAGGCCCTGATGGAATATTCTATGAATTGCTTCACCATTTGAACGAGGACTCACTAGTAAGTCTCCTTTACCTATTCAACCGAATATGGAGGAAGCAGGTGTATCCTACTCAATGGCAAGAAGCCATAGTGATCTTCATTCTAAAACCTGGAAAAGAGCGAAAGAACCCTCTCAGCTATCGACAGATAGCACTCACGAGCTGCCTTTGTAAGACACTAGAACGTTTGGTAAATGCCCGTCTCGTTTATTAGCTTCTCTCATTGTTTAATCGCATTTGGGAAACCCAAGTGTTTCTCACACAGTGGTGTCATGCCCACGTTTTACCGTTTCCAAAGCCTGGTAAAGATCCGACATCAGCAAATAATTACCTCCCTATTGCTCTCACAAGCTGCTTAAGCAAGCTGATGGAGCGCATAATTAGTGCGAGGTTGATGTTCCATCTTGAGTCACATAATCTCCTTTCACCCCTTTAAAGTGGATTTCGGAAATCAAGATCCACCACAGACAATCTCCTTCGGCTAGAGACTTCCATCCTAGAGGCTTTTGTCAAGAAACAGTATAACATCTCTGTTTTCTTTGACATTAAAAAAGCTTATGACATGTCTTGGAGGTACGACATACTTAGAGATCTATATGCAATGAACATCAGAGGGAATTTTCCAGTTTTTATCAAGAATTTTTTAAACCATCGTTCTTTCCAGGTAAACCTGCGTTCATTTTATTCAAATATTTTTATCCAAGAACAAGGTGACCCACAAGGGTCAGTTTTAAGCGTACTTTTATTTCTTATTAAAATTAATAGCATAACCCATCATATAAATCAGGGAATTCAGTGTTCTCTATATGTGGACGATGTGCAAATATCGTACTCGTCTAAATTCATCAATGTTGCAGAACGACAAATCCAGACCACTATTAACAACTTCACTAAATGGGCTGAACAAAACGGTTTTGTTTTTTCTACAGAAAAAACTGTTAGTGTTGTATTCAGTCGAAAGCGTGGGGTTTTTCCAAACCCTGAGCTTTTTATTGGTAGAAGCCTCATTAAACTTGTTAATGAGGTCAAATTTCTAGGTCTTATATCTGACCAATCTCGCCGATTCCATCGTCATTTAAAAGATCTCAAAATCAGAAGTGCCAAGGCCCTAAACATCCTCAAAGTATTAGCAAATACTCGCTGGGGAGCAGACCGAACATCATTGCTTCGCCTCTACAGAGCTCTGATTAGATCAAAACTGGACTATGGATCTATGGTCTACAGTACTGCGTGCAAATCTCTTTTGAAGATCTTGGATCCAGTACATCATCAAGCCCTGAGACTTTGTCTGGCAGCCTTCCGTACATCACCGGTTGAGTCCCTCTATGCTGAAGCCTACTAATCCCCATTAGATTTGCGGAGGAAGTATTTACGTTTGAACTATTTTATGAAAATCCAATCAATGAAAACAAATACTGCACATTTTAGCCTTTATGATTTTAACAGTCATCATTCATCCCTAACTTACTCTCAACCTTTTCACTTTAGAATTAGAGACCTGATTAATGACCTAAATCTGAGCATTGAAAGAATTGCTCTGTGCAAGATTTCTGAGGTGCCCCCTTGGAAAGTGATTTATCCCAAGGTAGATTTCACCCTGTCATGCTACTCAAAAGCATGCGCTCCTAAGAGTACATACAGAACACTGTACTTGGAACACAGAGAGCTTTTTCCCGACTATGAACCTATCTACACGGATGGCTCAAAGTCTGAATCCCATGTTGGTTCAAAAGCAGTTTCTCTGAGCACTGTAATTACAGACGCTCTACCAATTTAAGCATCTATTTACATTGCTGAACTCCATGTGCTAAGAATAGCTCTAGAACACATTTCACTATCATGCGGTAAAAAGTTCATTATTTACACAGATTCCCTGTTAGCCCTTCAAAGCATTGTATCTTTACATTCATCGTCTCATCCCATCCTTGTGGACATCAGATATGCTTTAGCTAATCATCTTAAGAAGAAAGATATCAGATTTTGTTGGATCCCAGTACATGCCGGAATAACCGGAAATGAACTGGCTGATACAGCTGTACGATCAGCGGACAGGCTCTTCAGAAAGGTTCCCTATTCCACACTCTGACCTAAAAGCTTGCTTCAGGCAGAAACTGCAAAGTGTACAGCAATCAAACTGGGACCAACAAACTGAAAATAAGTTGCATAGAATCATGCCCGTTCTCGCTCCAATTGTGCCATCATCAAGCAACCACTGTGAGCAAGTGATATGGACTAGGCTACGCCTAGGACACATCCGCCTAACGCATAGGCATCTTCTGTTGGGTGAACCACCACCCTATTGTGAGAAATATAATGTCTCGCTATCAAAGAAACACATACTCTGTGATTGTCCGCATTCAAATCATCTTAGACATCGGCTTTTTAACTCTGTTGATTTTACTATATCCAGTATTTTAAGCAATAGCATCAATTCCTCACTTGTGTTTAAATTCATGAGCATCAAGGGTTTTATTCATCATATCTAATTTTCATCTATAGATTTTATGGCCTGCAAATCTTATTTAACTGTTCTTATTATCTCTCTTGGTGCAGTGTGATCTAAATTGGTCCTTGCGCCTTTAAAAAAGAAAAAAACCAAACCAAACCTCGTTTAACAGCTAGAAAAGAGCCGATGCATTCCTCTGTTTCAGAGTGGCTTCCGTAAAGAAAGATCCTTCTCGACAATATTATTAAGCTAGAAAACAAAATCAGAAATGCTTTTGTACGGAGGAATCATCTAGTTTCTATCTTTTTCGATATCGAGGAGGCATATGATCGTACTTGGCGCTATGGGATACTTTGCACTTTATTTAATTTCCGATTGAAATGCAATTTGCCTACTTTTTAAAAAAAAAATTTAAATCTTCGTACTTTTAGAGTGAGACTGGGTGGAACTCTCTCTACTCCTTTTACCCAAGCTGAGGGAGTTCCTCAGGGGAGTATTTTGAGAGTCACCCTCTTTATATGTCATATTTCACCCATTTTAAATGTTTTTTCGCCTTCTATACAGGCGTCACTATACGTGGACGATCTGCAGATCAGTTGTGAAGGTTCGGACATGCACATGATTGAACGGCAGTTGCAAACTGCCGTCAATAACCTTGTTAAATGGTGTGACACCAACGGTCGCAGTATTTCTGCCAGCAAGAGTTGCTGAGTGCACTTTTGCCGGAAACGGGGTCTTCATCCAGACCCCGAAATACGTATCCGTGATGTTAATATTCCCGTTGTTCCCTACGTAAGCTTCCTCGGGGTAATATTTGACCGTCGACTCACTTTCCTTCCGCACATTTTACATTTGCGGAAGAAGTGTGAAAAGTCACTCAACCTCTTGAAAGTGTTGTCTAACACCTCCTGGGGGGCGGATCGAGCATCACTGCTCCGAGTGTATCAATATGTCGTATTGTCCCGCATGGATTACGATTGTGCAATTTACGGATCTGCGTGCAACTCTGCGCTGAAGAAACCTGACCCTGTCCACCACATGGCACTGAGAATCTGCTCTGGTGCGTTTCGAACATTGCCAGTGCAGAGCTTTTATGTTAATTGTAACCAGATTCCTCTGGATCTTCGACAGAGGAAGCTTTCTCTTGCCTACTATTTTAAGATCTTGTCCGTGCCTTCACATCCTCTGAAAAATGTATATAAGAGTACCAGCATGAAGAGACTGTATGATGCCCGGCCGTCTAACACCCGGCCATTTATGGATATGATGAAGCTATTAATAACCGAGCTTGACCTACCTAATGTAGATATCCAGCAAAGGAACCCTTTACTATTTCAACCTTGGAATACGCCACGGTGCCATTATACCAACCCTTTTGCCAATTATAGTAAATCCACCGTAACACGTGTCATCTTTCAACGCGTCTTCGCCTACCATCGCAGTCAGTATAGTGGTTTTTCGGCCATCTACACAGATGGTTCGAAACGTGCAGATTACGTTGGCTGTGGAGTTGTGATTGAAGATAATATGTTGGGTTATCGGCTTGACCCTTCTTGCAGCGTTTTCAGTACAGAGGCTGTCGCCATTTACCGCGCACTTCAATCAATCGACTTCAATATTCCCCGTAAATATTGCATCTATACTGACAGCATGAGTGTATTAGAAGCGCTTGAAAATTCTAACGATCGGTGTCATCCAGTGGTTTTGTAATGTACTTTTAACATTACGAGTCAACTCTACAGCAAGGGTTTCGATATAGTATTTTGCTGGCTACCGAGTCTCGTAGAAATAATAGGCAACGAGCAAGCGAACAGTGCGGCAAGGTCCGCGACGACCCATCTGCCGCTAGCAGTTCCGCTATCGGATATGAAGCGCGTCATCCTGCATCATATTTTTACGATCTGGCAGGAATTATAAGGTCAGCAGTTGGATGACAAACTGCACTCTGTGAAACCTGTCATATTAGCATGGCCTGTGATACCAATGCGAAGGACTGATGTCAAATTGACTCGCCTTCGCGTTGGTCACACTCGCTTCACTCATAGGCATTTGCTGTTGGGGGAAGATGCTCCTGAATGTCCTTCATGCAAGGTCTCTTACACTGTGCGTCGCATTTTAATAGATGGTCCCATTTTTAATAACTATCGTATTACCTTTTTTAATTCATCTCATTTAACTTTACCTGACTTGGTCGGGGAAATACCCCAACAAAACCTATCTACTTTTATCAGAAAAAATAGATTTTTATATTTAATTTGACTTTTTAAAATGTATTAACTTTAACTTTAATTTTTATATATGTGCATGCAGGCATGCACATATATAATTCTTTTTTTATATAATTATATTTTTCATGTGTATTTTTAACATGGTTTTAATATTTTAACAAACGTGTGGCGCAGTTTAACCAAATAAGCCTAACACCATTAAATCTAACACACTCACTCACTCGCCTTTTCCAAACTTTGCCTAAAATAGAAAATTGAAAAAGAAATTCAAGAATATTAAACTAATAGAAATATAACTTACATAGATTCCTGAAAGTTAATAACCCCACCTATATCACAAACATACTCCCAGGCTGCTAAATCTTCTACAATATCCGCTTCTACTCAAACTGATGAAAATATCAAAAAATAAAATGTCCACCATTAAAATTACTTGAACAACCTTTTTCACTTCCGAAATCAAACATATCTTCATCTATTCCTTCACTTTCACATCTTCAGCTCAAGCAGATCTCTTGACATCCACATTGCTAATATCAGCTATAATATCCGAGTCACAACCATTGAATCCTACACCCAACAACGTCCCTTCCACATCCAATATATCCCCTTACGCCAGTGTTTCTCAAACAGTGGGGCGCGCCCCCCTGGGGGGCGCGAGCATATCGAAAATAAAAGATTAAAAAAATTTATTTACTGGAATGAAGTAAAACAAAATACTTTCTGACATAATAAAAAAATGCACATTTACACTGATATAATTTATATATCTGCGATATTACGTCATAAAAAATTAAAGCTTCTACTTCTATTACGGTTTCTTTTCAAACCAAAATGAGAAAAAACAAAACTCAGACCAATAATCGAAAAAAAATTTTAGGAAGATAAAAAATTCATCACTGTAATATTATTGTCATCAGCTGTAGGCAGCAGAATGTAGTTGCTGCGGTTTGACCTTCGAACTTACTTGTACGGTTAGTTAGTCCTGGCTCTTATGTATTTGTTTTTTCATTTTGGGAAGTTTCAAATAAACTATTTCTGCTGCGATTTTTTCCTTGTAAAATATTTTTTATGATTTTGGAAAAGCACAGAGAGCTCTTTGAAGGATTACTTGGCCAAGATTTATTTCTATGAGTTATTCCCAAACATATAAAAAAGCATAATGAAAAACGTTTTACATAATTTTTTTTGAACATCCATATTGTAATAAATACACTTTTATTCCGGAGCTGTCACGCCGAGCACAGAGTGCACGAAATCGGTAATTCTGGCAAAACTGTTTAATTGTTACCAATGGCTCTGACACTATCCTCCTGTTTGACAGTCTTAACGTGTGAACTAAAATATTTGTCACATATCTCCCTCTTTTTTGGGAGTGACAAACGTTTTTTTACAATCTTTAGGTACTTGTTTTGACTGAGTTCCCGGTGTGATAACTTTTTTCCGAAATATTTTCTGTGTTCTTGAAAGTAGGTGAGTATATTTTCTCTTAATTAAATTATTCACTGTAGTTACGATTTTTATTGTGTACTATAAAAATAATTATAAAAAAAAGATTGGGGTGGCTCAATAACCCCACTCGACCATTAGTATCAAGTGCGTGCCTGCTCCAGGTTTAAAACATGTTAAGAGAGACTTTAAATATTGAAAATAATACAATTATATATTTCTCATCGGAATTTTATATTATTTTTCATTATTCAACATCAACTCTAAATGCTAATTCTGTGAGGCTGAAAATTACAGTTCGCTTAAAACTAATTATAATTTGAGCAATGATTTAAAATAAAATCATTTTACATCTTTGTAAACATTGTTGCGCACTTGGCTTTACTCTACTTAAAATTCAGCGATTATATCAATATTGTTTTATTTTCTTATAAATGAACTCGTGCAAATAGCCTGTACTTCAGCCGGTATACTTTTAATGTATCAGTGCTGCACAGAGTATTTTATAATTAATTAATTAATGCTAAATTAAGAAAAAGTTTAATAAAATGCGACTTCCATGGGCTTGTCTTACAGAGCAAATTTTTCAAAGGAATGCTTATGATTAGAAATTGACCCACTGAGTTCTTTCTAAAAAAAGCTGATATCTATATTTTGTCTTCTAAGCAGCCACTGCATTTTGCAATATGTTCCAATTTAAAAATTAGAGAAAGGAAAAATAACATAATAATTATCCTATTACTTAATTATCCTATTTTTGCTTAAAAGCAACATATACAAAATTTAATACTTATGTCATGAATTTGTACGGTATATAATTAGATTATTGCTTTAGCGTAAAAAAATGCATTATTATTGCATTCAGTACATTATTAATGTATAAGGGGGGCGCGATAATAATTGTGATTGATAAGGGGGCGCCACTATTGAAAGTTTGAGAAGCTCTGCCTTACGCATCCAGCTTCGGTGTTCAACCCCCTACTTCAATACAGGATGCTAAATGAAAAGCCAAAACCAGAGCAAGAAAAAGGAAAAAAGAGCTGCTTAAAAAATGAATGATGCAATAATAGAAATAAAGATGTGAAACAGCATAAACCACAAGAAAGTACACCTAAAGGGGATTCCTCAGACGAGGACATGATTGAGTACCGACCCAGACGAGTACGACGCGGATGAATACGTCAAGAAACATTATAATATTGGGGAATATTCCCGTGTAATAACCCCAACCTGTTATAAAAACGTAAAAAGAGGTAGTTCTATTACTGTACACCGTTACTTTTATTAAAAAAAATATATCTCGATTTTAAACCGTTGTCTAGTTCTTACCATTTTTGTTTATTATGTTACATTAACTATCGTGTTATGATTGATCTGTTTTAAAATTGTTTGAATTGGTGGGATATCCCCCACCACACACATAAAAATTAAATGCTTTTATCTTATAAAAAATTTCATGTTTTATGATATTTTATCTTAAACTATTGTTACTGTGTTTTAAATATTATATAACGTTTTTAATTTTTTTAACAATTGTTTGGCGCATTATAGCCAGAATTGGCTCTTGCGCCCAAAAACCCCAAACTCACTCACTCTCTTACCATCCACATCTTCTGTCACAGTTACATCGTCATCAGAATCTCAACTACCTATTCCTTTATTAGATACTGCTCCCGCCACATCTAATAGTCAATGCACCTCTGTTGCATCATCCTCATCCAATAAAGCACTTTCTTCAACTACAGGACCAATGTTTTCATCTTTACCAGCTGAAACAAGTCCTGTTCTTGAAACTTCCGCTACATCCAATACAATTCCTTCTACATCCTAGGCTAAAAAAAACTACAAAAACTTGCAAGAAAGTGTCCTGATAAATCTATTACCCCACAACTCACTTAAACCAAAAATAGAAATACAGGTACATCTTTACAGGAAACATTAGATGAGGAAGAAGAAGGGGTAGTGAAGTATACCTATATTTAACCCCTACCAGAGATAGAAAGTGACATTTTTTAATCATACTTATTGGATTTGGTGGGGGGAATTCCCCTCCAAAATCTATTTTTATTTTTAGAACTGACTTTTTATATAATTTGAAATTTTACATTTTATTATAAAACTATTGAAGAAATTTATACTTTAAATCAGCGTTTCTCAAACTGAGGGGCGTGCCCCCTTGGGGGGCGTGATGACCCTGCGAGGGGGGGCGAGCATATTGAAAAGTTGAAAACGAAAGTTTATTTAAAAGAATTATTAATTTACTGAAAGTAAAGAAACAAAATACATTCTCTCTGACGTAATAAAAAATAAAGTACACATTTACATTGATATAATACACTTATGAATGTATCACTACTGCACAATGTACTTTGATAACTAACTATTCTAAATTAAGAGCAAGTGTAACAATTACAAGTGACTCCATGGGGTCGTCATGTATAAAATTATGTGCAAAATTTAACATGCATCTCGATCATTAATCCCTTTACTGCCGATTAAAAGTTTCGCGATTCACTCCTTAATGCCACCGTTTTCCTCGTAAGCGCGTGTATGTGGTGTATGAGGGGGGAAGAAAAGGAATAAATAAGTAAATTCTCTGAAATAAAAAAGTAAATCCTTCGCAAACAATGCAAACATTTTAATCAATTCCAAATAATTTTATTCGTAGAAGTGTACATAGTACATCGTACTTCATAAAGACGTATATATACGTCCGGGGCAATTGATGCACTAGCTGAGCGAGATGTTTATATACACCGGTGGAACTTAAGAGGTAAAATTCGTAGTGTAGCTTTTGTGTCAAATGATATTATTATTGAATGATATTATACAGAGGGGGCGCAATAAAACTTATGATTGCATATCGGGTCGCAAGTATTGAAAGTTTGAGAAGCACTGCTTTAAATATTTGAAAAGTTGTTTGGCGCAGCTTAGCCGTGCTGACTCTTGCGCCGTAAAACCCAACATTCACTCACTCACCAGAGCATATGTTTAGGATATCTGTGGAGCAATTAATTTACGCGCTTCTTAACAGGATATGTTTTTATTGGTTTTAATTTCGTGGATATGTTTTTCTAATTTCCATTTGGTTCATAATTTAGAACCTGATGAATAGGGCTCTGAACAATTAACACACTTTGGCCCCAGACTGCAATCTGTGGAAGAATGCCCAACAGATGCACATCTAGAGCACGTCAGTTGACCGCGACAGGAAGTTTGAGAGCGTCCGAATCCCTGATACTTAAAGCAGCGCAGAGGTCGTATTTTGCAGTTTAAATATCCGGCATTAATAGCGGTAGGTGGTTTCGGACTATTGAAGGTTAAAATTATATGTTTACTAGGTAAACGTGTTGAGTCTTTTATTATTGTAATTCTTCTGTCCTGGTCACCCTGGTCAGAAAGTCCTTCGAAAATTTCAGCTTCTGAAGCGCACAAAAGGTCGAGCTCATATATGACACCACGACAAGAGTTCAATGATTTGTGAGGAATAACGGTTAAAGTGAAGTCTATAAATGGGTTAGCCAAGAAGAAAGATTTTGATTGGACAGTGGATGCAGTTCCTATCAATAAGTCCCCAGAACGTAATTTCCTGACAGATTTCGGGTCTCCTCCAATTCCTTTAAAGGCTTTTTGCATGGCAAAGGAATTCTTTTAGAAGAATTCTTTTACAAGCACAATAGCAAAGAACTCTGGGGGAAAGCAAACTGCTATTTCTGTTAAAATAAAGGTGGCGCTTCTTAAGGGTTTTGTTCAAAAATAGAAAACGAAAGCGGAAATCTATAAAAATTTTGGTATTGCTAAATTTTGTATCAAATTTCATTCTCAGTTATATATATCTATGTTAATGAAATGTACTCTAATAAATTAATTTTGTTTTGAATACACACACTTATATATATCTATATATTGCAATATCTTTTAACGCGAAAAATATTTCAGTCTCCTCAATTTCGTGTTAAATGATTTTCATTGTACATGAAAATTATACCTTATAACATTTTACCAAGTACTTTATTTTTCATTGATTATATCTTAGTTCTGGTATGAGATGTTTTTTAATATGGCATTAACTTGTGTTGCATGTTTTAGTAATATCTAAAAATAAACTCTTTTATTTATTATGTTCACACAATAAACATTCACTCGTCAAAACACCGTGCATAAAACGTTTTAAAGAATGATAGATTTGCTTTTTTTACTGTGGAATTAAACGCTGATTTAAGCATTCTTTTGTAATATATATATTAATCGTCAATTAATACTTTAAAATCTGAAACTGGATTTTCACATGTTGAGTTACATATGCGTACTCCTTTATTGAAAAGTAGCACAAAGTTTGATTCTTTTAAAAGTTGAAAGCTCTAAAAAATCATAGTAGTAAAAATATTATTCTATGTTTATATATATACATGAAATATGTAATACATTTCACACACAATCATTCAAAATCTAGCGTTTTGAGTTAAAATGTTCAGCACTTAATTTAAAAACTCATAAAAATCGAAAAATTTTAGAAAAGCTAAATTTTTTTCACTCTATTCAATTTTTATTTTTGGACACATACCAATTATATTTTGAGAAGTCATCGAACTTTTTGAAAATATATACTTGGAACTTATTGTCATTACTTTGATATTTTTTGCAAAATTTTTTTCACGTCATGTCTTTGTCTTTTATCGCTGGAACAATATTTGAGACTTTTTGTTGAAAAGCCACTTCCAAGCCTTCGTAATAAATGAATACATCTATCTCTTTCTAAGTAAACATATCTATTGTTGAAGCTGATACGATTCTCGAATTCTCATTCATACTGCTAATCAGTGACGACTGTAGATCTTATCTGGAGTGTGTCTCTTTATTCTCTTTTCACTTTTAATTGTGTTTCGAGGGGCGTATTTTTGAAAGAGATACTGAACTCAAAATGTGAAAGAAAATTGCGTTATTATTTACTTCTCAGATAAATTTTACTATGGATAGTCTTCAAGCACATATCAATACGTTTATACACATTAATATTTTTGGACCAATAACCAATTTATTTCTACTCAATGTTTTGGAATACCAGCCTTCTATTGATTAGTTTTTGATTTAAGTAACAATTATATAATAATTTTTGGATAAATAATTTTTTCTTAATTCTCTATACATCCAGAGCAATTGTAGACAAGACATCGATGAGTTATTCAGAAGTTTTAATGTCTCCGATAGAATGACGATTATTCAGAAGCAAAAAGTAGCCACCGAATTAGATGATAAAATTGAATGATACTAGGAAATAATAGCAATTGCTTAGCTATTTCAATCTAAAAATATGTCGCTTCTTGTGTACCCAATATTCGAAACAACACCTTTAGATGCGCGTACAGATTCTTCAAATTGTTTTTATGAAAGAGGAAATCTATTTTCTTCCGATCCTTTTCGGACGTCAGCCTTCAGTGACTTTAGAATTTTCAGTCAATCAAGAATTTCAACATATCATTGGAGAAATGAATACCCGAGTATTTCAAGTGAATCTTCTTTATCTCCTTTTGAGCACCGTGAACCTTTTGAATTGGAAAATATCAACGCATACCACAAATTGTGGACTCCTCAAGAATTACCGAGTAATAGGCAGAGTCTTTCATTAAATTCTTCTAAATGTGCTGGCAGATCTAAGACTATGGAGCTTTGGAGACCATTTTCTCCATCGCCATTAGATGAAATTTGTACTCCTGATAACAAGAATTTTGTTGGAAATACAGGGAATCATAATGGTTTTTCTGTGATTATTCCATCTCCTGTTAAACTTGAACAATCGAAAACGTCATTGTTTAAGCCAGTGAAAAAGAAGAAATACAATTGTCCGAACTGTCCTTCTACATATATGAATAGTACCCAACTAAAGAGTCATATGAGGAAGCATAAAGGTCAGTTTATAACTTTAATTTCCCGTTTACTTTCAAGTGACAATTCTAGCGTTTCATCTTAATTTTGAATAATATAAATTTTGTATATATGAGACTTTTTTCACAAGCCAAATATTTTAGCTATTTAAAGTTATCTTTCAATATGGTAATACAACTTTGATATATTTAATCTAATGTGGTATTTTATTTATTATTTTTAACTACCCTTATGCAAAGTATGCCGAAAACTGTAACACTCATTAAAAATAATTTTTGAACGAACAGTTAGTTATTTATTAAAACAAAGGAGAGATTTAGAAGCTGAAATTTATATTGTACAAATAACATATGTATTCGGTCAAAATTAAAGAATTTTCATAAAGTTTTAATAAAGAGTTTATTATTATCTAAATTGTTGAGAAGTAAATATTCCTAGTAAAATAAAATTATAACACTGTTTTAAATATAATCCTCTATATATATTTAAAAAGAATATATATATGAAAGGATTTTCAAGTATCTTATTTATACTTTTTCGGATTGAAAAGAAGCAGGGATAAGTAAAATGAAGTATTTAAAAACTTATTGTTTAAAACTTAAATTACTTATTAAAGTAAAAATGATAAACAGTTAAGTCTAGTATAGATATGAATAATTTTTAAAGTCTGTAATTTCACGCATCATAATTTTCTAATAAAAAATTATTCTGTAAAAGAAATTTAAAGTTTTATTTTATTTTGCTAAATGAATATCATCTTATGAAAATTAACGTTCCTTAAGAAACTGCATTTTTTAAAGTCTCTTTTAAAGTCTTTAAATGAAAAATTCAAGTTTTGTACTATATTTATCTAAACAAAACAAGGTATTTGATTCTCACACCTCATTTTTCAAATATAGCAAATTTTCCGTTCAATCAATACTTCGTTAGAATAAAAAAAATATTTAAAAAAACTTCTTTAGAGTTGAAAATCTTGGTGTCGTAACTATGTTTTGACTGATATTAATAATTTAACTACATACATATAGAGGTGTGAAAATTAACGGACTAAATTGTTAAAAAAATCATAATAATTTGAACTTTTAAATATTTTAAGAAATTATTTTATGCATCTATAATATTTTATTGTAAACAGCATTATATAATTTCATTTTCATTTAACTTATTTATATAAAACAATTACTTTAATATTTATATAATCTTGTATTACTTAAGATTTACAGTTTTTTTATAAGTTCTAAAGCATTTTTGCATATACGGAATGCGATTTCGTTATTTATGGTTTCTTCTGTTTTATTTTTGTTCAAAATGCGTCATTTGATTTGAATAGTTCTTGAATTAAAAAAAAGTATTCCATATTTCAATTATTTGCGAATTTTTTTCAATTATTTATTACACAAATCGGCTGTATTAAACCACCTCTAGTTTTAATCATCCATCAAACAAACAGTTTATTATAAATTTAATTAACATTCTGTCTAAGAAATAATTTTTGCAATATAAATAAAAATTTTTACGAAATGTGCAACAGACAATAGAATTATAGCACAAAAATTTATTCCATTTTTTTCAAAACCATTCGTCAAAATGAATTTACTTTTATTTGATGAAGAAACCCCTTCTTCTGAAACCAAAGTTATAAAGTTATTTTCTCAAACTCAATTATATTTAACAACCAATATCAATTTCCGTTTTAGGTAAAACAAATAGACTTATTTAATAAATTAGTACTATTAATGACTAATTTATTAATTATTTTATTGCAAGGAAATTCTACGGTACTACATGCAACTATTTTTTTTAAATATTTATATGTAACAGTAGATTTTATTTTTTTAAAAAATTAAGAATAATAAGTTTTTTTCCCCATTTAAGCTTAATAATTCTCTCACTTCCATTAAATAATGTTGGTTTTTAGATTTAAGTTCAAATTATTAATTTTTGCTGCATTGCAAAAATGCAATTTAAAAATTCGCACTAATGGATAAGTTTTATTGTGGATTCCATTTATTTTAATGATAAATTATTATCTATAACAACGTGATAAATGTACTACCTATTTTTAACTATAGTTATATTACCTCTGAGCTGTGCTTGAAATGCGAGCACGATTTTTTAGTTTTTGTTTTTGTTTTATTGGTGTAAGAGTTTGTATACTGCATTTATCATTTAAGTATTTGTATTTTAATACGGAACATTATTAATCTTTTGCAATATGTATTATTTTTAATTTTAATTTCTTATTAATTTTATCCGAATACATCAAATCCTTATCGACCAGATTAATTTGAAGGGAGCTGTCTAGCTGATATAAATGGTAGCTTCTCTTATCATTTTTTTGCTCTTAAGCTTCTCTTATCATTTCATTCCAGAAAAATTTCAGTTCAAATTCAGGATTAGATAAAATCTCTCTCTGTGATTGCTAAGCTTTGTCAAATTATAACTAATATGATGTCACCATTGTTTATGAATACGTAAAAATGGTTGTTTAGGTATATATATATATATATATATATATATATATATATATATATATATATATATAATCCTTTAAGATTTTCAAAAATCTGATTTTTTTCTTACAATTACAAATTAAAATTAATTAGGATTTTTAAGAGTGGCAATGTTGTAAAAATTATGGCTCAGTCATCGAATGAATGTAATGAGAAAAATAAAAAGGGTGATTAACGAAATTGGTGACTGATAAATGTGTTGCATAGTGGCAAAAGATCTTTGATGTAAATTCATGTTGAGTTAGGTTATTTAGATAAGCCAAATGAAAGATATTTTTGAGAGAAAGTAATTAAAATAGATATTTTATGCTGTGGATAGCGAGCGTAGAGAATCTATATGCAAGATATAAAGTTATTGTTATTGAGTCACTTTATTGATGCATTTATGTTAATTTAAAATGCTTTGTGCATTAATTATTTTTGAATATCTCATTTTTAACTTTTTGAGATCCTAGAAATAAATACAGAATATTTTGAGTTGATTTAAAGGTTTTCTTGTGAACAATCGAAATAACAAAAATAAAAAAAGCAAAAAAAATATTTTGAAAATTTTAATTAATAAATTTAATTAATATCCAATTGGGTAACACGTTCATAAAGTAATGTAACATGGATCATTGCTTTTTCGTTATAAATTATTCGTTGTCCTTTACATTTATTTATTACGAAGTTCGAAAAAATAGTTTTTACTTAGGAGACATATATATAAATATAAGTAACATTTAATCCTTTAAAGCCTGGATTATGGCGCTTCATTTGATTAGTCAGTTTTGCATATTTTAAAAGAAATGTCCGCTTCTATCAAACCTGGATTCTTTTACGGGCAAGAGAACAACTTTTTGAATTCCTTTTAGAGGAACACTTTCACTTTAAGTTTCTGAAAATTATGTTTTTATCAAGCACTCAGAAGTTACAAGCTCACTTTTCTTGCACCAGCAAATGTACAACATTCATGCATTGAATCTTGCCATGTCTAAGAAAAAAGCATAGACATATATTTTTCCATTTTTTGAAATATTAAATATTCTGTGATACGATAGCAACTTATCCATAAAATCCACACCTTCTATATAAATGTTAAGTGATTGTACTACAGCGATTGCTTAACCTCCTCAACTTTTTGTTTGTCTGTCTTTGACCGTTTTTAGCAGGTGACTTCAGATTTGATGCTAAATACACTTGGTCTTTCTTTGATGTCCTTTTCTCATTTAGGATTTCATACTTTTGAACTCCTTTAAAATTTTCCGAATTATTATTATATTTGCCAACTAAGTTTACAGATTATCAATATATTGGATCCGTCATTATCAGCAAGTAAAAGCATGGATTTCTTCATACGTCTAGGGAATAAATGAAAAAGTATGCACACATTTGTGTTAAACTACCCATTTGGTACCTATTTGAGTATTTAAGTTTAAAGTAATTGTTGATATATAATAAAAAAAATTATAGTCATAGAATTGCAAGTTATTTAATATTTATAGACTCTGACTAAAAAACACTGTAAAAAAATTACTTTTAATAGTTTTAGATAAAAGGGTTTCTTACCTTTATTAAGACATGACGCTACTTTTGTGGCGTCTGAAGAAAAACCCACAGTGTCGTATTCTTCAGCAATCAGCTTCGAAAACAGTTCTTCCCCAATCGTTTCTCTAAACAATGAATTAAAAAGGTACCCAATTAGGTACCGAGGATCTCAAGAGGATCTCGAGGGCCAAGGCCTACTGTGCCCATCCCAGAATACGTGACCATTGGGCGCTGAGATGCATGAGCAGATGTCCCGATCAGGTGGTCAGTCTGAAGCGAGACTCCCAGTGTCCCCAAACAAACTTAGCATTCATTTATCGACCCACTGCAGTAGGGATGAAAGGTTGAGTTGACGTTGCCCATCCCGGGAATAAAACCCGGACCTGTGGTGAGAAGGCGCGATACGTAACAACTCGACACTGGGCCTGACAAGAGATAAACCACACTGCATTATTCTTCAAACACACTTCAAAACAGCTTTTAAAGTTAGTTTAATACTAAAACGTTAATTTATTGTTTGTTCACGTTCGCAAAACAGCAAATAAAATGAATTTTAGTGCATAATGTGTGATATCCCTCCCCTTGGGAGAATATCTCTCGGAGTGTCAGCGTGAGCTATAGAGGTGTAGGATTAACGGAAGAACTAGAGACATACATAATCTTAATATATCTTTATTAAGATATTCAACTTAAACTTCTAATAAATTAAATAATAATAATTAATGTGAGAGAATCTACGATGGCAAAATACGCAACACACAATACATATAGATAATAACGACTTAACCTAACTCGGACCACTATCAATAACTGAATCGCCTCAACTCAATTCTAATACAATCACTGATTCTGATATTAAATACTCAATCCTATCTTGTTGCAGTCTGAAGAATCAATCTCTAATATCATAAAGGCAATCTTGTATTTACTTGCGTGCACTGGTATGCACATTGGTTCTCTATATCTTTATCACTTATAAATTCTAATCACCGCTACGTAACCTTATCCAAACTTGAGCCACGAACTATATTAACATTCCTCTACTTGCCATCAACTGCCACAAATTGCCATCCTTTTTGCCATAAATTGCCATCACGCTTACTCTAAGTTCCGATATTTAAAAGCTTGCTAATTTGCATCTTTCATTCACACTTCACTTCTTGGATTTGGTTGGAAAAGAGTTGCCATTAATTCTGGCCCGAAGAACCCAAAGGACATGTTAAAGAAAAGACGCGTAAGCCCGTCACAAATGTTTCTCATTTCTAAGACAAACGATGGAAAGAGAATAAATGGAGTAAAAATTATTTGTAAATAAACTTTACATTTTTTCTTATGGGTAAATTTATAAAACACTGTAGAAAACAAGTTGAGGGATATAAGTTTTTTTATGTTTGAAATGTGGATATACTGAAATAATACGTGAACGACTAGATCTTAGTTTATTTTTATGTTGACAGAAAATTTGTGGGCATTTCTTTAATTTTTCCCAACGAGAATCAATCTTTTTCTACTAAGAAGATAGAAGTCAAGATATCCTAATCAAGATTATTTGGAAAGATGCAATTCCGTTTTAGATGATAGCAATAATTTTACTAGTACAATGAGAGTAAAGAATAATAAGGCAAAATATTCCATTAGAGTATAAGCTATATAATTAACTGTTCTGTGAAAGATCAAGGTCAAAACTTTTCAACGATATATAAACTTTTAGAAGTTCCAGAATTGATACTCCAGTGTTATTTTATTTTGCTCTTAGTCATTATTTTTAAATATCTTCTATAGAAGTATAAAAATGTAGTTTCATTAATTACGATAAAACATTTATGATAAGCATTTATTACATTTGTTTTGTTGTTGTTGTTGTTACTAATACCACCTGTCTTATACGATGTCAAATCGAGGCTCACGAAATTCCTCGGGGCAAAGAGCTAGATTGTACGCCTGTCGTTATCTACAACTTTGAGCACCATACAGGGGATAGTATGTTTGGGCTCAATTCCATCCCGGTTGTGAGGGAGAACACGCTAGGAGTAGTCAGGGGCTTTTCACCTCACTTTCCCTTCCACCAACCTTCACGAGAGGTCAAGTCATCGAACCGACGGCTATTTAAAGTATTCCTATACCACAAAGGCACTATACATTTATAAACATCCGTGCCTTCTTGATTCGAGCCCAGGCCCTACAGCACTGCAGTCAGCGTTGCTAAACATAATTCCGTGATGGGCGACATTTGTTTTATTAAAATAAACAAAACGCAAAAATATCTCAAATTTTTCTTTTGGGTTCAATTCTGTCATAATTGAGAAAGCTAGACACTGAAAGTCTTTATTTTGATCAATTAAAAAGTTTCCTTTCTTCCTTTATAGGTGTCAAACCCTTCAAATGTGAATATCCAAACTGCATGAAGAATTTTTCAAGAAATGAAGAATTGTCAAGACATCGCAGAATTCACAGTGGATACAAGCCTTATCTTTGCCATGTTTGTTCAAAATCATTTTGCAGGAAAGATCATCTTAGCAAGCATTTGAAAACTCATCTTCAGATATCAGAGAAGAAAACTTATGTATGTTGTGTTCCTGGATGCGAACACAGGTACACAAGGTCTGACGCGCTGACAAGGCACAAAAGCACGGCGCATTCAATTCAAAAGACCAACACAATTCCAAAGAACAAAAAATAGTTAATTAAAAGATTTCATATTTACGAGACTGAGTAACAACTTGAAAAATCAGTGAAAATCGTGCTTTAGTATTTTCCTTATTATTTTCTTCATGTAAACTAAATTAAAGACAATTTTCTAATCCAAATTGACGAATTCCATTCTTTATAAAAAATCTGTGCACTCATTGTACTTAATGGTTCAAATATTCCTTTTTAACACATTAAGCCTGAAAAAAAAATCAATTTGTGAAAAAAAAACCACACATGCAGTCTTTAAATAAAATTTCTACTTTCATAAAAGACATTATAATGAATTTTCGGCATTTGTTTTTATTATTAAACGGATAGATAAATATACTCAACATACTCTAGATTTCAAATGAAAATTTCTAAAAAAAAATTTAGTACCTACCTTCTAATAATTCTTCGTAATTGCATACATTTATAATTTTCCATCGCATTACAAGTATAAAAGACAGAAGATAATCATTTCTCTTCCTTTTTTCTAAAAATATGCACATTAATTTTGTTGAAATACTGTAGTTCGATTCCTTATAACGTAGCTGAAAAGTTGTTATTAAAAACCTCTGAAAATTATAATTGCGAACTAAAGTTATTTAATTAGAGAATTTTGATAATAATAATAAAATACTCATGTCTTGTAAACATTTTTTATGTCGTTTTTGCAAGGTTTTGTTTTCAGAGTGTATTACTTCTCCTGCATATAAAAAAATGTCTCTTTTCTCTTTGCAGTAACTTTTTATATGTTAAACTATGCCTCCAATACATTTGTTTTAAACTTCTTTTGGGAGGAGTTTATTCAATCTCACAGATACTTGAAATATTAATGCCCTTATGATAATATATTCTTCAGATTCTTTGTACTTTGCATACACAAATCTGTTTTTTTACAAAATAAATATTAGGAACATCTTTACTAAATAAAACTGACTAATAATGATATGCACAGAAATGATTAATCTGAAATTACCAATGATTTTGTTTCGAAATAGAAAAACTTTACTGCTGAAACATATTGTTTCTTTCTCTATATAAGAATATATATATACACTCATGCACAAAAAAATTAGCGCACCAAGAAGGAGTAGTCAAAATGAAACGCGAAATTTTACATACGTAATGGCTACTTTGATGTAAGTAAATGATGAGAAAATCAAAGAAAAAGGATAATTTATTTCAGAGAAAAAGGCAAAAGAACGGAGGATTTAATTCCCTGTTGAATCCCCCCTAGCGTGAATGCAAGAAGCGATACGATCGGGCATGAGACATACAAGTTCTGTATGATGTGTTGAGACATTTCGTTTCATATTTGCTGTAACCTTGCCTCTAGTTCGTTCAAACTCGTGAGAATGCCCAACTCGCCGTCCCAAATGATCCCAGATGTGCTCGATTGGAGACAAATCTGGGAATCGGGGAGGCCAAGGAAGGGTAGTAACAGTGCGGAGACTGTCTTGTGGCACCCTTGCTGTCTGAGTCCGAGCATTGTCTTGTTAAAAAATGGCTCCTGGGAGACGTTGCATGAGTGGAAACACATGTAGTTGCAGGATGCCATGGTGCCACGGATCGATACTAGGGGTGACAGTGTATTGTAGGCAATGGCACCCCATGCCATCACACCAGCTGTGGGAGCGGTGTGTCGCTATAAAACAGTGCTTCTCAAACTTTCAACATTCGCGACCCAACGTTCAATCATCATTTTTAGCGCTCCCCCTCCATACAAATGCATTGAATGCTTTGAATTTACAATGCATTGAATTTACGATTTTAACCTCTCAAGTGCCACTGGCGTATACACTGGTGTGCAAAAATTAAGGACGAAATCAAAAAATCAGCATATCAGCTGAACGAAGAGGCAGAGCGGACAGAAAGACCTATCAGGAGATTAAGTAAGGTGATGTACGGTAGCACATGCGCAGATATGCAGGTAGACGTAATGGTGGAGTGTCTGAGTAGTATAAAGCATGTTGTCGGTGTAAGATCAGTATTTCTGGCAAAGAGATTGCACGCCCAATAGCAGTTAAAATCACACCGAGTTGCTGCCTCAGAAAGAAATGGCGAATAATCAATCTGTTAGACGACATCTGGATGCTTTTACCCGAGGTCGAATCATTGGGAAGTTGGAGGAAGGCCGAAGTGTGACAAGTGTGGCTGCAGAGTTCGGAATTGCTCGCAGCATCGTTTCACGACTTTGGAGACAATTTCAAACTACAGGAACAGCTATCCGGGGGTTCAGTAGTGGTCGTCCACGAGGAACCACACCCGCAGATGACCGGTACATTGTCTTTCAGATCAAAAGAAACAGAAGGCAGAGAGCGGGAGAAATTGCTAGACACACGACACAGGCGACTGGACGACCGATATCGCGTTTTACGTTTTACCGTGGACAGAAGACTGCACGGTGGTGGTCTGTTTGCACGACGCCCTATACGGTGTGTACCTTTAACGCCTGCCCATCGGAGAAGGCGTTCTCTGTGGTGCCGGGAACACTGGAATTGGAGGGACAATGAATGGGGACGAGTACTCTTTACAGATGACAGCAGATTCAGTTTGAGTAGCGATTCTCATCGCATACTCATCTGGAGAGAGCGGGGAAACCGCAATCATCCCTCGAACATCATTGAAAGGGACAGGTATGGAGGTCGCGGTGTTCTCGTTTGGGGAGGCATCATGCTTGGTAGTCGTACAGACCTTCACATCTTCGACGCAGGTTCAGTCAACGGGACCCGTTATTGTAACGAGATTCTTCTTCCATATGTGCGTCTATTTAGAGGCGCTATGGGTCTGCAGTTCCTTTACATGGACGACAATGCACCATGTCATCGCACAGTAGCTGCCGAACAGTTCTTAGAGAGTGAGGATATTGAACGTATGGATTGGCCGGCACGATTTCCGGATCTCAATCCCATCGAGCATGTATGGGATTTTCTAGGCAGACGCTTGGCAGCTCGTACCTTACCACCATTAAAGATTCGGGAGCTTCGATTGGCGCTGCAAGACGAATGGGCAGCAATGCGTCAACAACTCATTGACACCCTCATTCTCAGCATGGGCAGACGCTGTGAAACCTGCCTAGCAGTCAGGGGAAATCATATCCCCTACTAAAGACCGGATGTTTCTTGCTGGACACCCATTACAGGGATGTTTCGGCCTTCAGTCGCATTTTGCGCTCCATGCTACTTTTTCAATCAAGCTTCTTTTTATCCCTCTGATTTCTTTTTTAGTAAATGTTGCTTACATATTACACATGTCCTTACGTATTGGGGATCTTACGGTATTAAATGTGTTGATTTGGAAAGCTTTTGTACAAAGTTATATTGAAAAAACCGTCTCGTCCTTATTTTTTGCACACCAGTGTATATACGTATCACTCAACCGGTACGTTAAATGCCTCGGACGTATATATACGTCTCTCTGAAGTACGATTTTTTCTCTGCACTGTTTTGTCCAGTTCCGGTTTTCATTCCGACCAAAATAACGGTTTTTTCCAGTTTTCGGTTCACTTTTTGTTCGAAGGCAGAAGCGTAGCTAGGTACCCAAAGGCTCTGGTGTAATATATATATATGGGCCCTATCTTGGTTGGATTATATTAAGTAAAAAAGTAAAAATATATGAATTTTTTAAATATCCAAAGCTGCAACTTTTATCTGCTATCTTCTTTTTCTGGGCGTTGTTTGCGCTTAAGCGCACCCCATTGGGTTTTCTTTTTCTTTTTTTTTTTGCCCATAATTTTAGTTTTATAATTTATCCAATACAATTCGTATGTGTTTGAGTACTTACTGACGTTAAAAGGAATCAGAAACGTAATGCTACGCTACAAAACGTCGTTGGGAAATCTCTGGCTATTTATTTATTCGGGAGGATCGAACTCATCCATCAGAGGGCTTAAAGCTACAAAATGGTTCTTAGGGATAGACAGGAAATTATACAAAAGAGTAATATAAAAAAAAGTTAAGTCAATTCCTACTTTGGTCAACAAAGAAAAATTTTATTTTAATTACTTTTTATTAACATAAACACACACACACACATATATACATATATATGATGGACTATTTTTTTTACTATTTATTCGTTATTCACAAATTTAATTATTCTAATAAATTAGTATATTGAAAAAGAAAACACACATTCTCAGGAATTATGTCATCCCAGGTAGGATTGGAGCCTTCTACCTTTGGATTAGAAGTCCAACACGCTATCCATTGCGTTACAGGGACACAACGAAAGCCTTTCCTTTCTATATATGCTGTTGGGCTATTATTTTTGTTTTTTACTATTTATTCATTTTTTAATTTAATTAATGAATTAATAATTTCAAAAACTGTATTAACATCAAGTGTCATCCACTACAAGTTTAAAACAAGTAATATAAAAAAAAATTTAGTCAATTCCTACTTAGATCAACAAAGAAAAATTTTATTTTAGCTACTTTTTATTAAATAGTTACAATTAATATAAATATGTATATACATGGGACAGAATCACATTATTAAGTGGTAATTAATTTTTATTAATTATCATTAAAGTATCGTATTGTTCTGCAAAACAATCGTGTATAAAAATTTTCAGTTCAACTGTGTGAATGCTTTAAAACCTGAGAAAAAAAAATCTTTTAAACTTTTGATCCAAGTCGTTAAAAATAAAACCAACGTGGCTGTATCTGTAATTCTTTAAATAATTAGTTTCAGTCAATTAATTATAATTAAATTATCGTGTTTTTATCCAAAACAATAGTGTATAGAAAATTTCTGCTCAAATGAGCGCTTTAAAATGTGAGAAAATGTTTTTTCAAGTTTTGACACGCCAAAATGGTCGCTTAGTCGCCATAAATGATGCCAACGTGGCTGTACTTTTAATTCTTTGAATAGTTAGTTTTAATCAATTAATTTTTATTAATTATAATTAAATTACTGCATTGTCATCCAAAATAATCACGTATAAAAAATTTCAGCTCAATTGAGCGCTTTAAAATGTATTTTGTTAACGATTGAAAATTCCACGAAGATAAATAAATATATAGAGTGTGAGCTAATATAGTAGGAATTGTTTAAAATGTACTTGAATTTGAATGGATGAATAGAAAGTATTTTATCAAAGCGCGATTGAAAATTTGAACAAGATATATATATATATATATATATATATATATATATATATATATATATATATATCTTGTTCAAATTTTCTCACATCAATACACAATTTTGTCTTTCCTCCTCTGCAAAAGAGCAGAGGAGGAGAGACAAAATTACATCAGTGTATTGCAGATACAAGAACATTTTGAAATATTGAAATAGGAACAACTAGCTTATTTATAAATCATATTGTTATTGAAAATATAATGTAACTATGACGGAATTGATCTTGTGTAGGCTTTTTAAGATGTAATAATAAATATAGTAAGATTTTTCATGGAACTTTTTCAGATAACAGTTTATAGAGAAATAAAAAATTGAAAACAAAACATGAAACTTTTCGATAAATAAAGTTCGCAACATTGAACAAACAACAAAAAGAATTTAGGTGAATTCCTAGAAATTTGAAATTATTATTATTATTTCAAACTGTATTTAAAAAAATAATTACGAGGGAAAAGGTATAAGTATAAACCAAATTTTCTCATTTTCAATGCATAATACTAAAAAAATTTTTTTTTTATGTATTTAGAGAAAAGTATCATCATTATTAGTCTATTTCCATTATGCTTATGGATGTTTCAGCACATACTTTTGTTATCAAAGGCTTGTGGTAACTAAAGTAAGAAATGTAGGTTTTGCATTCAATATCGTTTAAGTATCTCTAAAAGACTGCATTAATCGTAGTATTTGATTTTGTCGTTGATATTATTCCGTAGTTTTGTAGAGATAAGGTGAAATTGTCTTTTAAAAATTCAATCAATTGCAGAGATTTGTCTAAAGCAAAATTGACATTAAAATCTCCACTTAAAATCATAGGTATTTTGTCATATTTTTTATTAAGTAAAGCAGAGCCTCTTGATGTGTATGGTAATAAGGATCGATGAAGGAACTCGATAATGTCATCCAACTTTTTGTTCGGAGTAATATATACTGCTACAATTATAATTTTTTGTCCATTATCTATTACGCATTCAGCCAATCACAAATCACCTACTAAAGATTGTATGGTATCATAAATATCGGATTGACTGACATAACAATCCATGGATGGAGTTATAATGTTAACAGCATCGCTAGAATTTTGATATACCGCAACTCCTCCTGCTCTCGTATTTGGTCGTTTATACTTAACAATGCAGTTGAAATTAGGAATAGATATATCACTTTCATTGTCCAGCAAAGTTTCTGATAAAACTAAGATATTTGAATTTCTTATTACTGAATCTTGTAAGTCTATAGCGTGAGCTGTAAGACTTGGCAATTAAAAGTAAAAATCGATGAGCCTTGTCTGTTCGTTATGAAATTAATCAAATCTTCATTGATAGTTTGTGGTTTGTTCAATGAAAGTCGTTAAAATTCCTCTTGCAAATCAATTGTTGATGATGATCGTCTTCGACAATGGTAAAATGTTTTATGATTATTTTTGTCGCAATATATAATCCTTCAATACTCGTTACACGTGATAAAGCAACGTGTAATAATGATTGAGAGTGACGTCGATCGTATTCGCAAACAATTTCTGAGTATGTGTTACCTTGAGATTTATGAATTGTTGTAGCACATGCACAGACCAACGGAACGTGCGTACGCTTAACAAATATTGTTTTGTTATTGTTGAGTGGAATATTGGAAGATCTCAGTACGATTGGTACAGCCATCTTACTGACGTTAATTTCTGCCGCGTAACCTACAGCTTTGCGTCTTAATTTTTTCCCTATTTGAGGTAAATCTGGAAACTCAAACCATATTGTCTTAACTAATCCTTCATAATTTATCATTTTTTTTCTCACCAATTTTTTTATATGGTTTTAGTTCTAAGTTGCATAGAGCCAGTAAAAATTTGAGAAATGCTTGTAAAAAATTTTACTGTCCACTGTAGTCTCAAAATACAAATTAATGAAGCACTATATAACACTTTTACAACAATCAAATTAATTACACCAAAGCATATATATGATTTAAAAACTCATTTCTTAAACTGGATTTAGACAATCCATCCGATTGAAAATTTAGTAAATACAATCTTTTATTGCCAAACTATTGGAAGAAATGTTGTGTTGCCACTAAATTTTAAAACAATAGATTGTTTGTATTATTTAATTGAAAGAATTTTAAAACTGTATATACAACAAACTCTCCTTAAACTAATTTTTGACAGATTTTAAGCCATTTAAATGCCTACTTCGGGTAGATTAAAGATTCATTTCCGATTTTTTTTATTTATAAAATTGATTATAATTTGACTTCTAGGTAACGTAAAAATAAAACAAAGTATGTATCGAAAAGCGAAAAGAGGAAAGGCTTGTTAATGTTGCTGTTGAATGAGGAGAGGGAGTGCCAGCTCAGGGCTAATAGACGAAAAACACAAAAGAAATTTTAAAAGCCGTAGTTTTTAATCCATTTTTTCAATCTTTGAACAGATTACGGATAATACTATTCTACATAAGGAAAAAAAGTTTCGTTAGATTATTTTTTATAAATAATGAAGTTATTAAATATCTAATTAAAATTTTGAGTAATTTTTGAAAAATCGTAGAAAAAAAAAGATTTCTGCATTTTTGTTTATGACTGATTCTAAAAGAGAAAAGCATGAACTTGTTGAGAATAAAATATCAATTCATTAACGCTAAAGGAAACTTAAAGGGAATGATTTAGAAACCATTTTTATAAAAGCGCATCAATTTTGACTCACTTTAAAAAAAATTGTAAAAACAGAAAATATCATTATTTTGTAAAACCAAATATACCATATCGTAGCGAAAAAAATGATCTTTCAGATTCTGTAATTATTTTTTGTCTGAGATAGATAGTATGAATTAGATAACGTTTTTTAAAACGTGGGGAAAATTCGGAACTTTATTCATTTCTACCTTACGTTCATCGCTAACCGTAACTGGTAACGCGTAACACGCAACGGAAATTTTTCCCTACCGCGCCATAAGAAGTTAACTTCAAAAAATATGTTAGGCTACGTATTGATACAAGAATGGTAGACTTCAACCCTCGACACCCCCACCCCTTCTTGAAGAATTCTTGTGTGCGTTACTTCCCAATGTCGTAGGTGTGAGGAGGTAAGGAAAAGAGGTTATTATTATAACTTAATAATAAACACTGAATATATCTACTTATCTTTTATAACAACACTTTTAAAACCGCGTTTAATTCAAAACGAAAGATACAAACATAATAATAGTAGCCACAAATGTATTTATATCAAATGATGCATTCATTATGAAACAATTCAGAATAAATTAAAAAATAAAACATTTTTTTCTAAATTTAGTCAGTGTACTGTCAGCCAATCTTGAATTTCCAATATATAGTTACTAATTGCTAAAATCTTCAAGCGGTCACCCCAAAATGTCTTGTTGGTCCACCGGTCAATCGCGATCCCATTGGTAGCTACGCCACTATTCGAAGCCCTATGTATGTGTGTGTGTGTGTGGGGGGTTTGGAAGTCCAGCTACGCGCTAACTAGTTTCTTTTTTTATTAGAATTTTTAGCGCGTTTGTTCCATTTAGTTAACCTCGACCTTCTTCAACTGGCGCTGCTTTCGTTTATCTTCTTTTTCATCTTTATTTCCTTATTTTTTTATAAGTTAATTCTTACCATGGGTTGTACAAGGCCGTCTCTGGCAGTTTTGCCACCCCGAACAAAAATGAAAAATGCCGCCCCTCTCTCCAAACCAAAACATTATAACCAAAAAAAGATACATTGTTCCCATATATACACACCTATATAAAACTTGCATAATTCTTGTGAACAAAAAGACAGCACATATAACATTATACACTGCTGGACAATTGCTAAAGAAGGATCACAAATTGCTAAGTAGCATAACATTAAGCGAAACATGAGGCCTAGTAGGATAAAATATAGTTGCCACACTGTTCAGACATTAGAATAAAGAATATTTATTGTTCTGGAAAGTACAAAAGCTGTGAAACATCTGAAAGGAAAAAAAAAATGTTCATTTGATCTGCGTACGGAGAAATGGAACAATGCATCTAAAAGTCAGCAGGCACCTTAAAGAAAGGTATCAGTACGGGATATGTCCACCGTGGAGTGTGATGCAACATTCCACACGTCGTACCACACTTTGCACAACATTATCCAGCAGCTGTTGAGGCAATTTATCCCATTCCTCTGTGAGTGCACGGATGAGGGTGTTCTTGTTTGTCGAAGGATAGTTTCGACCAGCAACTTGCCTCCACAAAGCATCCACACATTTTCAATGGGGTTTAGATTTGGAGAACGCGCTGGCCATACGATACGTTGAATACCCTCGCTGTCTAGACAATCCTGAACAGCGAGTGTTCGATGACATGTTGCGTTGTCGTCCATAAAAACAAATTTATCACCGACAGCACCACGGAAAAGACGAACCTGAGGAAGTAGAACTTCATCAATGTATCGTTGGCCCGTCATAGTCCCATTCGCAACCACATGTAGGCGCGTGCGGCCATTGATCATGATGCCGGCCCACACCATGATACTGCATGTCGGATATCGGTCCTTTTCCTGGATATTTTCTGGACGATAAGCAGTACCACTCTCGCGCCAGATCAGTTGGCGTCTACAATCCTATGACAGACTGAACCTACTCTCATCTGAGAATAGTACGCATGTCCAGTCCTGTTCAGTCCAATTGTGATGCTCACGACACCATTGCAAACGGGCAGTACGGTGCTGTCTGGTCAATGAGACACACACAACAGGTGTGCGTGCGTATAGTCCTCCTCCCCTCAAACGACTGGAAACAGTTTTTCGAAAGATCTGCTTTCCTGAGGCAGCAAGAAACTGATTTGCCACCTGCTGAGCTGTGGTGCGCCTGTTCCTTTTTGCTGATAGGACGATATATCTGTCTTCTGCAGGCGTCGTACTTCTAACACGACCTCCCCCGTGCCGTCTACTACACATTCCAGTAGTTTTAAATGACTTCCACAGCCGTGAAACAACGCTGTGAGCGATGTCGAACTCCCTGGCAACATCTGTTATTTTTCGCCCTTCTTCGATCTTTCCAATAATTCGGCCACGCATAAAATCATCTATGTGATGTCGGGAAGACATGCCAAAAATTTTAAGTTCGTCTATTAAATCTTTCCTGTAAAACTTTGACTTGAAACAACAACTGTCCACACGCGTCAAAACCTTTAAAGCTCTTATGAACGCTATCACGTGATGAACAGATGTGGGAAAAAAATTTGCATACTCATACTTTTTCTTACTAATATCCCGCACTTATTCTAATTTTCCACATTTTGCTTCCTTTCATTTTGTGATTGCTATGGATGATAGTGTTATCCGTCCTTAGCAATTGTCCAGCAGTGTATATATATACAGTCGCAGTCTATATAACGAAGTCTCTAAACCCCGAAAAAAGTTCATTAAATGGAAAATTCGTTATAGAGAGGTTCATCTTTCAATTTTCTTTATAAGCCACATAAAACAAATTTTCAATTCATAAACACTATATATTGAAAAAAGTAATTATTCACACATTTTTGTAAATTAATATATATTTATTTTATATACCTTACCTATCAAAATAGAAAGAAAAAAAAAAGAAAAACTGCAAGTTTAAGAGAGTTTCTTGGAGCTTTTATCCACTTCCTGAATAATAATTTTTTTTATGCTCAAGCACTTACGTTTGGACATTTTTGAACTTCAAGAAACGAAGTTGCCAGTAAGATTGATCAATACTACAAATGAACAGAGACTAGTTCAAGAACACGGAGACACGAGACAACTCCACTGAGGATGAAAGGGCATACCGAAGATGTTTCTAATGAACTAGACAATGGGGGTTAAGGGTTGTACTTCTTGAATGAAACGCCCAGAATTCCATTGCTCTCGGTGAGTTAGGCACCTAATAAAACCAGTTCAAGATTTTTGACCATTATGAAATGTGTTGAAACAGAATAACTTGAAATTCCAGGAATACTTTAAAAATAGGGTGAAAATATTGAATAACAAGAAAAAAAGTGTGTTATATAGAAATGTTCTTCGCTATTGGGAGGTTATTTTACGAAGAAAATCGTGAAATGTTCAAGGTTCCAGGAAAAAGTTCGCAATATGTGGGTTCGCTTGCTGTATATATATATTAAGTCAAGTACAAAATAATTCAAAATTAAGTACATAGCTACCTGTTATTATTTCAAACAAGTAAAATGTGAGAGGAGGAATCACCCATTTCAACATGTGTAACAAATGGTAATATTTATTATTTATTTATTGTAATGACTGCTAGATGGTGCCACCAGACAGAGTACTTACAAGGTTTCCCCCTGGTTGGGAAACTGGTAGTTGACAGAGTAAGACGGTAGATCTTTTGGTGTACGCATTGCACAGGAAATCCTCCCCAAGGTTTTTCCTGTATTATATATATATATCCTAGAACTGTGTAGATGTACCTATGGACAGAAAATAAACTGTATTTAGCCCTGAGGTGAATTAATCTCATGTAGAGATATATCCATTCATCCCAGCGAGCTAAAACTGGCGCCCAAACCCAAGGCTTAAACCTATCGACCCCGTAGAAGCAGAAAACCACCGCTGTGAGCGAAACGTGGCCAGGAAGATGAAAATTTAGCCGGCTCTGTAAACCATACCGTCCAGGAAGAAAGTATAAGTTTTGCGCCGCAAGCCTTCTAAAGCAAGATATGAACCCCGAATACTTTTTTCAATTTATAATCACCCTTCTACGTTTCTGCCCAAAATCTCTGGAAATCGAAAGAGACAAAGTGAATCAACCTGATTTCAATTGTCTGCAGAGGAAAAAGAAGAAAATCTATTTCCTGTTGAAAGTTTTCAAAAATTCGCGGTAGCAATCCTGCTACAGAGTGTTAGTGTGCTAGTATTCATTTCTTCAGAAATCGCGGTAGCAATCCTGCTACAGAGTGTTAGTGTGCTAGTATTCATTTCTTCAAAAATCGCGGTAGCAATCCTGCAGTAGTGTTTTGTGTATTTTTCATATACAAGTGGTAGCAACCCTGCTACAGTGTTATTGACTGTGTTTCGAACACCTGATATGTACTAAATTTATCATTACTCATGGATATTGATTTCAATAATCATTTTGCTTGATATTTTATAGAAGAATTTCATACTGAATTTATGTAGCGTTACACAATTTTGTTTGCGTGATCTTATTTTATTATTTTATTTCATTGTTTTTTTGGCATTCTTATGCAATGATAATTCTTAATTTGGCTTTATATTAATTTATTTCTTGAGATAACGTTTCCTGTTAAAAATTGGAATTTCACATTGATAATTACTATTTTGCTTGATATTTTACTGATTTCACACATATTAAATTTACGTAGCATTATATGCCTGATTATTTTAGTTTTGCTTAGTATTTTCATTACATTGAATTTTTGTATCATTACAACTGATGATTCCTAATTTTTCTTTACATTATTTTATTATTTGAATTAATGTTCCTTGTTGGTATTTTGAATATGTTATTAATTTATTTACCCATTTAAATTGTTTTCTGAAGTGCACATAATAGTTTATAAGATTTAAAAGCTAGCCATATTTGAAAGTGTATTCCTATATCTGTAAGAGCTTTAGTGGACATTCGGGCCCTGATTTTAGTTATTTATTTTATTTATTTATTTATTTGAAACTCTTAAATTTTTTCAATTATGTCATTTCTTGGAAAATAAAAAAAAGCTGATCTTATTAAGCTTGCTATTGAGTTAGGTGAAATTGAGTCTGATGGGGAAGAGATAAAAATAATTGAATAAAGGGCTAAAATTTTAGCAAGTGATGCTTACAAGGAAGACCCAGTATTATGAAATGTATCTTTGAGGGCATCGTATCAAATAGGATAGACGAGGAAAAAGAATAAAAAGAGCAAACACTGCCTGAATTTGAGCTGCAGAAAATGCGACTGCAAAATGCGACTCAAAGAGTCGTAGGTCCGCAAAACGTACCCCAAGCAAAAATTGAATTAAAAAAGTTGTTATCAACATTCAAACCTGAAGTTGATAACATGGACTTGTTTCTTACCTTATTCGAACGTCAAATGAAGCTTTTGGATCTTGGTGAAGATCTGTGGGTCCCCTATCTCATTGGTGCCCTACCTAGTCATGTGACCTCCCTCGTTGCCCGTGAGCCCGAGGAGAAATGCATGGATTATACTCCCACATTCGAGGAATGCTTCTGCAATGATTCAAGTTAACCACAGAAAAAATTTCTGGAGCTGTTTTCACGTCACAGAAAAAGCCCAAATGGGACGTGGAAAGATTATTATTTTGAAGATTGGCTCAATGAGCTTAAAATTTATTCATTTGACGGCATGAAGAATTTGATGATTGCCGATCAAATGAAAAAGAGATGCTCTACAGAGTGTAAGGAGCATTATCTGGATATCTGGGAAGAACTTATCTCACCAGAAATGTTGGCAGACAAACTGGAAGCGTTTGACAACATCCGGCGTTCTCTACCCAGGGGACGTAGAAGACATGTGAAGGCAAGTGAAACCTTCAATGATGAAAGACAGGTATCATCCAGGAAACCTGATCGCCTTCCTAAAAGGGAATATTCCCATCCAGTACCAAATGAGAGATCCCCTCTCAGATGCTATGGCTGTGAGAGACAAGGGGTGATAAAGTTTAGGGGTGCCCTACCTGCAACCCCAACTCCTCACAAAGAACAGACGTAGCAACCAATCACATCAATGCTTACGCAGCTCAGACCAGAAGCCCTCGAATGACTTTAATCGACATAACTGTCTGTGGAAAAAAGGGACGTGTACGTGCAGACACAAGATCTTCACATTCAATTGCTGGGGAAAGGATGTACCAAGTATTTAAGGATAAGGGACTCATCTTCCAGGAAATCACATTAGCAATGAGCTTAGCAGATGGTCAACAGACTACAGGTGAGGCCCTCACAACCCAAGTGATGGTAGAGATTGAGTGGAGATCAGTCTTGACCAAATTCATAATTCTCAAAGACAAAGGGAAACAGAACTCTTCTAGGAACAGATTTCCTCAGTTTTGCAGGTTTCGTTCTAGATGTGAAGAATACTTGTGTTGGTACTTCTGGGACAATCCTACCCACAAGTACCCTTTTGGTGAAGAATTGGATACCCCATCCATAGCTGAGAAGATGTCCAGCAACACCTGCCAATTAAGAGAGGGGGAAGGTGAAAGTTTGACCTCTGTGTGTGTGTGTGCCCAGAAGGAGAAACTTAACTTCCTGTTGGAATCCTTCCAAAATGTCTTCGAACCAGGCGGAGAATCAACAAATATCTTGGAGCACCACATTAACACGGGAAATAGTCCTCCTATCTCTGTACCCCCATACAGAATGTCTCCTGTAAAGAAGGAAATATTGAGAAAGGAAATTGAGGACCTTGAAAAAGATATAATTGAAGAATGTTAATCTCCTTATGGAGTTCCTGTTGTACTGATCCCTAAGCCAAACAACCAGTTTTACCTGTGTATCGACTACCGGACGTTGAATGAAGTCACGGTCCCTGATACCTATCCACTTCCACGAATGGATGGTTTACTGAAGGAGGCAAGACATACTGCATACATTTCCACAATTGACTTGAGGTCTGGTTACCACCAAGTGATTGTTAATCCTGCTGATAGGGACAAAACCACTTTTGTTTGTCCATTTGGAACCTACCGGTTCAAAAGGACACCCTTCGGATTTAAGAATGCACCCGCAACCTTTCAGTGACTAATGGATATTTTTCGAAGAGGTTTAGCTGTACTTGCATACTTAGATGATATTATAATTATGTCCTCTACATTCGAACAGCATCTAGCGGACTTAGAGGCCGTCTTTAAGCGTTTGAGGGATTTCAAGTTGCGAGTAAACTGGGGAAAATGCCAATTTTCCTGCTCACGTGTTAAATACTTGGAACTATGGATTACACCCCAAGGAATAGAAGTTGACAATGAGAAGACTTCAGATATTTTAGGGGATTCCATTCACCTCCTAAAAATGTGAAATAACTGCAGCCCTTCCTGCAAACCTGCTCATGGGTACCGAGAATTTATAGCCAATTTTTCTGAGATTGCCCGCCTCTTGAGCAACCTAAGAAAAATGCTTCCTAGAAATGGTCAGAGGAAGAGGAGAAAACGTTTCAGACCTTGAAGCAATGTTTGGTGTCTCCACCAATTTTGAAGCAAGCAGACTTTTCTAAACCCTTCCTGATAAGAACTGATGCCGGTAACTATGCTCTAGGAGCAGTCCTCCTACAAGAAGACAAAGAGGAACATCCAGTTAAGTTTTTTAGAAGGTTGTTAAACCCAGCTGAAAGAAACTACTCGAACACTGAAAGAGAAGTTCTAGCTGTGATTTGGGCCCTCAACAAGTTTAAGGGCTACATTGATGGGCCAAGCATCACTGCAGCATTTGACTACCAACCCTTGAAGTGGCTCATGAAACTGAAATCTCCTACTGGAAGACTAGCCTATTGGGCCCTGCAATTACAATCTTTCAACCTCAACATGGAGTACATCCCCGGAAAGAGTAATGGGGTTGCCGATATGCTATCTCGGCCTGCGTGTCATAAAGAAAATGAACAGTGTGAGGTCTGCACCTTAGCCATTGATGTTCCATCCAGGTCTCCCAAGGAGATACGTGATGAACAAATGAAAGATGAGGAGCTGGTCAAAATTATTTCTTGCCTCAAAGATCCTGATAAGAATGTTAATTATGTCAATTGGATTGAACGAGAGAGTGTCCTATACAGATATGCTTCAGACTCTGAGAGTGAAGATGCCCAGTTAGGGGTTCCCAGCCCTGAAAGAACTTTGGTCCTCAAAAACCATCATGATACCCCAATAGCTGGTCTTTATGGTACAGAAGGCACCAATACTCGAATAGCAAAGAATTATTATTGGACTGACATGAGGAAATACATAACTGATTATATAAAGAACTGTCCTGACTGCCTTAAATACAACTTCCAATCAGAAGCTTTCCGGGCTATTACAGACTCCTGTGCCAGCCCAACGTTTTGAAACGTTGGCCATTGATCTCTTTGTGCCCCTACCTGAGAGTAAGGATGGTAAAATATGGATCCTCATCATTGAGGATTGTACTACCAAGTGGGTCGAACTGTTTGCACTACCCAATGTCACAGCAAATAAATGTGCCATTACCTTGATTGAAGAGGTCCTACTGAGGTATCGCATTCCTCGCCGCCTTATCAGTGACAATGGAACCCAGTTTGTGTCAGCAGTGATTCAACAAATATGCTACATATTAAGCGTCCATAAATTCCTGATCCATGTGTACCATCCACAAGCTAATCCAGTTGAACTGAAGAAATAGGGATCTGAAACCACGCCTGGCAATTATAGTCCAAAACAAGCATGACCGTTGGTCAGAGAAGCTACCCTTCATCCGTTTTGCCCTCAACATAGCCAAATGCGAAACGACAGGACAGACGGCAGCTTTTCTGAATTTTAGTATAAAGTTACGTACTCCAAGTGAAGTTGTAAAGGATATCCGAGTCGTCATCCAGAACGATAATTTTGTGCCAGACATAACTCCCTATTTCAAGAAATTTGTAAAGTTTTCCACTCAAATTAGAGAGGTAGTTGAAGAGCAACAGGATAGTAGGAAGTTTTAAGCTGATAAAAAGAGAAAAGCAACTCCAACATATCAAACTGGAGAACTTGTCTTTGTAGCATCACATCTGCTGAGCAACGCTGCACAAGGAAGAAGTGCAAAACTAATGCCACGCAGAGACGGGCCCTACGTGATTTCAACACAAAAGTCACCTTCATCTTACAAGATTGCTAACCTTGATAATCCGCGGGAACCTCTTGGTGTTTACAACACCTCTGCTTTAAATCCTTGTAACAGTGTCACAGTAAAACCCCTTATTCCTCTTCGTAAACGTGGCCGTCCACCAAAAGTCCCACAGACTCCTGGTTCCTTGTCGGGACTCCGTCGGAACCAGAGGGGGAGTATGTAACAAATGGTAATACTTATTATTTATTTATTGTAATAACTGCTAGATGGCACCACCAGACAGGGTTTGTTCCTGGTGGGAAACTGGTAGCTGACTCAATAAGACGGGGGATATCCTGGTGTAAGCATCGCGTGGGAAATCCTTCCCCATGTATTCCTGTATTATATATATATATATATATATATATATATACATCCTAGAACTGTACAGATGTACCTATGTACAGTAAATAAACTGTATTTAGCTCTGAGGTGAATTAATCTCATCTAGAGATATATTCATTCACACATCCCAGCGGGCTAAACATGCAAATTTTTTCTGAACAGAGTCTGCTGATGATGGGGATCACAAAGATTTATTTTAACTTTTCATATCTTCACTCAAGGCTAAAATAAAGCATCTCCTGTGACTATCTATCAACAAAAAAAAAACACATTCTTACTAGGGAGAAAATTACTAGTGAAAGATGTGTAAACTCATCCAATTTCATGTTTGAACATATACTCCCGTTTCGAACTCTTTTGTTTCAACATAAAAGAAAAATGACGTTAAACATACAGAGTACAAAATAAGGAAGTAAAATACATTGAATAAATAACAAATTCACACCCAATAATATTTCAGAAAATATATAAAATTTTGTGTAACAAAAGAAAGGGATTTTTCGAATTCGATCAAAATGCCACCCTTAGAATTCACCACTCCGGGCAGTAGTCAGGTTTGTCAGGCCCTAGAGCCACCCATGGGTTGTATTATTAAAGTTTAATTTTTTTTTACTATCATTGATTGTATAGTCAATCACTTATTTTTTAATTGATAAAAAATTAAACAAAGAAACAAAGTTATATCACTCACTCATAGTTATTTGTACACGAATTGACATATGCTAATAGCTTTCTTTTGATATTTTTCCTATTCAAAACACCTGTTCTCTGCGATTGCTTTTAATGTTGCAAATTAAATAACTTGGGCTTCAATAAGAAAGAGCCACTGTACCGCACAATATATATATATATAAATATAAATATAATATATATATATATATATATATATATATATATATATATATACAGGGTGATTATAAAAAACTTTGCCAACATCTGCACTTCAAGCGTCCGTTCTATTTAACCGACCAAGATGATATTTCAAATAAAGTTCTTTTGAGATATGCGCTCGAGATTCTGTGAATGGCAACACAGTGGCCCTCGCGGTTACAGTTATAGTGACAGAAACTCGAAATTTTCGAATGGCAACACCCACTTTTTACCATCGCAAAATGTTCAGCACATGCGAAAACCCTAAATAGCGTTAAAACGGTACCGATATGTCTACAAACGGACGTGTTATGCAAACACAAAAAGAGTTCTGAAAACCGGCCAATAAAACACGATCTGGGCGCACGCAATAAATTTGCATATGAAAACGACCCCGACTGGCCCTGCAACATGTTCTGTAACGGGCTCTCGGTATGCAGCCATGCTGAAAAATTATGTCTTACCTGAGTTGCGTCGGCGGAATGCACTCAATGACATTGTTTGGATGCAAGATGGCGCACCTCCACATATAGCGAGGTCTGTTAAAAGGCTCCTGGATCAGCATTTTGGTGATCGCATCATCTCACGCTATTATCCTTTTCCGTGGCCTGCGCGATCCCCAGATCTGACGCCTATGGATTTCTGGTTTTGGGGCTATCTCAAATCCACAGTTTATCTGTGCAATCCTCAAACATTGTCGGACTTAAAGGATTCTATACGGCGTGAGATTGAAACATCCTCGTGCCATGCTGCGTGCAGCGATATTGTCCACCGTCTCCCGCATGCAATGCGTAATTGCTCGTGATGGCACTCACGTGGAAAATGTTTGAAATTAATACAGATTTTTTTCTCTATGTGTTCTCATCATTGAGCAGTGTCTTGTCTCTGTCGTATGCGTTATTCCTCCGTGCGCCTTGAAGAACTGTTTGTATGTGTATAACACGTCGGTTTTCGGACATATCGGTGCCGTTTCAACGCTATTTAGGGTTTTCGCATGTGCTGAACATTTTGCGATGGTAAAACGTAGGCGTTGCCATTCGAAAATTTCGAGTTTCTGTCACTATAACTGTAACCGCGAGCGCCACTTTGTTGCCATTCACAGAATCTCGAGCGCATATCTCAAAAGAACTATATTTGAAATATCATCTTGATCGGTTAAATAGAACAGGCGCTAGAAGTGCAGATGTTGGCAAAGTTTCTTTATAATCACCCTGTATATAATTCCAATATCTCTTGTTTTTTTAATTTCATTTATTTTTAGTATCCAATTGATTTCTGTCTCTTTAGTTGAAAATTATTTACTATATATTGCAATGTTTTTATGATATTTCAGAAGATAATACATTGTACAGAAGTAAGACATCTCAAATTATAAATGCAACAGCGACAAGGGGTCAGCAACCTTTTAGCTGTGGTTTGCCAAGCCAATATACAAATATGATTCAGCGTGCCATACAGTAGGACTTATGAAACAATTCGATTCTCACGATAATGCATGCAATGTTCGAGAATAGAGATGAATAATACAGGTTTACAGTTTTATTATATATTAATTGTGTATTATTTAAAGATATTTCTTAGCATAAAAATAAGCAGCATTAAATACAACTATTTCTTTAACAAGAAAGAATTCAAATTGTACATATATTATGTATTTTTAAACATATATATTAAAACAAGAAATAAATAACATAAAATATAAATATTTCCCCCTTCAATACAGTTAAATAAAAAAAATAATTCGAATTTTGTTTTCAATTTGACACGATTCCAAACATTCAGTTGCTAAACAATTTCTTTGCGGGCTCTAAACATTTTTCACATGAGGAAATTTTTTTTCACTTTTCAAACAATTAAATCTCTCCAGTAATGATATTCAATAATTTACAAAATAGCTATAAACTTATCTTTAGAGTTAGTTATCTTTCAGATTTTTCGTAATTGCGTAAATGTCCATAATTCTGAAAAAGTTTCTCAATTTATCAATTTCCATCCACCCAAAACTGATAAACTTGTAGTGAAGTGCAGAGTGCCACTGAGAATTGAACCGCGTGCCACATGTGGCACTCGTGCTATAGGTTGCCGACCCCTGATGAAAAATGTTAATGGTTTTCAACTCTAAATAATTTTGAAACTAATTTATAAATTGCAATTTCTTTGTATATTATCTTAAATTCTTTTAAACAGAAGTTTTGATTGCTTTTTTAAGAAATTCTCTTTTAATATCATTTCCTTTTAAACCTGTTTTATACAACACTTTTTTCTCTATGCAAAATACATTTTATGGATTTCTTTCAAATATCTCATAAAATTTTATTCTAAGCCTTTTCAACTACAGTGAACATTACAGTGAGTCACATTTAAGAAATGGACATAATTGAAACCTTTTTCTGTTATACAAGTGAAAGAATGGAGGCAAAACATGTTACTTCACAAATATTTAGACTAAAATAGATAAGAAATCGTGTAATAAAATTAGGAATAAAATGTAGAGTTAAAAAAGTAACATTTAAATACAGACGAATATTATTGTAAATTTTCATTGTAATCTTTTGCAATCCAGATTTAGTTGCTCAAAAAGATATTAAATACCGTGTTTAGCAGTAACGCACACAGGAATTTTTCGAGGGGGTGGGGGGTGGATCCAGGGTCGGAAGTCCACCATTCTCGTAACATGCTCCAATACGCCGCTCAAAGTATTCTTTTGATTTTGCCAATTTTTGGGAACAAAAAACAGTAAAAAATTAACTATTGAATTAATAATTAGCATCAATTAATAAAATTAATAATTAATAACAAATACTTAATTTAATTTTGCGTACTATATACGTAGGATTATAATCAATGAAAAAAAATCAAGGGCTTTGGGGAGGAGGGTGCGGACCCGGGACCCCCCTTGTGTGCGCCACTAGTGTTAGGCAATGTTGAATTTAAAAAAAATATTTTATTTAAATATAGAATAGGATTTCTTAAACAACATATGTACCTTTATTAAATGAATATAATTAAAATAATGCAATCAGAAAATAAGGTCTCAATGTCAAGAAAATTCAACAATCTAGTTTTTCTTTCAAATAGAAGCTCTAACATCTGGTGGTTCATCTATTCAGATCAAGGTGATTCATTTTTTGTGTTTTGGAAAATATTTGTTACACGGCCATTTAATAACACGAATAAACAAGGGGTTTAAACTTAGGTTCTATTATTAGGGCAACCGACCCATCAAGTACAGATTTCAACAGTACAAAACGGTAGCTCACATCACAAAAACAAACAGGTTCGCTTTACAGAGCATCCATCTTTATTTAGCACTCCGATCTAAATATTTGTTTTGATATCGTATATTTGATGCATCATTTTTCTCTAGGATTTAAACTTAGGTTGTATTATTAGGGCAACCGACCTATTAATTACATATTTCAACTGTACGAAACGGTAGCTCACCTGCCACTGAACTCTTACTCATCACAAAAAGAAAGGTTTCGCTTTACAGAGCAGCCATTTTTATTTAGCATTTCGAACCAAATACTTGTTTTCATTTCGTACATTTGATGCATCATTTTTCTCTTGGCCCGTCTAAAAAAGGGGTTATCTGTCATTTTTGAAGCTGAGAATTAAAAACATGCACATGCTCTTCCGAGTGCTCTTTCCTGCATCACCAGATATCCAGAAGGAAATTTGTCTAACAGTCTAGAACGATACGCTTCGCTACCTCCAGGACACAGGTAATTGATTTCACCACTCTGTCAAATTCATCCACTAGTTTACTGTAAGCTGATATATAACTAGAGTAGGGGTAGTGAACTTTATGGATAAATGAGGCATTTTTTCCAAAGACTTGTTTAATGAGGTATAAACGTGTCGTCAAAGAATTTTGACTAGTGACTATAGAAAAATAATGAAACTAAATAGTAACAACTCAGAACTCTTTATTTACTACGAAAAATTACATTTTGCACTGTATTAGTTATACGTGAAATTCAAATTAAAGTAACTTTAGAGTGGGACTTCTGTTGCAGCGGATTAGATGACAAATAACTTATATTAGGATTGTAAGATGTTACTTTTAGAAGAATGCATGCTGAATGTGGGTGTCATCTGCCAAACGATTTCTTAGCGAGTCTTTAATGTTTTTCATCTCTTAAAATAATAATTCTCAGGCATAAGCAGATGAAAATATGGTCAAAATGGCATGTGTGTGTGTGTGTGATCCTGCTTCTTCAAAAAGTTAAATGCGCCTGAAATCGATTTCCATGTTTCCAAAATTTCATTATTATCATTTTTATCTATATTGCGTGTTAATATATCTGTTTCAATCAATTCCAACTGTTTCCTTGCTTCAATCAATTTTTGAATCTATATTGAACTAGATTGGAAATCAATCTCTTAGTTGCATTTCAAATTTTGTCAATTTTCAAACAATCGAATTGGGATAAATTAAGTTTAACAAAAGAAGTCATATCAGGGTACATAATAAACGGGCGTTTAGAGAAAATCTCGCTGAAGATTGCGACCGATCACTCGCTTTTGTTTGTAATACTTAACAGTGAACTTTGTTATTTTGAAGTAAAAAGCTAACCGTTTGTATTGGTGGCGTGCCCAAATATTGTGTCACTTGCCATCAATGGCACACATGTCATCCCTGAACTAGAGCGTAACTTATATAATTTGTGAAATAATATTTTTTTCTTGTTACGTAATTCAAAAACTATAGACAGCTATACATATTTAAAGATTTAATTCAAAAGTGGTCATCTACTGGTGACAATTCGAGGATTCATTGCTTAAGACAATCCAATGAACAACTCAATTGCACATTCTAACTAAATATATATTGTCTTAAAATAGCTGCAGATTATTTGCAATATTATTTTTCTTTAATATTTTAATTTTTAAACTTCTTCCCCTCTCTGTCTTCAAGTCCTCTTATTTTTTGACCGATTGATTCTAATTTATATTCGGTACCTACGTATCACACAGTCGACCAATTTCGCTAATCGGAAAAACATTGCCAATTCAAAAAAAGTTACGCCCCTCAGGGGGCTCACCTTCTTTAGGTGACAATCCCGAGGTACCCTAGTGATCTTTTCCTTTTCCCAAGGGGTTTACTATCTTTGGTAAACACGGGCTTCACGAACCCGGGGCGCCCTAGTGATCGTTCTCTATTTTCGGCCCTCTTTCTTGCCATTCAAATTTCCCTTTTCGTCATTTCACGTCGAGACCACAGACACCTATTTTTGAAATACATATGTAAAAAAAGACTAATTGATTTGTTTTAATTAGATTTCTCATTATTTTCGTTATTAATAACATTTTTGTATTCATTTTGTATTGCGTTAAATTAGTTTAATCCTTTCTTAATTTTTTCGATTATTTATTTTGGTATTTGTTTTATTACTACTTCGATTTCTTTAAATGTTTTGATTATTTGTTTTTGACTAACAACGTTGGTTTTCCGACCCGCATGTTTGCCGTGTGCGGCGTCCCGTAAGGAGGAAAATGGTGTCCTGGGAATACCTTTGGCCCACGCTTCGCTGTAGACGGGAGCCAGGAGTGAGCCCGCTCCTGTCAATCGGCTGGTGGTACCTCTATTCGGCGTCCCCGAAGAGACACTGCTGTAGGGTTAGTGCTGCAGATAAGATGTGTCGGGTTTACCCGTTGGATCCTCGCCCTGATGCTGTAGCACTAGATTCTGGGTGTACTCCAGGTAAGCGCCGTGCCTGGTTTTTGCCAGATGACCGGCACACTGCCTCCCTTGTTGGACTCCGTGGTGGGTGGAGGCACGCCAGAACGAAGATATTTACGCGTACTTATGGATCCAATGCTGCTGTGCCCGGGTAAAGGCCTTGTTTTACCCAACCTTACTATTGATCAAATTGCAACACATCTCAGATTTTTGATTATATCTTTAGAAATCAATGAAATGTCTAAAAAAATCTCCATTTGCCATTCATAGAGCAATCCTTGGAATAGGAGGTGAGCCTAAATCTATCAAACGCTTACGTTCTGGAGATTTACTTATAGAGATTAATTCTGCAATTCAAACAAAGTCATTTCTATATACTGGTCAAGTCTTTTCTTGATTCACCTGTCAATATCGTCCACATAAATCACTCAATACTTCTTGCGGTGTCATATCTGAACCTGACCTGTTGACCACAACTGAAGCAGAGATCCTCGAAGGATTTTCTGATCAGGGTGTGATACAAGTCAGAAGAATAACAATAAAAAAAGATAATTCAGTCATTCCAACAAAACATTTAATTTTAATTTTTAATAGCCCACTCAACCCAAAACTATAAAAGCTGGATATTTGAACAGTAAAATCCGTCCTTATATTCCGAATCCTTTGCGCTGTTTCAAATGCCAAAGGTTCGGTCACTCCCAAACTTCCTGCCGCGGTCAATTAACATGTTCTAGATGGGCGTCCGCTGGGTATTCTGCCACGGACTGTACTCTAGAGCCAAAATGTATTAATTGTTTACAATCTCATGCATCGGATTCGAAATTATGCCCAAAATGGAAGTTAGAAAAACAAATTCAGGAAATTAAAACAAATAAAAATATTTCTTACTCAGAAGCACGCAAACTAATAGTTCCTCAGCTATCCCAGACATATGCTGAAATTACAAAACCTATACAGCTATATCCACAACTACACAAACAGATCCAAGTATAACAAAAATAATCTGCCCTCCTCTACTATGTTTGTCTCTTATAAGCACTATTTCGTCTTCAATGCCTGTAGTCTCATCCTGCCATCTCATTCAATGCCTGCAAGCACATCATCTTCGTCGGCTCAAGCACATCTGCTTCCTTCCCCATCTGCAATAATACCAACAATACAAAGTGAGTCTTTGTTATAAATACCCATTCCTACTACAACTAGAACTAATTCCCCTGGCAATAACCTGAATACTTCTATTTCATCTTTAGAAACTGAAACCCGTTCTATTACAAATCCTAATAAATTTGCTGCACACACACACACACACTTTCAACTGAAACTCAACCCTTACCAGAATCTGTCCCTACCTTATCCAATAGTGAAAATTCTAATGCACCTGAAATCCCACAGGGTGTAAAACGAAATTCAAGAAATAAAAGAAAGAGCCCAAAAGTGCAGAACCCAGGAATTGAAATAAAAATGGCTCCACATAGACCTAGAAAATCAGCAGCTACGGAATATGCAACAGATGAGGAAGACATGATACCTTATGACGTGGAGGAGGAGGAACTTGGGCCAAATCCTACGGTTAAATTCGCACTTAAAGAAAGTCCTACAAGTTATCCTAAAGGATATTTACGCGCGTTAACTCCAACGCGTTTCAGAAAAAGTAGGAGCTAATTTTTATTAACAAGGAATGCTTAAACTTTTTCTAAAATATAATTTTTCACTAGTCTTTTTTAATGCTTTTATTTTTAGATCTTGTCTGACTTGCTTGTTTTTATTGCTTAAAAACGAGTTTTATACGTGATTTGAAATTTTAACTTTTTAAAAACTGTGCTGTCAATATTTTAACACATTTTATTAAATGCTTTAATATTTTAACAAATGTTTGGCGCAGTATAACCAAAATTGGCTCTTGCGCCATAAAACCTTACATTCACTCACTCACTCACTCACAAAATATGTCGCTAAAAGCTGTTATCGTTATTATTACTGTGTTCGAACATATGCGGGAACGGTTTCCAAAATTGGTTGTGTAACGCCGCATTTGACGACGTTTTTTAAGTTAATGAAATCAATCTACGGTATAAAATGTAAGTACCTTATTTTCTCCCCTTATATAATAAGACTGTCACATATTATTATTTTTTGTACCATCGTTATAGGTTATTTTTGTAATAATTTATGCAATATCGGAATACTTTGTGTATGGAAATGGTATCTTTGTAAATACAGTCGGTTCTCTATCTAAGGAAATTGATAAATCCGGGCAAAAATTCGTATAGTGGTAAAATCCTCAACTTTTAATATTCTTCTGTTCTTGGTTCCAAGGGAAAGTTTACGATATAAAAATTCGTAAAATGGAGGTCCGACTGTATTTACATATAAGCCTTTCCTGGGGCCATTTTTGCAGCTCTAAGCCCTGTAGAGTGAGTTCGATTTCCTGGATATATATGTAAATATAGTAGGTGGTACTAGTTTAATATTTTAGCTGACCTAATCTAATCTAAACATAACTAATAGCTATGCGGCTTATCAATTTTTGATGGTTTTATCTCATATTCAGTATCACCTAAAATCAGATCACGTGCAAATAGGGTAATTTCCAGTTTTGAGGGGGGTAGGGGGGGCATAAAGACAAGAAAATTCGCCAAATTCCTGTAAAACTTTATTAATCATGGTAAACCTACCATACAATATTTTGTTCCGAAACGGAAAAAATACCTTCCGTACTTTTCCGTTTCGGAACCATAATATTTCTGCTAAAAACAATTTTTTAAAGCTAGATTTTCCTATGTATTGTATTTTAAAATCTATAAAAAGCAATTTGGGCTTTTCATACATGTTACTGATGTAAAGAGTATTAGAAAAATAACATAGAGAACTGATTAAATGCTTGCATTAAACTGCGATTGAGATTGCAGAAAACGATCGTCGGCATTTGATCCAATATATAACTCTTCACGCAATCTTTAATTACCATATTAAAAAGTGGACGCAAACTAAATTGGATACGCATCACACACACACACAGTTCAAATTTTCCATTTCAAAACCACATCTATATTGTAGTTAATTTCTCTTGAGAATCGTAACAGTTTGTGATACATTTCTATAAGTTCTAATCTTCTAAATTTAAATATCCACTTAGAAACAATCAATGTTTAAATCATTATTAGTATGAATTTCTTTAAATAAATAATGAAAAATCTTATATTTTTTAAAAAAATAATTTTAATTTGGTCATTATTGCTTTTTAATATAGGCGCGACTCACACCAAAAACTTAACTGCAATATACATGAATGATCATCGTGTCCAGCTTCATGGTTTACAATAATCAAATTTAGTTTCGGATTAAATTCCATTAAAGATCTTTAGAGCAGGTTAGTGAAGTTGCAGCACAGAGGTTTGCAATCTTTTAGCTGTGTGGCGTGCCAAATCTATCTACCAATAGGATTCAGCGTGCCGCACAGTATAGAACATATTTTAAATAATTTGATTCCCGTGATAATGCATGCAGAATAAGAGAATAGAGGTCAATAATATAGATTTAAAGTTTTATTATAAACTAATTTTGCATTATTTAGAGATATTTCTTAACATAAAAATAAACAGCATAAAATGTAATTACTTCTTCAACAAAAATAAACAAAAAATAAAATTGTACATATATTATTATTTTTAAACATATTTATTAAAATAAGCAATATGGCATAAAATATAAATATTCCCCTTCGATATTGTTAAATAAAAAAAATGTTTTAATGCAAACCTTGTCCCTGCAACGCTCTACTTCATATCACAATATCAGGGGTATGTAACGTCGCTTCTCCGAACATCAACATCTAGTCGGCTTCTTTGTGGACCCGACACCCACACGTGCATCTTGCACCTGCAACGCAACCCCTTTTTGACCGCCGAGGAATCTAGCTCGTCGACCGGAAGATGAGGGGAGAGATGCTTTGAACTTGCACGGGAGCGGTAACCAACGAATCCTCCTCTCACAAAATATTGGACTCTAACAATCTATAATTAAATTTAATAACTTTAATGTATCATTTAGTAAATAATTTTCAATAGTTGTGACGTAAATAAATTCCATATTTTAATTAACCAAGAATACGCTACCGTTATTCTTTCAAACGTTACAGCTTAGAGTTTTGGTGGCAGCGCTTTGGGATAAAAAGTTAGCATTCAGGACCCGTGAGAGGAGGAAATTTTGGGTTTTTACGGACGGACCGCAACGCAGGGAGAGAAAAAGACATCTTCGGAGAGAGAGAGAAGCCGTGCTGCAATTGAATTCAGCTTAGGAGAAGGAGAGCGTCCTGCTCAAAGAAGATCAAACTGATCTATAGTGTTTACAGCCACAGTGTCCGAAGGAATAGCGATTTTCGGAAGCCGTGCTGCGATTGAATTCAGCTTCGGAGAAAAAGAGCGTCCTGCTCAAAGAAGATCAAACTGATCTATAGTGTTTACGGCCACAGTGTCCGAAGGAATAGCGATTTTCGGAAGCCGTGCTACGATTGAATTCAGCTTCGGAGAAAAAGAGCGTCCTGCTCAAAGAAGATCAAACTGATCTATAGTGTTTACGGCCACACAGTGTCCGAAGGAAAAGCGATTTTCGGAAGCAGTGCTGCGATTGAATTCATCTTTGAAGCAGTGCCATGACCACGAGTGAATTCAAGGCTGGTCAAACTGACCACACTTATTGTTAAGGGTGAAAGATTCAAGATTGGTCAAAAGGACCATTGTTCACACGGAAGAGTTCAAAACCACTAGTGCCATATTACTGCACATAATTTGCTTCTGACAGCAAGCTGAGTACTTCAAATGGGTGAGTACTGTTATATTTTTGAGTTGCAAACTGCATATTGTATTAGGAATTTTGGTTAAAATATGTTCTTTACAAATTTTGAAATACTTAGTGTTTTTTCTTGTATGGGAACAGTGTTATTTTGTTTCTAGAGAATTGTAATTGTATTTCAAGCATTGTGTGCAATGTTAGCTTAAGATTTATTGTGTTTTAAGTCTCTTGAATGATTTTGATTATTTTTAGTGTAAAGTTTTTCTTTGTGTATTTCTGTGCATGCATGGGACCAGTGTTATTGTATTAATAGAGAATAGTAACAATAGTGCAAAACTTAGCGTGATATTTATTTGATATTGTTTAAAAAATGGCTTTCCTTGGTAAAGGGAAAAATCAAGATATGTTGCAACTTGCTGAGGAATTAGGAATAAATGCCCCCTTAAATATGACTGTCCCTAACATAAAAATTGCAATCACTAACAGTGAGGGTTATGAAGAGGAATTTGTTAAAAATCTGTATGAGACTATCATTCCAAATGGAAAAAGATTGGAGGAGTTAGAAAGGGCTGAAAAAATAAGATTGGAGGAGTTAGTAAAGGAGCAGGTACATTAAAAGAGAAAGAATTACAGCTGAAATTTGATTTAGAAAGGTTTAAAATAGAATCCGGATTTAGGGTAAACGATGAATCAAACGATTCTATAAATACATGTTCTGTAACCTCTAATTTAAACTTTAAAAAATTGATCCCAGATTTCGATCCTAAGCAGTCAGATATTAGTTTATATCTAGTGATCTTTGAACGCCAGGCTAAAAAGTGCGTCAATAGAAAAGAAAGAGTGGGTGGGGCAATTATTGGGTTTGTTACCCTAGAGATCGTGCAATTTATTGCTCGCGGACCGGAGGAACAAGCCAAAAATTACGATTATGTAAAGAAATTATTACTTAAAAGATTCAAGTTAAGTCCGGAGGTCTTTCGGCAAAAATTTCTCCAACACCAGAAGAAATCCGATAGCCCCTGCAGGATTTCACTTTTGACATTAAGAATTATCTAGATAAGTGGCTGATTGGCTTAGAAATAAATACGTTTCAAGATCTTTAAGATCTAATGGTGGTATTAAAAAAATTAAAAAAACGCGCCAATGCTAGTATGAAAGATCATTTTTTAGATAATTGGGCAACCCTTAAATCAGCTACTCAAATAGTAGAACTCTTTGATAATTATGAGGACGTACGAAAGGTAAATTCGAAACCCATGGATAGGTGGGGCAGAAATGATAAAATTTTGACATACTCAGGAGTCAAGGAAAAAGAAAATAGATTTGGGAAAACTTCCCTCAGATTAGGAGCTTCTGTTCCGGAGAGTACTAGAGAGAGAACATTTGAAAAACGCGTGATACAAAGATGTTATCATTGCAATATGCCCGGACATATAAAAGCCGTTTGCCCTAAATTAATAAAAAACAAAACGACGGAAACTCTCAATAATATTGAAGGAAATGAAAACCCGGATTTTCTTAATTCATATACAACAAAGGGCTCTGTGAATGGGGTCACGAGATAGACATTCTTAGAGATACGGGAGTGACAATAGATTTAGTATGTGCAAAATACATAAATCCTTCTTCTTTCTCTGGTGAAAATGTTTGGGTGAAACAACCGTTAAGCCCAGAATTAGTTTGTTTACCTTTGGCGGTCGTGGAAATTTCCGGAAATTTTGGAACGGTGCAAACTAAGGCAGCGGTTTGTGGAAATCACTTAAATCAACACGGTCGATATTTGCTTGGAAATAAAACGGCCGAGCTAATAAAAGGAAATTTAGGCTATAATTTCCTGCCAGTCGAAATATTGAATGCTGTCCAAACAAGGTCTCAAGTCAAAGCGGCTAGAGAAGAAAGGGGAATAGATAGTGGTGAAGCTAAGAAAGGGAAAATGAGGCTATAATTGTTTCTTCGGATGCAGAGGACGAAATTTTAATACCTGCACTCCAGGAATATGTTCCGGAATTAGCGCTGCCAAGGGTTACGCGAGAAAATTTTATCAATGCTCAAAAAATAGCGAGGAGATTAAACCCTTATACGAACAGGCAGCCAGTCGAGTGCAGGTTACCAATCAGGTTTATTCGTTAGAGAAGGAATTATTGGTCAAAAATCGCGAAGAGATAAGTTAGGTAACGTAGTGAAGTTAATAGTAGTGCCGGAAGGGTTGCGCGACCCTATTAAATCATTGTGTCATGAGGGAACATCTGCACACCTGGGAATTACGAAATCCAAAGACAAATTAAATCGATATTTTTACTGGCCGAATTGCTATAGAGATATGGAACAGTTTGTAAAAACTTGCGATCAGTGTCAGAGGGCTGGGAAGCCCAATGATAAAAAGAAAGCTCCACTAAAATTGGTCCCTGTTATTCAGGAGGTTTTTACTAAGCTAAATATTGATGCATGTGGGCCTCTCCCGATCACATCTAAAGGGAATCGATATCTTATCACGGCCATTTGCATGTCATCAAAATTCCCTGAAGCTATTCCGGTGTCTGATATTAGTTCCGTTAGTGTCACAGATGCGCTGTTAAACATCTTTAGTCGGATGGGGTTTCCCCGTGAAATACAATGTGACCAGGGTACTTCTTTTACTAGTGCTCTGACTACCGAGTTTTTGAAAGATTCGGAATACTTGTCAGGCATAGTTCGGTGTATCAACCACAGAGTAACCCTGTTGAGCGATTTCATCGAACGTTGAAACGACTCTTACGAGTCTTATGTTTAGATGCAGGCTCCGAATGGGACAAACATCTTCCGTCAATTCTTTTAGCGTTACGAACTGTATCTCACGAAAGTACAGGGTATACACCGTCAGAGTTGGTGTATGGGAAAATTTGCGAACCCCAGAGACGTTAGTAATGGAACATTGGATGGAACCGGAAGAAGAAGGTGATCTCGTCACTGAATATATGTTTAAGTTAATAAATAGAATAAAAGATGTCAAGAAGTAGCTATAAATAAAATGGAGGAAATGCAAGTTAAGCGGAAAACTTGGTATGATAAAAACGCAATAAAACGTGAATTTAAGGATGGGGATTTAGTCCTAGAGTGTTAGCTACATCCAGAGCAAATAAATTAGCAGTGCAGTGGATAGGTCCTGGGACAATTTTAAATAAAATTTCGGAAACGAACTGTTTAGTCGAAATCCCCGGCAGACGCGAAACATCTCAAATCTATCATATGAATATGCTAAAACCATATTACAAAAGGCCAGAACACGTTAACGTAATTATAAATGATGAGACGCAAAACTCTCTCGCAGACCAGGACTTAGAAATACCGTACTTAGAAAACAATTCTCTCGTTTATGATTTCGAGGACGTAATCCAGGCTAGCGAGTTGAACAAACACCTTCACGACAAACAAATGGATCTACTGCGCGAATTATTAAGTAAATACTCTAAATGTTTTTCAAACAATCCCGGTTTAACTAATCTGGTTGAACACGAAATCCAGTTAGTTCGCGATCAACCAGTTAGGACGAAGCCCTATCGAATGTCGCACCGACAAAATGAAATCTTAAAAAACGAAATTAACCGAATGTTAAAATTAGGAATCATTGAGGTAGGAGAATCGGATTACATGTCCCCTATGATTTTAGTTGAGGTAGCTGGGAAAGAACCTCGTCCATGTATAGATTACAGGAAATTAAACGGGATCATTAGAACGGAATATTTTCCTCTTCCGAATATCGAAGAACGCGTAGAAAAAGTATCGGCGGCTAAATTTATTACCGTCTTAGACCTATCTAAGGGATATTGGCAAATACCTTTGAGTGAAACTGCACAGCGATACGCAGCCTTCTGTACTAGCTTTGGTACATACAGATCCCTAAGGATGAGTTTCGGATTAAAGAATGCTCCATATTTCTTTAGTAAACTCATGGCTGAATTACTTAACGAACTAGAGGATTTCGTTGTCCCGTATCTAGACGATATCGCAATTTTCTCAGATACTTGGGAGTCGCACATTAAACATATGGAAACGGTTCTGCAGAGAATAAAGAGAACTAAGTTAACAATAAAACCTTCAAAGTGTAAGTTTGCGCAACAAAATGTCAAATTTTTGGGTCACATTGTGGGTCAGGGTTTTCGCACCCCTTCCGAGATCAAAGTTCAGGCTGTTCTAGAGTTACCTACCCCTCGCATGAAAACCCAAATACGTGCCTTCTTAGGTTTAGCAGGTTATTACCAAAAATATATAAATCTGTTCTCGGTAATCGCTGCTCCGTTGACGGACGCGTTGAAGCGAAGAGCAAAGAAGGGAGAAATTACGTGGACGACCGAGTGTGAAAACGCATTTCGAGAACTAAAAGGGAAACTAATTGATAAGCCCGTCTTGTACGCGCCAAATTTTGAACGATAATTCATTGTTCAAATGGACGCTTCAAACGCAGGTATGGGAGCAGTTTTAACCCAATTAACTGAACAAGGTGAGGAGCATTCAATCCTTTACCTGAGTAAGAAATTTTCAGAGGTAGAGAAGCGTTATTGTACGACGGAGAAGGAATGTGCTAGTATTGTTTTCGCAGTTAAAAGGCTACATTATTACTTAGATGGAAATTCATTTTTAGTTATGACCGATCACAACCCGTTGGTGTGGTTAAATAGAAACATTAGTTCTAACCCTAGATTGATGCGATGGGTTTTGCAACCATATAATTTTAGAATTGTACATCGGTCGGGTAAAAGTCACAAAAATGCAGATAGTCTCAGCAGATCGGTGATAGATAATTAGGACTTGTTAACAATGTTCTCTTGCTCATGAATAATAATTGTTGCTTATAATGTTTTTTTAGTTAAAGATTAATAATTGTATTAATTTTATTTATTTACTAGTACTGTATATCATATCGAATGGAGATGCGTGTCAAAAGATAAAGCCATGAAAAGCAAATGTATTAATATGCTTAATTTTGTGTATAGGGTTTTAAAATATACATGAGTATTTAGTTTACGCAAGAGGCATATTGTGAAAAATATTTTGTGTGTAAGGTTGTACACTTCGCATATCATATCAACATGTCGTTAGTATAATTTTTATTAAGTATTGTGGCGAAGAATATTTTATGTGCAAGGTCTTACACTAGCATTTGATATAACATGTTGTTAGTATAATTGATACTAGGCATTGTGAAAGGAGTGTTTGTATCTTTATTTAATGTTATCGTATGTTTTCTTACATTGCTTACATTGCTATTTCGTAATATGGATTTGTGTAAGTTCCCTAGCAAGAACACTCACTCACTAGAAATAAGTAATTCTAAATTTAGTTCAGCGTTTTCTTTAGTAATTAAAATTGCAGCTCAGAAATATAGTGGTGCTTGATGAAGGGATGTGTCGGTAATCTGTCAGTTGTCTCATCGTCATTCCATTAAACTTTTCTCAACGGAAAAGTTCTATAAGAGAGGGCGAGAGCTGTAACGTCGCTTCTCCGAACATCAACATCTAGTCGGCTTCTTTGTGGACCCGACACCCACACGTGCATCTTGCACCTGCAACGCAACCCCTTTTTGACCCCCGAGGAATCTAGCTCGTCGACTGGAAGATGAGGGGAGAGATGCTTTGAACTTGCACGGGAGCGGTAACCAATGAATCCTCCTCTCACCAAATATTGGACTCTAACATAATTAAATTCTATAATTAAATTTAATAACTTTAATGTATCATTTAGTAAATAATTTTCAATAGTTGTGACGTAAATAAATTCCATATTTTAATTAACCAAGAATACGCTACCGTTATTCTTTTAAACGTTACAGGTATAATGTACGACTTTCAATTTGACACAATTCTGAACATTCAGTTCTTACACAGCTCCTTTGTTAAATCAAAATACTTTTCATATGAGAAAAGATTTGTTCACATAAATATGTAGAACCAAAAGCGGACAGTAAAGTACATGCAATTTTCTCTCTTTAAACAATTAAATCTCTCTAGCAATGACATTCATGAATTTACAAAATAGCTGTAGATTTATGTTTAGAGATATCTTACAGATTTTTTCGTAATTCCGAAAATTTCCATAATTTTGAAGATATTTTTCTAATATCAACTTCCACCCACCCACTGTTGAGTAGTCTAGAGGAGTGCCATAGGTTGCCGGCACCTGTTCTAGAATGTTATGTAGAAATGTTTGAGTTAATGTTTCTCCAAGAAAATGTTTCAGGTCCTATGGTTGATGCAATTTTCTGCTAAGAGGGTAATTAATAAAAAAGAATAATACATATATCGTGGTACCGTGAAAGGTTCAGGATATATATATATATATATATATATATATATATATATATATATGTATATATAGTTACAATTATTAGTAATATACGAAATTACAATAGTTCTAAATAATGCTGAACGATAGGTAAGAAAGGAGCAAGTCAGTATAGGACAAAGAATAGCCCCAGTAATATTCTTAGACTTGGAACTAAAATTGCAGGATTAAATATGATTTTATAAGGCTCGTCCTTTATATATATTGAATTACTTTAAATCTATTTAATAATAAACAACATTTAAGAATTTATCAGAATAGTACAAGTCAGTGTAATCTAGTCTAGATATATATTATAAATGCGAAAGTTTGTGAGTATGTTTGGGCGTCTTTCACGCAAAAACAACTGAATGGATTTAATGAAACTTTACAGTAATATAGCTTATACATCAGAATAACACATAGGATTTAATTTATAGCATATGCTATATTTTATAAAGATATTGTGAGAAGTGTCCAAAATATAACGATAGTTGTCAAGTAAGTAGGAAAAGATTCTGCCACCTGCAAGCAATTCTGGCGAGCGTTGCAAAAAAGCCCACGTCAGCATATATGTGTCTTGTTTGTGAAAGAACCCTTTTTGTTTTGGCTACGCAAAGCGCACGCTTCTTATTAATTCCTGTGATCAGCATAATCCCTAATTTATATTTCATTTCAGAATAAAACTAAGTTTTGAAGGGAGAGGTTTTTATAAATCTCTCTTTATTTGAATGTCTTTTTCAATGATTTTATTATGCACATTTGGTAGTAAGAAATCGATCTTTTTTCAAAATAAATACTTTTATTGCTTCTGGTACGTACAGTAGATAAACTTTGTCTTTCACACTACATCATTTGGACATATTTGCATAGTTTGTTTGTGGTTAGTAGTTAATTATAACGCTATAATTTTAATTGAATATGCGGATATTGCATTTTTAAGTATAAAAATAATTATAACTACTGTACTGTATTTTTTGGAGTGAGTGAATATTAACGTCGCACTGTTCATCTGCACGAGGGCTTTTGGCAACAGACCACGTAATTTTGAACCATGGTCAAGTGACGTGGACGACACCTGAGCTGGCACCCCCTTCTCCTAACTACCACACCGCACCAACTTAGAAGGAATATTCTACCAATACTTAGCAGGAATATTCTTTGAAATCCACTCTTCCAAGATATATGGCAGCACGGGTTCTATGATGAGTATTTTAGCGGGGAAGGCGAATAGTTTTGTAGCAGATATTGCGTTTTCAGCGGATTGCAAAGATTATTATTTTTGTCCCGAAAAAATAGTTTATGTCAAAATTTAAGTGTCATGTTTTTGTATGTTAATGAAGACCTTAGAAAACTATTTGACTATTTATTTTAAGTGAAAGGTGTATATAATTAATTTTACAGTGGAATACCTTTAATTAATTTATTAGCTCTAACAGATTAAATTTCTCAAAGCGGAGTATTTTGTTTATGTATATCCCTTAATTTTCAATGTAGTGATCCAAAAAAGGATTGCATGAAAAAACTGCAGTAATTAATAATGTGGTAGATAAAGTATTAACGTGCATCGCACCCCTACACGGCGGGTCTTACAAAGCTCTAATAAAGCTCGAGCTATGAAATTAGCTTGACATTTGCCAACTTGACTCTATCGTTATCATTTCGCTGTGTTTTTCAATGAATCGCCATTATAACTTAGAAACGGCGTTGCTTGCAAATACAACAGAAAGTAATATTAATGCATTACACTTTCAGATATAAATTATTTACACTATTTTAAGCGTTCATTATGCATTAACAATGTGTTACTTTTGCTGAGCAAAGATCAGCTTAGGGAGGTATTTTCAAAAATCGACCCTCAAGAGTGTTACGGGCAATTATAAATAAAAAAAATCTTTTTTATCAGCTATTAGATCTACATACTTAAAATTTAACAAAGGTGTTTTTTTTTGTTTGTTTAGCTGAGATATGCAAAAGCCTTTTTTGTTTAATTTGCAATTCACGTAAAATTAACTCATTAAAAACTTCTTTATCCTTCAATCTGTGTTGTTTAATTTTTCAGTTAACCCGTGGGAAGAACGGGTATACCAGCTAGTACACTATATATATATATATATATATATACCGGGTGATCAAAAGTCAGTATAAATTTGAAAAATTAATAAATCACAGAATAATGTAGATAGAGAGGTAAAAATTTACACACATGCTTGGAATGACATGGGGTTTTATTAGAACAAAAAAATAATAATAATAAAGTTCACAAAATGTCCTACAGATGGTGCTGGACAACAAAACGTCAGTGACTGCGCATGAAAATCGCGTAGAAAAGGGGCTGTCATGTAAGAGAGAATCAGTTACACCAGCAGTCGCAGCATGTTGACGTTACCTGAAAAGGCACTGTTAGTAAAGCTGTATTATCAGAATGGGGAATGTGCTAGTGCAGCGTTACGTTCCTATCGCCATACGAAGGGGATTCGAAGGGGTAAAGGTCCGTTGACAAATGCAGCTGTGGCGAGAATGATTTCGAAGTTCGAAGCGACGGGTTGACGATAGACCCCGTAGTGGCCGACCGAGCATACGGCGGAATGCTGCTGAGACTGTTAAGGATGAAATGGAGACTGTAGCCGGTTCGTCTATGCACGGGGAAGTCAGCGCCCGTGCAGTCGCACGTCGCACCGGCATTCCATACACTACTGTTTGGTTGGCACTTAGGCGTACCCTCCGATGCTATCCGTACAAAATCCATTGGCATCATGAATTGTTACCCGGCGATTCCGTGAATCGGAGGGCATTTGCGGTGTGGGCGTTTCAAAAGATGGCGGAAGATGACGATTGGTTGAGTAACTTGTTGTGGACCGACGAAGCTCATTTCACGCTCCGAGGGTCTATCAACACCCACAACTGCAGAATTTGGGCTACTGAAAATCCTAGAATTGTCGTGGAAACTCCATTGCACAACGAGAAAGTCACGGTATGGGTTGGATTTACCACATCTACCGTTATCGGGCCTTTTTTCTTCGAGGAATTGCGTGATTCTGGTTTTGTAACTGCCACCGTGACGGGTGAAAGGTACGCCGATATGTTACAGAATCGCATCATCGCCAGCCTGGCTGATAAACACCTGCTGGAACGTACGATTTTTATGCAGGATGGCGCTCCACCCCATATTGCTAGACGCATGAAAGACCTCTTGCGCAGGTCGTTTGGTGATGATCGTGTGCTCAGTCACCACTTTCATCATGCTTGGCCTCCCAGGTCACCAGATCTCAGTCCGTGCGATTATTGGCTTTGGGGTTACCTGAAGTCGCAAGTGTATCGTGATCGACCGTCATCTCTAGGGATGCTGAAAGACAACATCCGACTCCAATGCCTCACAATAACTCCGGACATGCTTTACAGTGCTGTTCACAACATTATTCCTAGACTGCAGCTATTGTTGAGGAATGATGGTGAACAAATTGAGCATTTCCTGTAAAGAACATCATCTTTGCTTTGTCTTAATTTGTTATGCTAATTATTGCTTTTCTTATCAGATGAAGCGCCATCTGTCGGACATTTTGTGAATTTTATTATTTTTTTTTTGTTCTAATAAAACCCCATGTCATTCCAAGCATGTGTGCCAATTTTTACCTCTCTATCTACATTATTCCGTGATTTATTAATTTTTCAAATTTATACTGACTTTTTGATCACCCGGTATATATATATATATATATATATATATATGTAGACATATATATAGACATATATATATATATAGACATATATATATATACATATATATAGACATATATATATATATATATATATATATATATATATGTACATATATATATATATATATACATATATATATATATGTACATATATATATATACATATATATATATAGACATATATATATATATACATATATATAGACATATATATATATAGACATATATATATACATATATATACATATATTATAGACATATATATATACATATATATAGACATATATATATATAGATATATATATATATCTATATATATAGACATATAGTATATATATATAGACATATATATATATAGATATATATATATATATCTATATATATATATGTAACGTATTGTAGTAGCTTTGGCCGGTGTTGGTTGTTGTCTTATCTGGTTTACTGAAAACATCTTTAAAATTCAGTTTCATCTTATATTTTGAAGCACACATAGCGTAACTGGTCAATCGCTCTTTATATTTTACATCTATTCGTTAAAAACACGTAAGCAGACACGTATAACAGAAGCAACATCTTGACGGACACAACACAAAGACACAGAGTTGCAGTTATTTACATTTTTACATGATGAAGGCAAGCAGACAAAAAAAGAAGAGAGAGTGATTATAGGCGTTGAATAGGCATTTTCTTCTAGGCATCCGGACTGTAGAACAGTCCTCAATCCCATGTCTTGATATGCTGAGTGGCATGGCGGCGATTGGTTGGACGATGGAATCTGGGTGGCGTGGCAAACGTGCTTCATCAGGATGGGAAATTTTCGGATTTTTGGCATGCCTGAGAGCTTAGAGGCTGCTCTCTGGTTGGATGCTTGGTAACGTGATCATTGACTCCAATTGGCTGCCCTGAGGGCTGGGATTTAGAAAATGGGGAGGCGCAAGTCAGTGGGGGAGAACAAGAGAAAAATATAGACAAAAATGAAAGAAAGTGAAATTTTAGCTATAAAGGTGTGCAATAAAAATTATTGCACGAATATAAAGAATTACGGGGGTTGAAGGAATCAAGAAGAATTCTTCTTGGTCTTTTTGTATTGTCATTAGGGGTGTATTGAGATAAATTTTGCATATTGAAATTATTGGTTGCTTGTAAATCGTTAAAAAAGTTAATTGCTATTTTCTGAATATGAGATTTTAAACTATTAACTTTAAGAGCATAATTTAAGAAAATTCTGCAGGGTATCAATTATATTGATATTAGTTTTAGCGGCATAACCCCATACTAGACTTGCGTAAGAGAGAGCGATTACGCAAGATTTTGGCTTTTATACTAGCAGTGGTTATTACGTAATAGTAGTTCTGATTGGATAGTATGGGTGGGACAGGGATTTCGGACTAGCCGATTACGATTAAGATTACAGTGTTACTTTTAAACTAAAGTTTGTTTAAATATTAATACAAAGAGTTAACAAAAAGGATACTAGTGGGAATTATTACATATGTATATATAAAGGGTGTTTTTTTGAGAGGTATAGAACTTTAAATTGCAATAAAACAACGATGTATTATTCGATTGACATGAATTTTTTTTTATTCGAAAGATAATCTTATGGCATTACATTTTAAATATGATTTCTGGCATAGGACTGCCACGGCTGGCTCGGATGTAGTCCAATCTGGACGTCCAACTTTCGATGACTTTTTCCAACATTTGTGGCCGTATATCGTCAATAACACGGCAAATGTTGTCTTCCAAATGGTCAAGCGTTTGTGGCTTATCCACATAGACCAATGACTTTACATAGCCCCACAGAAAATAGTCTAGCGGTGTTAAATCACAAGATCTTGGAGGCCAATTCACAGGTCCAAAACGTGAAATTAGGCGGTCATCAAACGTGTCTTTCAATAGATCGATTGTGGCACGAGCTGTGTGACATGTTGCGCCGTCTTGTTGGAACCACAGCTCCTGGACATCATGATTGTTCAATTCAGGAATGAAAAAGTTAGTAATCATGGCTCTATACCGATCACCATTGACTGTAACATTGTGGCCTTCATCGTTTTTGAAGAAGGATTCCACCAGCCCATAAAGCGCACCAAACAGTCAGTTTTTCTGGATGTAACGGTGTTTCGATATACACTTGTGGATTAGCTTCACTTTAAATGCGGCAGTTTTGTTTGTTGACGTAGCCATTCAACCAGAAGTGCGCTTCATCCCTAAACAAAATTCGCTTATAAAAATCGACCATTATTTTCGAAATAAAATTGCACAATTTGAAAGCGTTGTTCAGGCGTGAGTCTATTCATGATGAATTGCCAAACCAAACTGAGAATAAATCACTTGACAGCTGTTAAATCGGTCGCCATCTTGGAAAGTAATGCCAACTTAAACTTCTATACCTGGAAAAAACACTCTGTATATACATACTTTTTCTCTTTTCGAAAGTATAAATCAGACATCCTCAAACTGTTTTGTCTTACAGACCTATTTCCAAGTTTTTCGGTTTGGGTAGACCCCCTACTTACCAAATATTGAATTTATGCATATTTATCAATATAAATATCTTTTTGACAGCTGGTACAGTACCGCTTACTTTAAAAGATTTTAATTTCTATCCATAGTGAAGAGTAGTGTTTTTAACTCTAAACAGACACATGTTAATTAAATTAAAATTTAATTAATGCATAAAATATATATATAAATGTTACATAAAAATAACTGAGCAACGAGCAAATGCTTTTAATGGGTAGGGTGAATCTTGTGCTTTAATAACAAATTTTCAGTATTTGGCACCAATCCGGCAATTTTGCACCAAGTTTAATCCGAAATCTCCTGGGTTAGTAGTGTACAATCTTTTTTTTCCCCTGCCTTTTCCTTTGTGACTGGCGACCCCATGCTGAAACTCCTTCTCACTATAAAAAGCAATTAGAAATTTCTCGAGATATTGAATAATTCAGGATAAATAAGAGATATACCATTTAATGCGAAAATTGCTGATATCCGTTTCTAAGCTTTATTTTAAGATCATAGTTAGAGCCGAACTCACATCAGTTCCTCTTATTAATCTCACGGGGTTTTTTTTCAAAGTGATCATATGAATTAATTGCCAACTGTGGTATTTCCATCATAAAAGCATTCTCAAACTTACTTTGAAAATCTGGATAAAGGGGTTTTAAAACATCATTTTCCTGGCAGATTGTCTGAGACAAATCGAGAAATTGTAAAAATTCGCGACGACCAATATTATATTTCTTTAGCTTCATCCTGGAAAGAAACATTGAAATGATGGTCCTTGTCTTAATAAAATTTCTGCTGTCACCTTGTAACTGCTAATTAACCTCATTAAATGTTGTAAATAAATCTTAAATAGATAGATAAATCTAATTAAATTTTCTTTTAAAGTTAAGGTCACGATTTGATTATGAGATCCACTATTGTAGACCCCCATTTACACCTCTTTGACCCTCGAATCATTTTTTCGCTGACGTGAGCCCCTTGCAAATCGTCATTAGACCCCTGGGGGTCGATATAGACCACTCTGACAATCACTAGTGTGAATCCTTACAACTGGCGTCCAGCCAGTATGGTGGATCTGACTCTCGGCTTGTAACCGAGTGGGTTCGGGCTCAAATCCCGAGTAGGGCATGGTTGTATCCTCTTCGGGAAAAGAAGTCAGACTTTTGCCTGTAATGGATTCCCGTCTCGAATGGGAAGCAGTGCACCCCTTTTGTTATATGTTGGGATCATCATTTGTTATAAATATCTATATTCTTCTGTTTGTATTGTATGTTTCTGTTCTTCCATTCGTAATTCGTATGTATCCCAGGATAAAAACACACGACAACAACAGCAACAACATCAATCGTTACAACTATATAATACTAGTTAAGTTGAAGTTTTGTATTCAAGTGTGACATTTTTATTTTTTTCATTTATTGAAACATTCTAAATTCTTTTTCTGTATGGTAATCATCCACTGAAATTTAAATTAATGAACCCCCCAAAGTTCGTACCCGTAAAAAGCAACATTTATTTAATTTCAAGGTTAAATGGGAATGAGAGAGAGTGAAATGAACTTCGAATTCTGACGAAGAGTAATAACGATTCACTTAATTCTTAAAAGATGTTTCGCGCGCAAGAGAGACACATGAAAGCAGGTTCAAGTCCGGATGTCAACTTCTCTTATACGACTTACATGTAGCTTCACAAACTTTAATCTAACTCACTTCTAAGCCAAATAATGTATATAATCTTCAATTTACGATTACACCTTACATACACACACACAATCATAAACTTATCTCTTAACAAATACAATCCCGCTCTCCACTACTTTCTTACTTCAGATTCGTTAATAAAAGTTTAATCCGCATATCACGGTCCTGCACAAAGCAAGGTTCTCAAATCAAGCAACTAACAAAATAGATACATCTAGAAGTTAGTTGAAAGCGCGTGAGAAGATTTAAAATAAGCACAATTTTAGCATAGATTTTTCTAATTACTCTTATTTTCCTCCAGAATATCTAATAGTTTTTTTAAAAAAATCGGAATTTGACGCTTAAAATCAATAAAAGGAATTTTTATGTCATATTGCATATAATATTTTTTCTTATTTTAGTCATTTGTTGACCTTATAATTTTCTTTCCTTAATAAAAATTTTAATGGGATATATATACTTTATGAAGCTTTACCTGTAAACTTATTACAAAGAAATGTTACTCTCTTTTCTACTTTGAAATACCTTCCTATCTTTATAATGAATTATGTACCATGATCAATAACTTTGTCTTTCAGCATGCGCGTTTAATGGTTAAAAAAACATGAAAGTAAGATAACAATAAAAAAAAATTCCCACAGAGGTAGAATTTAACGACAATTAGCGCATCTTTAAAAAGGTTCCGAATATAACAAGTCTTCGTGGAAGTTCCATCACCTTGTTAACACCACATTGAGGTTTGATTTATGAACAGTTTGCTATCAGCTTAGAAAAAACGATTAAGAAAGCTAAATCTGACGCCAATGACTGGTATAAAGTGATTTAATCTCTTTAGGTTGAATAATTTCGGTAGCTACTTTGCCCAATGGGCGTGGTAACGAAGATACAATCTGCTCAATTTGAGTTTGGGCGATGAAGAGGCGAAGGCTTTCAGTAAAGCTATTAATACGAGATAATAAGCACTATTCAGTTGACAAGTGCTTCGTCAAAAGAAAGGTGACAGGTATTGGGCCCCTCTGGGTATTTCGTATGAAACCGCTCCCTATTACTACATAATTAATGGCCTATTTAAGAGTAAAAAGGTGAATGATTTGATTAAATGTTTCTAGGATGAACGACAGAACACAGTTCTAACACTCCGAAAAGAATTAGCTAGATGTCAAAAGCGAAAGATAGTTGCCATGATATCCCTCGCGCAATTTTAATAGATGAAATTTGAATTTTAATACAGACGAATTCTGATTTAACGAATTTCCCGACTATACGACTTCTCTTTCCCGATTAAAATGAAGGCAAAAAAAACTCTATTTAAAGAATAAAAAAAATCCAGAATTAAAGAATTATTTCAACTATAAAAAAAAGTTATTGATTTGCATTAGAAAAAATTTAGACTTTTTCCAACTGACATGCCCTTTTTTGTCCAGAATAGAAAAAAAACTTTTCTTAAAAGCAGCACATATATATTTCAACGGGAAAGGGTGCAAATCATTATTAGACTTTACAGGTGCAGATAGACATGAGTGTAACCTATCGTGTGAGTTTTGAATAAGACAGAAAATTCCTTTCTTACCTCGTTCGACTCCACAATGCAGGGGCTATCTTAAGATTTTCACGATGATGTTACATTTGATGACGGACTGCCTATGTATGCAACTCAAATTGAAGAAATTTTTGATTTGTCCTACCCAACGAATAGCGATTCTGTTGCAGAAATTGATAATGAAACTCCTATCAAAACTGTTATATTTTCTTATGCTTTACATTGCATGAAAACTGTGAAAACTTACCTTATGTACCAGGATAATGACGCAGTATTTTCGTCTCTGTATAAAGTCAAAAAGGACTCTTTAGAGTCAAGAAACAAAAAAATTGCCAAGCATCTATTAGCCACAGTATTTTAAAATTTCCAATTAACTGGAATATAAAAATTCACTAAAATTATTTTAGGCTGTTGAATAAAAAGAGTGTAATTTTTAACAATGGATATTTTTTATGTTGTTGCTTGTTAAAAGTTTCTTAAAAGATAAATGCAAGATTTGCATTTTATTTGAACCCCGATATCACGAATAACCTAGAATTAACGAACAAAATCTTCGGTCCCGGGATCCAACTGTATTTGTTTTACGTGTTTGAAACTTCAAATTTAATATTTTAACTTGATACAATAAAAGAAGCTTACATGTAGACTATTTTGAGCATCGAGGAAGATAATGGTTGCTTCATTTATTTCTCATAAATGAGCTTACTATTCAATTTCGCGTTGCAATTATATTACATTACAATTACATACATTATTGTTTTTTTAAGTAGAAATATATTGAAAAATAAAATTTAGGATTATATGAGAGATTATGCTTGTGTGTGAAACTGGGAACTTTTTATACATAGAATTCAAATTTAGGGGCGCAACAGCCCATGGGGGGAAGGGGAGGGCCTACTGTGCCCATCCCAGTATACGTGACCATTGAGTGCTACGGTGCATGAGCAGATGGTCAGTCTGATGAGCGCCAACCCCAGTGCTTAAGTCCCCAAGCAAGCTTGGTACTCATTTATCGACCCATTGCAGTAGGGATGAAAGGCTGAGTCGATCTGACCTAGCGCGGGAATGAAACGGTGTAGAAGCGCGATACGCTACCACTCGATCATTGGACCTCCTTTTATATATATATAGTTGAACGAATAATGATGGATCACACACACACACATTTGTGCAAATTTTTGAAAGAAAATTTTTATATAATGCTATTGTGCTCTTATTCCCTTTTTAATTAGGAGGGCTTTTTTTATTAACTATAGACCAAACATTTTTCTTCATTTATTTTCTTTTGTTTATGCTGATAAAAACACTTAACTTATTATTTAATACACGATTTTTTTTTGCCTTATAAGGTGATTGGATCCAGAAACGGGATGTTCATGCAAATTCAGTTTTCTGTACATTTCAGAAAGAGCTGTGACATAAGTCATAGCTCAAGTAAGAATAACTTTTAATTAAATATCTATAAAATGCCCGAAATTTCAAAATACAAGCATCATTTTTATCCAAGAAAGAGAATAAAAACCTAAAAGAAAATCATTCCGTTACTTTTACATTAGAATCACTCTGTACCTAGGAAATTTTTGAATCAATCAAGATATGTCAGGTTTTTAAAAGAAATAAATAAGAAGTACTTGTAAAAACCGGTGGTGGTAAGAACTTTCTGAAAATGAAGACATATACCAATTGATGGTGATAATAATTATGACAGTGCTCTGTAACCTTTTTATCGCTGAGTACAGGTCAAAATTTGATAATTTTACCGCTGCCCGCTGTGGGTGGAATACGTTGATTGTTTATATTTTAGATTGTTTTGATTTAACAATTTTAATTGAGTTGCATTTAAATAGCCTTCAGAATAAAATATAGTTTCATCAAAAATGAATAAAAGTGATTTAACGTGGAATATAAAGTGATTTCCATGGAAAGTTGTGCAAATCCTAGTGAAATGCACCTCTTTAAATGAAATGGCAATAGTTTATGTTCCTTAGGCGGCCCGGCACCATTTGATCCACCTACCGGTACCGGTCCGCGAACCGGGGGTTGCGGATCCCTGAAGTAAGACACTCATAGTACTTCTACATCTACCAGCGATGAAGAAGCGAATATTCTGAACATACATGGAGGGTGGAAAAGAATTAGATTTCTCTGATGTTTTGAACATAAGAATGAATAATAATAACAAAAATCATTATATTTCAGATAATGGAACTGTCTGGGTAGAAACGAAAATAGACAGATTACCTGGAAGAGTAGTACTTCATGCCGTTTTCAAGGATGAACTAGATCCAAAAAATAGTCATAACGTAATATCTAAAAACCAGTCATTGAACCAATTGCAGAACGATTAGATATATAAAGTGAGGGGAAGTTTAGTCTTAAAGGCTAAACCTTAACGTTCATATGGCACCCAACATCAAGAGATTGGATGTTTACAGGTAAAATGTTGGTTTAGGACAATTTTAACAATATTTTTTGTTGCTAAGATTCAAGTTTAAAATTTGTAATTGTCGAGTATTTCACAATAAATTTAACGTTATTCGTACAAAAAAAAACGTTGCTATGATAGCATGGATATTTTCTATATTATTATAAGGACAATAGGGGTCTAGCTATCGCCCTATCAATGATACGGGGGCCCCAACATATGTAAGATTTTGACATTTCCAAATAAATCTTATTAATGTGATAATTTTTAAAATTTTCCAAAAAAGGCTCGTAGAGAATTTTGATATAAGTCCTTCTCAGGTCTAGCGACTCCAGTGAATGACACGCCAGAATAGAAGTGTATTTATTCAGATAACAGAATAAGATGCCTAAACTTTGAACTATATCGCATGAAAAGACATTTAATAGTTTTTGGTCTCAAAACACTCACAAGCACACACATACTAGAAATAGAAATTTTAAACAATTGTATTGTTTTGAAGGAGTTTAAAGCACTTTGAGTGTTTATATTTTTAGGTGTATCATAGCGTTGTTAATTTACAAGTTTTTTGAGAATTTATATATCTGCGTATATAGTTTTAAAAATACTTTGCTATATTTATTAAATATATATCTTGATATATATTTTAGCAGAATTATACATTAGAAGATTTGCATAATTTATCTTTCTTCCTATTTAAAACCAGAAAATGGAAAGGGGAAACTTTAAAAGGTATCCTTAAAATATTTTTAAAAAGTTTTTAAGAAGAGATCATATTAATTTTGCATCCTGTATAATTAATGTTTATAGAGTGGACTCGGTAGTTGAGTGGTCATGATCGTAGCTCGTGATCACCGTAGTTTCTGGCAAGTAGTGGGTTCGAACCTTTAGTTTGAGTACTTGGGAAGACCGAGTTCACCAAAGAGGTTTCGATGCACAAACTGGGCCTCCGGGAAGATAGCTTATTTCAGGGTCATTTTACCCCATTCTTTTCCCGTTCACCTTTAAAAATGTCATAAAATACGAATATGCTTTTTATCACTTTTGTTGAAGGTAATCTCTGCCATATCTTATCTTTTGTAATGGCTCCCGAATTCGGGCATGCAAGGAAATAAAAGTTGCAGGAAGTAACTTACCGTATATTCGCCGTATAACACGCACCCAGTTTTTTACGAAGATACTTAAAATGTACGTGTGCAATGCTGTTATATTCTGAATTCTTTTATTTGAAGTATTATCTCAAGTTTTTGAAAAAAATTGTTTACTTCTAAGACTAAAACCCTTTAAGTTCCTACTCGAACGCTTGACATCTTTGGGAAATGTAACGCTAAGCGTTCCTCCATCCCATATCGAAATGTATTTGGACCTTGAAGTGGAGAGGCCTGGATTGAGAGGGAGCTTTCTGATCAATGGACTTGAGTTCCTAAGATATGTCATTTCTTTTAATTAAACAGTATTTCGATCTATGTAGAAGTTTAATTGTTTTTATATTGATCTTTTTTTTTAAGTTAACTTCTTATGGCACGGTAGGGAGAAATTTCCATTACGCGTTACCAGTTACGGTTAACGATGAATGTAAAGTAAAAATGAAGTTCCGAGTTTTCCCCACGTTTTAAAAAACGCCATCTAATTCATACTATCTGTCACAGACAAAAAATAATTACAGAATCGGAAAGATCATTTTTTTCGCCACGATATGGTATATTATTTTTAACAAAATAATGATATTTTCTATTTTTTACGATTTTTTTAGAGTCAAAATTGATACGCTTTTATAAAAATGGTTTCTAAATCATTCCCTTTAAGTTTCCTTTCGAGTTAATGAATTGATATTTTATTCTAAATAAGTTCATGCTTTTCTCTTTTAGAATCAATCGTAAAAAAAAAAAATTAAAAAAAATGACGAAATTTTTTTTTTACAATTTTTCAAAAAATACTCCAAATTTATAATTAAATATTTAATAACTCATTATTTATAAAAGTAATCTAACGAAACTTTTTCCATATGTAGAATAGTATTATCCGTAATCTGTTCAAAGATTGAAAAAATGGATTAAAAACTACGGCTTTTAAAATTTCTTTTGTGTTTTTCGTCTATTAGCCCTGAGCTGGCACTCCCTCTCCTCATTCAACAGCAACTTTAACAAGCCTTTCCTCCTTAAAATCTGTCAAAAATTAGTTTAAGGAAAGTTTGTTGGATATAAAGTTTTAAAATTCTTTTAAGGAAATAATACAAACAATCTATTGTTTTAAAATTTAGTGGCAACACAACATTTCTTCCAATAGTTTGGCAATAAAAGATTATGTTTACTAAAGTTTCAATCGGATGGAATTTCTAAATCCAGTTTAAAAAGTGAGTATTTAAATCATATATATGCTTCTGTGTAATGAATTTGATAGTTGTGAAAGTGTTATATAGTGCTTCGTTAATTTGTATTTTAAGACTACAATGGACAGTAAAAAAATTTTTAAAATTTTTTTACAAACATGCCCCAAATTTTTACTTGCTCTATGTAACTTAGAACTAAAACCATATAAAAAAATTGGTGAGAAAAAAATGAGTAGTTTTTAAGAAATTTCAAAATGTTCCATGTGTTTTGATTTCTTTTTAAATTTCCTATTTTCACCTGATTTAACTTCTTTAAGCAATTCTTTACAAATGTATGCATGAAATGTAATGTTTTATATGATAATTTACAAAATATGTGTAAACGCAAATTTTTATATAAAAATTTCAAGAATTTTAATGATTTCCTACATAAAAAACTTTAATTTCTTCTTTCACCCTCTCACTAGTATTTACAATGCATCCAAGAATTTATAACTATACATTGGATGAATACTTTTGAAAGTTTTGTTATAATTCGACAAAAATTGCAACGCATGGAACATTTTGAATTTTGGTTTCGAGGCAAATTTTTATTCTTAGAAAAACATCTTTTTTTTTATTTTAAGGGAAATTAACTTAGTTTTTTTTTAAAAAAAAATTAAAGATATAAATATAAACTTGAAATTGAAAACACTAATATCATACAAATAACAGATGGATGCACAATATATATATAAGGTTCTGCAATATTTATCGTAACAGTCACATTGACACGTGGTATATACAGTGCTAAAAATTGAAGTAAGCTTGAACTTTCTAATAATATCTGAAGAAAATTAGCAGAATGTATTTCATTATTGTTTCATCTCAACCAGATAGCATGTTATATATTTCATTAATCTCAATGAGTAAAAACATAGTATTTCAATGGTATTAAATTACAAAAATTCAACGTTTTTGAGGACAATTTTTGATTTTTAGACAAACAGCTATTTTTATTCACAAGGAAAATAACTGAGTTTTTTTTAAAACAATTAAAGACATAAATATAAATTTGGAAAAACACTAATATCAGCCAAAGAAGTTAACTTCGAACGCGTGTTCACACTGATACACGCTTTTTTTATTATTATTTTAGGGCTATCCATTTTATGCAACCGACGTATCACGCGCACCCTCATTTAATCTTATTTTTTGTGTTAAAAATGCGCATTATACGTCGGATTATACAAATAAAAAAAAGCTGTCCGGTGTCTTATTTTTTTTCTATTTTTTTAAGTTTTCCCCTCTGGTACATTCGACCCGCTATGTGGGAAACACTGTTTTAAATACTCGTGTGGTCATGCAAACTCCTTAGAAAACAGGAATCTATTCAAATTATTTTCAAATGTTTTTAGGACTCGCAGAGCCCCCGAGTTTGACTCGTAGAGCACTGGGATCCCACGGAAAACAGATTGAAGATCACTGATATATTTATGTTATTCTCTTCTATCGGAGAGGATTTGGTTGAACCATAGGTTTGAACCGACGGCTGTTTTTCTTACGTTGTTCCTGCTGCCATCTGTCGAATGGTTTGGAAAATTCAACGTGTTAGCTAAAAGAGCAGGAGTCTAAATTTCAAGTACTTCCTTCAAATTAAAATATATAATAAAAAGCGGCCAGTGTGAATAAATAAATGAAACAGCCATTAGTAAATTACAGGAATTCTGTCACTTTATAGAAAATTTATGCAGCATTATAAAAAAAATGACGAGAGAATAAAAAGAAAATTACCCCTCCCCTAAAAGAACCCGCTCTTAATGATAAGAGTAAATGCATTTATAAAATTTGTATGCCGTATTATATCAATTTTTTATACATCAAAGAATATTTACTTTATCATATCGATATTTTTTTGTATTATAAGTATATTTTATAACACTTATTGTAAATTCACTTGAACACATTTCTCTATCGCTTATGTTTTCAGTATATAAGAAGTGTAAAGAACAATTTCAATTCTAAAATTCTGCGAGCTGCATCTACCCGATGCTGGGCGTTGGAGGAAGAAATTCAGTCTCGAGCCAGTCAATTAAGTAACTAAGTTTATTCAGAACTACCGAGTGAGAGTGAGCACGTGATTGCTTCACCCTTTTTATACACAGAACATAATGACGTCACACAACCTCTTCACAGTTACAAAAACGTGGCGCCATGCAGCCACTCATTCGCACAAATCATTTTTATTCACAACATACTGCCCCCTTTGAGACTTGGGGAGAGTCTCAAACCTATAACAGTTATAATTCAAAAGATCAAGTCTCTTCGGTTCTTTAACCAATCTTCCAGAAGAAGTATATTTTTTTACAATTGCATCATTAGTATTCAAGACCTTTTCAGGTTTAGTACTTTTAACAGAAATTGATTCCTCTTTCAACTCCTTATCGCTTTTAGCAATCGCTTGTACTTCCAAAGGGAAGATACGTTGCACAGGGCGTATTACTGTTCCATGTTGAGTTTTTAGCCGAACTGTTCGAATTTCCCCATCTCGACCAAGGATTAATTCTATAATCTTAGCTATAGGCCAAGACAAACGTTTCTTATTGTCGTTTCCAATTAAGACCATTTCCCCAATTCGGGGTTCCCGCACCCGATTATCATTCTGTTTTTGTATTAGCTCACTTAGATATTCTTTCCTGAAACGTTGTCTTAAATCACTTAAAAGTTTAATTCTATATTTCATTCTTTTTCTTAAGTCTCTCGAATTCAATTCGTCAATATCGGTAGTATCGGAACAGCGATTCTCTATTAAAAACATTGCTGGAGTAAGAGGGATCAATTCCTGTGGATTTTCAGATATATAAGTTAAAGGTCTACTATTGATTAAAAATTCGCAATCACAAATCACTGTAGACAATTTTTCATAGGACAATATTGATTTTCCAAGAGAACGTCTCAATAGTTTCTTGATAATGCGATCCAACCTTTCCCACCAGCCTCCCCACCATGCGGCGGTGGGTGGTAAAAATTTCCAAACTATTTTTTGAGTTGATGTTTATCTCGATATATATTTTATGCCAATCCAATTTCGCAAGGTCATTGAAAGCACCTCGGAAATTAGTACCGATATCAAAGTAAATTATCCTGGGCCTCCCGCGCCTGGCAATGAAACGCCTAAGGGCTAGCAAAAAGGCATCAGAAGATAAAGCGTTTACTAATTCAAGATGTAGAACGCGATAGACTGCGCAAGTAAACAATGTAACCCATACCTTTTCGCCAGTTTTTAAAAACAGAGGTCCAGCTAAGTCAATTCCTACAACTTCAAATATCGCGCAATCAGTCACACGGTCTGGTGGTAAAGGTGACGGTCCGCTTGACAATGATTTCACTTTAAAACGAGCACAAATAAAACATTCATTCAAAATACTCTTAATAGTTTTTCTAGCTCTGATAATCCAGAACCTTTCTCTAATTAATGATTGCATTATTTGGATTCCTGCATGACAGTTCTTTTTGTGTATAGATCTAATCAAAAGTTTTGTAAATTCACATTTATCAGGTAACAATATAGGATACAAAAAAGAACTTTCATCATTTCGTTCATTTATTTTAGATTTTACTCTTAAAATATTATCATTATCAATAAAAGTAACAAATTTCAAAGATTCAACATCAGGTAAATAATATGTTTGACTTAAAAGAATCAATTGTTTTTCAGAATTTTCAATTTCAGCAACAGAAAGTTCATGTTCCTTTCATTTGTTATAGTCTTTGCGACAATTATTTACAAATCTTAAAACCCATGCAGATACTCTTATCATTTTATCATAATCAGACACATTACATATAAGCAAGGGGGGAGGTGCATCGTTTGCTAGATCAACATACACATTTTTAGTTTTCTTTCTCTCTACGTTAACTTCTTGAGGCTCGCAACTGATTTCACCATCTGGCCAATATTCCGAATTTTGTTTCAACCAGGAAGGCCCCTCCCACCATCTAGAATTAAGCATTTGTCGTGGAGAACAACCACGAGATAGTAAATCCGCGATATCCATGTTTCCTGGAACATACTTCCATGACTGAATTTGAGTTAGTTGTCTAATTTCCTTTACCCTATTAGCTACAAAAACCGACCAATTTCCATATTCTTTAATCCACCAAAGTGCTGTTGTGGAATCGGACCAAAGAGTAACTTTCAAGTCCGGCATATTAAGCGCTTTCAAAATAGAATTTACAAGTCGAGCACCTACACAACAAGCCATTAGTTCTAAACGCGGTATACTCAAAAGTTTGAGAGGAGCTACTCTAGACTTCGCTCTAACGAGAATTACGCTAACTCTAGAATCAACTATTGATCGAGCAAAGACGCATCCCGCATATGACCCCTTGCTTGCATCAACAAATACATGCAATTCAGTAAAAATATCAATTTTCATACAACGTGGTACAGTTACATCTTTCAAAATTTGAATTTCATTAAACCATTTCATAAATTTGTTTACAATATTCTGAGGTAGTTCCTGATCCCATGCTTTTTTTCATTTTCCATATTTCCTGCAATAGTAATTTTGGGAGCAATGTAGACGGCGCCAACATTCCAATGGGATCGAAAACTTTTTGTACAGTAGACAAAACTAATCGTTTCGTTATTTTCACTTCGCACGTTAATGAGTCGAAACTCGTGCAACATTTCAAAACATCATTATCCAAGTCCCAGATGATACCCAAAATAAAAGTTTCGCCTGAGTGTTTATCAACACTTTTACTCGCCACATTGCTCTCAAAAATACGTAAATTAAAACATCCTTCCGACATAATTAATTTAGTTTTCTCAATAAATGTCTCTATTTCATCAGCACTGAAAACACCAGTTTCACAATTATCAACATAAAAGGAAGATTGTAACTTTTGTGCAAATTCCTTACATTCGGAATTACTGTTTTCCAAAAGATGCATAATAGATGCATTCAATAAGTAAGGGCTTGAAGACACCCCAAACACAACTCGACAATGCCTGTACACTAATTGTTTGTCATTGCATGGGAAAAAAAATCTGAGATAATCTCTATCTTTCGGTGCAACACAGATAGTATCAAAAACGCCCTTTCAATATCGGCTACAATTCCGACTGGATAAATTCTAAAACGATCTGAAATGTCAGGTATCAGTTCAATAAGGTTTACGCCTTTATATAAACAGTCGTTCAAAGATGGTGTCCCTTTTTCACGGGCCGAAGCATCGAATACGAGTCGTATTTTTGTAGTCGCACTATCTAATCTAACCACAGGTCTATGCGGTAAATAATTGCATTCATTGTTCAATTCTACTTCCGGCACACGTTCAATGATATTTAAATCTTCCCATTGCCTAAACACACTTTTATAATCATCTAAAAATTTACCGTTTCTTAATCTATTCATCATCCGTAGATGTCTTTTCCATGTTAGTTCTTTGTTACTGGGCAAATTTTTACAGTTACATTTCCATGGGAGTTTAACTTCATATCTTCCATCGGGAAGAATTTTCATTTTATTCTTAAAAAATCGGTTAATTCAAAATTTTCTTTCGTATTCTCATTAAGTAAGGGATCCGTTATTCCTAAAACATCAAGTTCCCATAATTCTTTAACGCTAACATTCCGAACATGCAAAGACGATGTCGTTAACATAACGTTTTTATCGTTCGAACATACTTTTCCAATTACCGTCCATCCTAGTTTAGTTTCAATAGCTGTTAAACCCGAATCAAATTCAATTAAATTCCCAGTCAATAATTTTCCTATATTGTCAGCCCCAATCAAAAGCCCAATTTCCGTTTCTTTACAATTTAAATCCGATAAAATAATTTCTTTATTTTTTAACTCATTTAAAATACGCTTATCCTCAATCTTAGAAATAAATCAAAATATTTTCTTTTCGGATAGCACTTCAAAACTACATGCATAAGAGCGTTTCAAATTACTGACCTCAATAGAAAACACGCTGTGATGTTTCGGTTTAGTCTCGTTGCCCCCGAATAGAGAATGAATTATAGTTTCCTCTTTAAGTGGAGTGGCCTTCAAAATACTAGTAACACTTTCACTAATGTAGCTATTTTCACAAGCGGTATCAATCAGAACTCTAACTTTACTTTTCTGATCTTTAATGCGAATGAAAACGCAGAGAATTTGAAAGTAAATACTTTGGTTTCTGTTGCAGTTACTAAATAGAGAGTTCTCAGTTTTTATGGAACACAATTTTTGATCATAATTCTTATTTAATTTTGGACACATAATTTCAAAATGAGAATAATTACATTTAGAACAATTAATATCATTTTTAATATCACAATTTTTACTCAAATGTCCAGATCTATTTAAACAAATAAAACAAGCACCTTTTCTTAATAACAATTGTCTCTTAGCATTTAAAGACATTTTTCTAGCATTAAAGCAATTTTCACTTGGATGATATTTCTCACAAAATATACAGTTATTGATTTTCTTACCTGAGGACTTTTCAGAACTCGCCAGAGCTGATGCAGTCATTAATTCAGTCGGCTTAACCCTTTCAGTTGGGGAATCTCTTTTTCGGATAGGAGTTCCAAAACCGGATTTTGCCAGCGCTGCACCATCTCTTCTCCTTGGACTTCTAGGCGAAGGAAAGTCATTAAGTGACTACAGTGAGAATTCTGAGCATATGGCTCGCGAAGCGAGCCTCCATCCCATATCCGAAATATATATGTTGAACGACTGTAAGTTTTGTCCTGCTAGCGTGCAACAAGCAGCTGATTGGTCGAGCCAATCGTTATAGTAATTTACTGGGTCGTGCGGATTTCTGTATTCTTGGCGGAGAGCTGAAATGGTGCTCTCTTATTGGTGCATGGTGGGTGATGAAATCGACTCTCATAGGCTGCTCAAATCTCTCAGAGAGAAATTTAAGACTAAGGGAGTCATTAAGTGTTCTAGAGTTCGCGATCCTTTAGCGTCTGTTTCAGTATTCCGTTTTCTTTCCCAGGCCATCAGGATTTCCTCGGGTAAGCAGGACTCTACCAATGGTGTAAGGAAGTCTCCATATTTTTCTTGTGTTCGTCCAAGGCTCTCCAACGACCGTAATTTCCTTTCAAGTTCATCGTACAAGGTGGACAAATCAGTTTTCGTTCTTCCAGAAACAGCACGTTCTCTTCATTACTAAATTTAAAAGTTCACGTACGTAAATTTGTACTAACAAGTCTTCACGACCGAATTTCTCTTTTAATTGATCTATGGCTTTAGGATAATTTTCCGCCATTGCAGGGAAACTCAACACTAATCGTTCTGCTTTCGATTTTGGTTCCACGGATTGCAATAAATATTGCATTTTGTCTTCTTCCGCAATGCTTTTATCTTTGTGAATTTTCTGAAACTGACTCCAGAAGGCCAAAAAGTCTTTAGCTTCACCGCTGAACTTCTTCAGTTCGATTTTCGGTAATTTAAAGCTTTTCTTTTCAGTTTCGGTAGGAACAACGGTTTCTCGTATTTTCAAATCTACTCGAGTACACATTTCGATGTAGCGGTCACGGTAGTTTTCTGCGTCTTCCATATTATCTAAATATTCTTGCACGGCATCTTCTGTATCTAAGAGTTGTTCAGAAATTTGACTCTGACAAGTGTCGAGTCTCTGAAATTTATCCATAAATCGAGTTTTCAGAATCGAAAGTTGATTCATATCGATGTTTTCTTTTATGAGTTCGGTTTCAATCTTTTTCAGACTGAGAGAAAATGCTGTTCTCAGCCCTTTTCTTTCCGCTTTCAAAGCATTCACTTCCATTTTATAGTTCAAAAAGTTAAGTTCAATAGTTCAAAGTTCAACAATTTAAATTCGGTTTCAGTTTCGCTTCCAACCAACAACCAGTCCCGCCGAGGGTACCAAAAACTTATGTAAAGAACAATTTCAATTCTAAAATTCTGCGAGCTGCATCTACCCAATGCTGGGCGTTGAAAGTAGAAATTCAGTCTCGAGCCAGTCAATTAAAGTAACTAAGTTTATTCAGAACTACCGAGTGAGAGTGAGCACGTGATTGCTTCACCCTTTTTATATACAGAACATAATGACGTCACACAACCTCTTCACAGTTACAAAAACGTGGTGCCATGCAGCCCCTCATTCACACAAATCATTTTTATTCACAACAAGAAGCAATCATTTAAACTTGGTTATTATTTCGATATGGGATGGAGGAACGTTTCGCGTTTCGTTTCCCAAAGATGTCAAGCGTTCAATCAACTTCGTTATCAAGTATTATGCATTTTTTAACGTTACATAAATTGCACTTAGTTTATGTAAGCTATAAGTTCAATGTACGAGGTTCAGTTTTCGCAGTAGTGGTAAAATTATAGATTTATGATGTAAAAACAAAAGTAAGAGAAAGGAAAGAAAATTATTTAAAAAAGAATGCAGTAAAATGAAAAAAAATTATGCAATACCTGCAAGTCACTTAAATATATCTTTGTAAAGTAATTTCAAAATGCAATATACACAGATGGGGTAGACAAAATAATAAAAATATATGCTGACGAACATTATGAGACGCTACTTAATTTTTTTACGTGATGCAGGTGTTACTGTTTGCTATTTGTAAGAAAAAGGTTGGAAGTCAACTATCTACTTTGAGAGGTCCAGTTACAGATAAAATTTTAAAATCAGGTCTGGCCATTTGCAGAAAAGCATGATAACAAATGTTTGTCCACTAGGGACTTTAGAGTCTAAAAATGGAGAGAAATCAATAGCATATACATACTACTATTATGGGAGGGGTTTACGTTTAAAAACGAGAGAAAAAAGCGCCGAGATGTAATCTTTATACTAAAATTTAGAAATCTCTGGGCGCATGAGAAGGTTTAAAACCCCCGAAACCCTACCCTTGGCCGATGTTATTAGTGCCAAGAAGACTTGTTTCTAGAGTCACGGCCAGCAGTCAAAAAGAATAAAGCAATACTTCTAAGCGCTGAAGTTGTAGATAGACAAGCAACATATATAGACAAAGTTAAGTCAATTCCTACTTTGAATGCATGAATAGAAAGTATTTTATTACGATTAAAATTTGAATAAGATATATATATATATATATATATATATATATATATATATATATATAGAATAGAGAGAGAGAGAGAGAGAGAGAGAGAGAGAGAGAGAGAGAGAGAGAGAGAGAGAGAGAGAGAGTGAACTAATAGTAGGAATTGTAAAAAGAGGATGATTTGTCTGCATTGTTGTAACAATGCACACCCGGTTTGGCTGAAAACAGGTTTCGACGCCAACTTTTGTCTTTATTTTAACAGTTACATTGTTACTACAATAGAGAAGAATCTAAGTTGGCATCATAACCGGTAACTAATTAAATTAAATTAAATTAATACTTGAAAAAATAGTATTAACATCAAGTGTCATCCACTACAAGTTTAAAAAAATTTATTTGAACTTGATTGGATGAATAGAAAGTATTTTATTAACGATTGAACATTTGAACAAGATAAATAAATATATAAATAGAGAGAGAGAGTAGGCTAGTAGTAGAGGAACTGAAAAAGAAGCTGCCACACAAACAAGAATCACCGAGTAATGTCATTAATTATTCACCAAAAACTTAAACTGATAGCTGAGCAAATAATGGCATATTTAAACATTGATCGAGATCTCATTTGAAGCAGAATAGTTTGTCGGGAACTTGACAGATTAGATTTTTATTGTCATTACTGACATCAATGCTAAAAAAATTTATAGTGGTACAGATAGCATTAAAACTTGAACTTTGACGACGGGAAAGATGTGATTTGGCTCCAGTGACGTACAAAAGGGTGAAATTTGAAGGTTCACACCGCCTCCCATATAACAAGAGATTTTCAATTTTTAGCATAAAGATTACACCTCGGCGCTTTCTTCTATGTGTTTTTTAAAGTATAAAACCCCCATAAAAGTAATCTGTATATGCCACTGATCAGTTAGAGAATCGTCTTTAATTTCGTTTCCCACCATAGGAAGAATTTATGTGTTTTATGACATCTTGGAGAAATATTCCTTTTTGACTACTTAGTTACAGCTGTAAAGCATGGAGATGGATCTTTGTTGGAGTGGAACGTTATTTCTTGACATTAGTAAGAATCAATAATCATTCTGAAGGTTCGAGGAACAACTCAAATGTATTTGAACGTACTCCAGGATAAAGTTTATCCTCTAGGACAGATGATTTTCCCTGGTGGCTAATTCCTGTGTGTTTTAGGTAAATATACTCCTATTCATATTCAGAAGTGCATCATGATTTGGTTTATGAACATGTGAATGAAATGAAACAATTGTCTTTGTGCCCTCAGGTCCCAAATCTTAACATTATCAAACCTTTATGGATATATCTCGAATAACAAATGAAAGGACAATTTTCTCCACATTTATAACTAGCAAATTTGGAATATAATTTACGAGAAGAAAATAACATAAAATACTGTTATCTTATATGAGAAATCGACATGCATCTAATCCACGTCAAATTATTGTTATCCATGATGATCATAGGAGATCAACATTATTTAAATAAAAATAATAATTCGGATTCCAAAAGTGTTTCCTTTTATTTTGTCAATCATGTGTATGGGTAGTCATAAAAGATGTGAGAAGGAAGCCTTAAAAATGCACAAATGCTACAAAAGGGTGAAAACTATAGAAATATATACCATTATACTAAAATAATTGACACAATGAATCACATTTTTAAAAATTACGAGCAGCATCTGAAAAACAAAAATTCAGTTGAAATTTAACAGTAAATATAAGCAAAAAAAAAAAAACAATACATTTCAAATTTGATACATAGAACAGAAATTTTAAGTCCGTATTATGAAATCCATTGCAACATAAAATGAAAATTTTTCATTAAAGAAGGTCTATAAGGAGAGCTATAAGGACCAAGCTATAAGGTCTATAAGGAGAGGAAGCGCATTGTTGGAAATTTGCAGACGCTGAGCATATTTTCTTTGTTATGAGTGATACTAACTTGAAAATCCCTAATAAGCAATTTTTCTAATCTTTTCGAGGAGATTGTACCGGGGTATATAAAAAGAAACTCTCTCAATATTGCTTTATTTTCTTATGGAGAAACTTAACAACAATCTTTTTGGATAATTTTGTTATTTGAAGGAAATGTTTTAATATTTGAAGAGGAAATACTGTCATCTGAATGTTTAAAATTCTAGAAGTAATCCAATCTATTATGTAATCAATCATCTTATCCTTATTTTCTTATTAAAATAGGGGGGATATGTTGTGTTTATTTTTTTATTACGACAATAGCTTAAAGGTCTGAATTGTTTTTTACGTTACAATTGTTGTTTTATTGGATTGTTACAGGTTTTTTTACAAGAGTTCAAAGTTCTCAAGAAGGGGATGGTGGGAAAGTTTGGATATTGCTGAACCAACAAGTGCTTCCCTCATCGCTTCATAGTGATTCAAACCTTCGTGTTACACTACATAAACATTAGTTTAATACAAATATTTAACTTTCAACTTGTAATTTAAGACTGAAACCATTGTCTGAGTAAATTTCAGTTAATTTCAAAAAATTATCATTGTAAATGAGATTATGTAATGCATTAGTGGACGAAATAGCTTACAAGCGATTCTTTTTATATAGAAGAATAATTATAAGTAATTGATAAAGATTTTTTTGTGTACCTATTAATAGAATTCTTTGCTAATTTGTCATAAAAATTCCTCTGAATTTTTATGATTAAATGTTTTGAGCTGCAAATAAAATTAATTCCCATTTTAAATGTTTATACACTTGAAAGGGGTATTGCTATTATTGGAGATTTAAAATTCTTATACAAATTATTAAAAAAGTCAATATTCCTTTTATTTTCTTTATTTCACCATTGTTTTGCAAAGATCTTAATAAATGACTGTTAGGGTATTAATTTTACAAGAAAATTATTAGATGCAGGGAAAAAAATAAAAGGAGATTGTGTGTATACCCTTCAAAATAAAAAGACACGAAATTTCTCATATGCATGACAATTTTCTTAAGCTTCTACTGATTTGTCCTCTTAGCAATGAATAAAGTGATTAAAACATTATTTTAATTAACTCTTTTATTGACGTTAAAGAAAAGAAAACAAATAAATTTCTGTATAAAATTAGAAAATACATCTTATATCAGGTTAATAGAGGATAAAAAAAAATGTGATAGCAATTTCAACGCCTTTCTTCAATACTTGTATCATTATTTAAGAAATATCTCCGATCTTTAGTTGTATAAAGTTTAGTTTCACGTATTTCATAATAGTGAGTTTAGACTATTAGTTAGAGCTGATGGAGGTAGCTATATAATAACCTGGATAGATGTACAACAGTTTCTCATTTACCAGGGGGCTAGTCGTCCAAAATACAACTCAATGGAGGACGCCTGCATTGGATGTGGGATTTGTACCGTGTATACACCTCAATAGGAAATGTAAATGATTAGCATTGCAGAGCACATTAAAATAAAGGGTGTTATTAGCGTCATCTATAAGTGTCATGTAATAAGTGTAAGATTCTAGCTCCCACACCTGGCAACAGATATGTGACTGACCCAAGGATCTGGCATTGGTTCGAGCATATATGGGAAGATCTGGCAACCCGAGGCTTGACTAGACAGAAGGAGGTCGGAGACGAAGAAACGTGGTCGAGAGAAAAAAAGCATGTGAGGAAAGAGAAAACGGAGGACAATGGTGTGTTTTTAATCCGACTTAATCTTGTAGATATATTTATTTTTGTGTTGTGTCCCGTAGTATCATAGAAAATAAATCAATGGCAGTAGATTTTTCAGTAGTTATTTGTGCCCTGTGAACACCACATCCATCCATCAGCACTCGAAAAAAACTCTTTAGTTAACAATGGGAGAACAGAAGACTATTTTTAAGCTCTGGAATTATGTTTGCCACCGGTTTTATGAATGAAAAGTTTTAGTATGCCTCGTCGAAGAATACGGAAATAAGTAGAACCCGTCTTTGAGTTAGGTGGGTAAAAAAGTATTGGGGTCTACAATAACGGCAATTTATCTTTCCTAGAAATTGGTAATCGAGTTGGAAGAAATAAAGTTCTAATATTATGGGTGGGATGGTTCGACCAATGGAAAGGATTGAATCAGCCTCGTTACACCATCTGCGACAAAACTCACTAAGTCTCTCTCTGTGTAACTAGCTCCGTGCATTCTGCACTAGAAAGATTCTGACTCGAAGCAGACGCAGAAATTAGTGTAGAAGCAATAACTAATTTCAGACACAAATGTATCTCAGAGATATTTTGTTACATAATTAAGTAGCATACATATATATATATATATATATATATATATATATATATATATATATATATATATATATATGTATATATACATAAGTTATGATTGGAAGATCAATTATCTCAAACAATTACAAAAAATTAGCATTTAACATAAAACAATAGAGCATATAACACAACGTCTATAACATAGTTAACAAAGAATTAAAAACATATACATATAGCTGTAACAAACATATGAAAGAGGTGTTGGCACTAACCACTGCAACGCCGGATGAACTTTGACGAAGAATTTACTGACATAACCCTAGAACAAAGCCTAAAGCCTCTTTGTATTAATGCCGAGGCATGTCTCAATAGTTATTGCCAACCATATATATATATATATATATATATATATATATATATATATATATATATATATTTTACAGAAAAATGCCAGCTAAAAAATAAATAAGACAGATTTCCTTATGTTTTGCAGGATAAATGGATATGTTATTTTAATCATATCCTTATATTTTATGTTATTTGTTTAATAAAATTATCTTTAATATCTATTACCCTTTATGGTGTTACATTTTAGAGATGATCAGCAGTGTATATAGAAGCAGGGCCACTTTTCCGCTTAGGCACGCTAGACATGTGCCTAGGGAGCAAAAGATTTGAGGGCGCAAAAAGGGGGAGAAAAAATGTGAAAAAAGATTAAAATCAAGCGAACGTACCATCGTCTAGCGAATCATGAGAGAAACAATTCTACTCATAAGAGAATAAAGACTGAAATGAGATCTACATGTGGAAAAAGAAAACATTAACAGTTTGATGTTGCACTTAAAATGATATTACAACGAAAATTGGTTAAAATGATGTTATAAATGATTTTGCAATGATCAAACTTGAAGAAAATCTTTGTTGTACAATTACAATGACAGCGACTCAACAAAGAACAAGGATGTCTAGTAAAAGTAAGTAAAGCGATAAGTGATGTAAAAGATAATTAGCAAGTTGAAAACAGTTCATATATATACAATGATGTATACTGTAAATGCAAATGATTTCATTAATTTACTGTAGTAATTTACAAAAGAGTGGGTGGTCCATGGTGCCGTATGGTAAAAAATGAACAAGAGGGGCTAAACCATGTCACTATCCTTTCCTTACGGCTGCTAGTTGCCAGTCCAGGAGATGGGGGGTCCATAGGTGGTGGATAATGGAAAGACTTTCCAAAGAGCAAAAATCAAAGAAAGGGAAAAGAGAGTAAATGAAAATCCTCCTCGAACCAAAACAGGCAAGGTAAAAAATGAAGGTGATGCCTAATTTAGTGCCTAAAGAACAGAGGAGATTAAAAAGGGCTCTGTATAGAAGTAATTCCTTAAAATTACTCTTACTCTGGTCATTTAATATTTTGGAGGTTGTAATTTACGCCCTTTATTTTTATAGCAATTGTATATTTTATTCCTTGAAACCACCTACGCATCGTGTACTAATCTTTTTTTTAAAATTGTTATTGTAAACAGGTAGAGAATTTATAGAACAGGAATATTAATTTAGATTCCTAATGCTGAAAATGGTGCTCATTAATATAAAGAAATACTGAGTTTATTTAATGTTTCATTTTAAAATTCATTCCTCGATTACAAAGAAACGGCTTACAGAAAGAAAAATAATAGAAGATACAATACCAAAGATAAAGGTGACCGAGTAGCCTAGTGGTCATTGTCACGAACATGTGATCATACGGTCTCGAGTTCTGATGCCACTGAAGCCTTGCTATATAAAAGGGAGGGTGCAAGTTAAAGTATCCGCGACTAGGCTCGGAGATAAATTTTTCAAAAATTTATTTTCTGAATAATTTTATTGTTTTAAAGAACATAAATAGGCTTAAAAAGTCATAACTATTAAATAACTAACATGTATCGCCCCTTTTTTTTTTTTGAAAAAAATTATTTTTAGGAAAGTTTAGCAAATTTTTTTAAGTTAAAAAAAACGTAATAAATAAAAATAAATTGCACATTATGCAATTTTAACGTCATTGATATACGCCTTGACTCCTCTGAAGTGTCACAAACCGCAGGATAATAAATATTTTAAGAAATAAATATTTTATTAAAGCGTTTTTTTTTAAAATTTTGATGGTCATGATTTTTCGTCAAAATTACTGCATGTTCCAAGCTAAAAATGACTGTAAAATGTGATTAAATGTCTTAAAATCTGCGGTTTGTTACACTCTGAAGGGCCCATAGCATATATGTTATAAATTTCATTGCATTTGATTGTATTATTTAAAAGATATCCTATTTTTCGTGCACAAATTATCATAAAAAGTTCATTTTTCCAAAAACGAATAGAATTTTTTTTATTAGTTAGATAAAGTAAATGCTACAAAAAGAACTTTAAAAACTGTCTAGTTTTATGTATTAGTCCTTCTTCCTCAATAATTGATTTCTATTTTCCCTAATGACCCAAACAACACCAAACATCAAGCATCTAAAAAGCACTTTTTCAACCTAGTCGGATACCTTAAATCTGTAATGGCTCAAAGACATCACATTGGCGTGGTGTGGAAGTTAGAGAGTGGGGTACCAGCTCAGGTGTCATCCTCGTTACTTGACCACGGTTCAAAAATTACGAGGTTTCGTCTCAAATATTCCTCGTGTTACTTTAAATCACACACGGTGTTAATAAACACTCACTAGGTCACGTCAAATTTAAAGGACTATCAAATTTTTTTGTAAAAATATATTTTCTAATTTCTAAAAACAGGAGTTGAGTAACATGTTTGTCAATGTGTAATAAAATAATGCCTAAAAAATATTTCTGTTGGGAGAAAACCATAGGATAATTCTATCCTAAATTTTACGAAAATGACCGCTAATTCATATTAGAAAAAAAAATGAAGAAGAATAGCAATATATGCATTAAAAATAATAACAACTGAATCATTCAAAATAAATTTCTGCTTCTTGTTTATACACACGCATTCATGACTTGGAAGTAGATGTGGGATCTTCATAATCACATTGCATTGCTTAAAATCTAATGTCTCGACTCAGTTTTAACTCCATCGTGGAAAATTTCAATGTTATGTGCATGAATAACACATTACAAAATGTCTTGAAATGGGCGTAGAATTTTAAGGTATCCGGCTACGTTCGGAACCATAGTTTTAAAAAAGCGCATAAATGGATACTTTTCATGATATTTAGTGTCACTTAGATTAGAATACATGTATAAAATTGTTTTAAGGACATTTTGACAAAAAAAAGTATTTAAATACAATATTTCAGCAAAAAAATAATTTAGAATAACTTTTTTTTCAAAATGTTCTCCTTTTGTGAAAAATGCTTCTATTATAATAATATTTTGCCTGTATATAGCTCAGACCTCTGTACAGAGGCTCAACTATGATTTTTCAAAAGTTCACATTATTTTCAGAGTTAAAACCCATTGAAATAATTATCGGCGTTTTTTTCTTAAAATTTCTCCCCTCTGTTGTCGTAAAACATGGATAAACCCACTTCTAAGTTATATATTTCAAAAATTCTAATTGAGCCTCTGCGCAGAGGTCTGAGCTATATACAGGCAAAATATTATTATAATAGAAGCATTTTTCACAAAAGGAGAATATTTTGAAAAGGAGTCATTCTATGCTCATTTTTTGTCAAAATATTGTAGTTAAATTTTTTTTTATTATAATACTATTCTTAAAACAATATTTTACATACATTTTCTAATCTAAGTGACACTAAATGTCATAAATATTATACATTTATACGCTTTTGAAAAATCATGGTTTCGAACGTAGTTGGATACCTTAAAATTGAAATTAATTTTAAAGAAAAAACACTTTTTATATATAGTAGAATGTTGAAGAAGTCTTATGTTCATTTCATAAAATTATCTGCTTCAAAATTATACGTTTCATAACGTTTTGTTTTCATTTACCGTTACATAAACACATAATTTTTTAAAACAATCGAAATTTCAAAATTACAATTTATTTTAAATCCATTTCACTTGTTTTTTGAATGGATATTTTTTAGACAATTCTTTAAAGTGATTTTTAAAAAAATATTTAATTACTTTTGATTTCCTATTTGTTCTACGTGTATATTCGCAGAACTGCTTTTAAGCAACCTTCGTAATATAAGAAATATATTGCACAGAGTTAATTTTTATATAGTTTAACTTTTTAAATGTATTCTGACCAATCTTCCATCTAAAAAAAATAAATTTATTCGAATTAGTCTCAATTAATTGCTGATTTAATTTTCGAAAAGTCTTCTATGTTAAATTGCTACAAAATATTTTTATTTTAATATTAAATAATTATTTAATGCTATTATTTAACTTATTTATTAAAATTTTGGCTATGTTTATTATAGAAACATGGAATAACGCAGATTTTAAAATCAATTTTGGTATTAAGGTATTATTTACAGTTATAGTTCCCTACTTTAGTGTATAAATTAAGACATTTTATGTTTATTTCTATAGTTATTTTATGATCAGTAGTCAACGATACATCACAATTTTATAATTGTTACAACATTATTTGTATATTAAATATTGATTTGAAACCAGATATACTTATAAAAACAGAATCTTTCTAATTTCTGCTTAAATCAAATGTTATATTCATTTATAAATGCTACGCGTTCTCGACTTCTTGCACGTATCGTAGTTGTATTAATAGGTTCATTCTGGGAAACTCCGTTCCCCTTTTTCCTTTTAGTTCATGCAGTGTCATGAAACATTTTATTTTTATAAACCATTTATGCATCTATTCAATTGTTTTTACTTTTTGATTAGAGTATTTATGAAATAATTTACGCAAGCGAGGTTGCACATCGATTCCATTTAATTGTTTCCGAGTAATTTACTTGCATTGTGTTCGCCTAAGTCTGAATTGTTGCGAGATCCTGATTCCATAGTCTCCATAGCAAATCTTTGTATAATAGCTTCAAGTAATTCTCACCAGTCAAATTGATTGCTATTCATTGCACATAACGATTGCATTATGAATCGAAAGTTATTAAGAAGGGTAAATCAAACAGGTTTCAGGATCAGGAACTGCTTAGAGCCATCCGAAAGCCACCCGACGCCGAGTTGACCAATATGCCGCGGCACGAAAACGTTTTATTAATTACGAGACTGCCTATTGGTGTGCCAGTCACAGCTCCTGTAGGAGGTTCAAGCACTGGCTGATTTTCCTGCAAAAATGAATCGTGACTTCCGAGATGAGCTCATTCTTATGAGCCCATAGAAAGGGTCAAGCCTAACTCCGCCTAATCAGGATCTGGAGGGATGTCGTGAGCACGGAGGGTGGTTGGATGTAAAGGGGAGCGGATTAATGAGGGGGTGTGCCCTCTTTAACACCGCTATTAAACTGGGAGGCACGTCCATACAGTGTTGTTTCATTCTATCTATCCTTGGCCATGCTTATCAAGTCGACAGTCTTTTAGAGCGCACCCTTTCTACTTGATACACACTTTCGAAACGTAGTGTACTTATTTAGGCGGGTATAGGATCAAGAAGAGTGCAATAGTGTAAGAAGATTTTTTTAAATACAAAATATTTATACATTGGTGAGCTTTCATTTCTAGGTAAAATATTTATTTATTGCATTTTTTTGTGGAATCAAGGACTCCAATCTTTTTATTTGTTGATATTAAGTAGAATTTAACATTAAAGAATTGCTCGATTTTTTGAGAGCGTGGTACGAATACATATTTTATAATTTATAGAATGTTTTAAAATTTTTCAACTGATTTGACTATATTCTTACGTCTTCTCTAAAGAAATTCAATAAGTAAAATAGTATTAATTTTTTTTTCTATCCCGCAGATAATCAATCATTATTCTATCACTGCTCAACTCTTTTTAAGATAAATCTTAATTCAAAAATAAAAGCAAATTTTAGTTTTAAATGCAGTTTCTTGAGCAATGGTATAGAAGTATTGCTTCTAACTGCAAACAAATAAAAAGAAATTAAGCTGAAAAACAAATAAACAAATTTTTATATGAAAAATTTAGACAAAGAAATTATTCAGCCAAATTAAAGTTCTGATTATTGAATATTAATAAAAAGATCACTCTGTTTTACAACCAGTCAGAATCACGTCTAAAAAGTGATTATTCATTTTCTTCGAAGTGTTGTCTTGTTTAAGGGCCGTTAATTTCACAATCCCTCATGTAGTAAGTGACCATGGCAACTGAGTTATGCATTTCTCAAGATAATAAATAAGTGATCCTGAATGAATTTAGCTTCAAGAAGGTTTTAAAATTATGTCTTTGTTTTCCTATAATTCCTAATATCTTCTTATAATTCTTAGATGATACAAGTTTGAAAGTTAAGTACTTTGAAGCCTTTCTGAAGAGATGAACTATTTTCTATTTCTTGCTTAACTATAGCGTTAAATACTAATTAAACAAATCGATAACATGAAAGCTGAAAAACAAAATAAACTGTTTGAAATTTGTTGAGTATTAAACAAAAATTTTTACAATAGATCAGTTGAATTATTTTTTTTGTATTTTATCATTAAGGAATTATCAAGAGGAATTGAAGAATTTGTTGCGTTGATGATCAGTGAATGGATATGTTCATGTTAAGAATTATGAATTGAAAATATCTCTTTGATAAGAAATTATTTTGTACTATATTCTGAAACAGTATGTATTAATGTATAAAATTCAATTTTTTAAAAACGTATAATGAAATCAACAAAAAAAAAGGTATATACAATCCTATTTCGATTAATCATATACATGTTACGGTCTTACTTTGCCTTGTAATTTAAACATTCGACGAAGATTCTTTCTAACATAATATTATTACAAATTTACATAATTATGTTGTTACTTGAAACCGAGACTTAAATTTCCCAATTTTTGTAGGTTACTTAAAAAAATATGTGAAGACGAAGTATCATTATTTTTACAGGTATTTTCCAATATATAATTTTCAGCTTTTTTTCATTTTCATATATTACAAACATCTCATAAGGTATTTAAGGAATTTATTAAGTCACTCATTTTGAAAGTCAAAAAGAAATACGACATAGTTACATTTTTTTCAAGGATGTGATTATTAAATTTTCCTAAGCCTACTTTTAAAGAAAGATTTTTTTTGTTTGGGAACTAAATAAAAATTCAAGCATGCTCATGTATACTATTGCAAAATTATATTATTAACAGTTTGCTGAAGTATCAGATAACACTGTTTTTAAATTCATTCCCTCATTCTTAAACTTTCAAGGGAAAAAAAGAAAGAAAATAAAAAACTACAGACTGTAATTTAAGAGGCTTTCTATTTATTTACAATGTATTGCTTCACGTAGGGGGGGATATCGCACCATGTAAGTGATAATAATTAAAATTATACGGGGAGATCAATACCAGGGGTTGATAATTCTCTTTTTTTGAAGGACTATCAATAACTTTTTACTTTTACTCTTTAAAAAAATTAGAAAAGGTAACTTCTGCTATTGTAAGTACTGAAACCATTAGTCGGTGGCGTGAGGAGACTGTATTGAAAAACGAAGCCCCTAAAGTTTACAAGTTCAAAACGAAACAGATGACCACGCTGACAGCGCAATGACTTAGAATCCAAATTTTAAATTTCAGCTCTGAAACGATTTAGATGAAATCACGCAATATCGCCAAAAGTAATTCGTGAGCTACCGCTGATCATGAACGCTATAATTTTCGAAACGCTAATAGCCAATCTGCCACTAATTATCAGTTGCAGAGGAAGACGATGCATTGTGGCACGTGAGTTGCTTCGGAAAATATCGTGACTGCAAATCCTGCATGCAAGGCCATGAAATAAGAACTTTCAGTTCAGAAGCGTTAAAATTTCCCAGAGAAAGGGTGAGCACGTAGCCAATTCAATTACTGGCTTTTACCTAAGAAAAGGCCGCTATAAATAACCTATTAATAATCATTAATTTATTCAAGAATATTTTAATGTAGAAAATATTCCTATGATCTCAATTACTTCTGAAATCGTTATTTAACTAGCTAAAATTCTTTAGAATAAAATGCGTGGTCAAGAACGTATGAACTGAAACAAATGATTTCATAGTGAACGTTGAAACTTAAGAAAAGTAACATAGTTATTAACAATACCTATATAAGGTGTGATGTACCTCCCCTTGGAAAAACATCTCTCGAAGCATCAGCGTGAGCTAGAGGTGTAGGATCAGCGAAAGAACTAGGATCAAACATTATCTTAATATGATTTTATTAAGATATTCAACTTAAACCTTTAACAAATTTAATTATAATAATTAATATGAGAGAATCTACGATGACTCAATACGCAACACAATATATATATATATATATATATATATATATATATATATATATATATATATATATATATATATGTATATATATATATTATAGTAAGATCTAATCCAATTCAGACCAATATCAATAAGCGAACCGCCTAATCTTCTATTCTAATATTAAATAATCAATCCTACCTTATTACAACTTGTAGAAGTGACCACATTTGTCTTTATATGCGATGGGACGCAACTTTACTATTAACATGAATCCACGTCACGCAGAACTCATTCAAACTTGAAGCATGAACTGTAATAATCATCAACTGCCACAACGCACATCAATTGTCTAACATTCCTTTATATTGCCATCCGGCTTACTCTAAGATTCGATATTTAAAGTCCGTTTATTTGCATCTCTTATTCACATCTCGTTTCTTAGATTTGATTGGAAAAGAGTTGCCATTAATTCTGGCCCAATGAACCCAAAGGACTTGTTAAAGAAAAGACGCGTAAGACGTCACAAAGGCACGCAGAAATACAATCATTCTAATACATTTACATCAACCAACCAAGATAAAAGCATTTTTCTTGTCATTTGAAAAGAATCCTCCTCATGAAAATGGATTGAGCAATACGAGGGGTATTGGCAGCTCGTAATTTTGAACTTGCACGAGCCTCTTTGAATTTTCACGCCACGTCAACGAGAGGAGATTGAATCCCGACAGATTTAGCGAGCACCACCTCCTCTACGCGGCGAAGCTTCAGTGACACTAGGCTAGAATTCATAACATGCCGGCCACAGGTCCGTGACCATAATCACAAGGCTAACGTAGTCCTCACTGTACAGTCAATCAAACAGAAAAAAAGTCTTTGATTTTTAAATAAGAGTTTGACGATAAAATTTTTAAAATAATATAACTGTGAGTATATATATATAGTCTTATTCTCTACACAAACAAGAGATAACATCCAACAATCACATTCGAAAAACACATAGACGGTAGGAAAATCACACAATGAAGGACACATGAGCAACCGAGATTAAAAATTATAAAATGGATGCTACAGTATTATAAACATTGCTGACTTAGGACAGCTAATATATAAAATAATTTATATAAAAGTGGGGTTGAACATGTTTTTTGACCAGTCAACCTTCCCCCTTTATGTAAATAATATTGAGCAAAAACCTATTGAAAGTAATGGATAGGAATATCTAAATCCATTACAAGATAGAGGTAACTTACCTAAAAATTGCACTTAAAAATGCAGAGTCCATGCTAAATCTGAGTACAATACATGTTATTCCCTGATTCTTGACCCTAATGCAGATTCAAAGTATGAGAATGGTTGAAATGTAGCACTTATATATATATATATATATATATATATATATATATATATATATATATATATATATATATATATATATATACAAATATATCAAATAAAGTATATATATATATTTGACAGGCCCCAGGCCTGCTGGTAAAATGAGGAGGGCATCATCTTCACAATATTCCTTTATTACGCTTCCATCATATATAATCTAACATGGCGGACCTTTTGCCGCGCAACCGGGTGGTACAAAAAACAACATCGCAGCGAGGAGACACCAGCCAAACCTTTTCTAGTATGCGTTCGCCTTCGTCAGCGCTCGTTGCACCTTTTAACAGGCTTATTTACCCACAAATTCTTACGCGATGGTAAAGAGTTCGCTCTATTTTCATTTATTACTTCCTTAATTTTGAACCTAAACTTTTCAAACCTGACATATATATATATATATACAAATATATCAAATAAAGTATATATATATATATATAAATTTGATTTTATAAATACGAAATCTCATTCACGATTTTTTTAAAGAAAATAACTATTTTTTTGCATGAAATGGGTTCTTTCCATTTATAAATAGTTTCAAAGTCAGAAAAGACGAAAATATTTGAGGAAAAGAGATTTTGCTATTTTAATTTTAGGCGGATTTATTTTGTGTGATTGATGAAGTAAAACAATAATAGATTCACACATGATTGTCAAAAAACGAGCCAAGATTTATAAACATGATTTGTATGCATTTTCTCACTAATCCTTTTTATGTATCCAATGTAAAGTTTTTTGATATTTTCATAATAATTAAATATATATGCATGCATATAGAGGGAGAGAAGAGAGAGAGGGATAAAGAGGAAAAGAGAAAGAAAGAGAAAAAGATAGAGAGAGAAAGAGAGAAAAAAAGAGAGACACTCACATATATTTATTATTACTTTTAAGCTTCGTTGTTATATTTTGAAAGTTTGGAAAAATATACAAAAAAACTAAATAAAACAAATTTCAAGTTCAAAAAAGAAAAAAAAAATCGAAAATTGAAAAAACCAAAGATCAAGTCCATAGCTAGAAAAACCCCATACATGGCGTGCCGACTCAATAACTGAATCTCTAAGCAACGATCGAAGCAAAATTATGTAACTGTAGATGACAAAAAGAATTATTGTACAATAACAAATGTCATTGAAACATGACAAGATCTTATAAAAATTCATCAAAAAAATGGCCACGAACCCAAAAGTGAGTTTCTAAGACATGATATTTAATGAAAAAGGGTATAGCAAATATTTATTTTTTGTATTATCTATTAGCAAAAGGCAATTACGTGAAGCTTACGTGAAGTTTTTGTGGCATTTGATGAATTTTTTAGAAATAAATCTTGAAACACGCGTATATTTTCCCAACGCAGCATTTACAATTATTTTAGGCAACATCTATAAGTAAAAGACAATTACGTGAAGTTTAAATGAAGCTTGTATGGCATTTGATGGATTTCTTAGAAAGAGTTATATTTTATATTTATGCTCTTATATTTTTCTAATACAACATTTATATTCATTTTACCAAACTTTTGGGATAGTTGTAATTTTTTTTAAAGTTTTTGATAGCTGAAACTAATATAAAACAACTGTTTAAAATCAGCAAAATGTTTAAAGATTGCATATTTTCAATTAGGAGTCCATATCAATAAACTTTTGCTAAATATAATCTCAGAAAATTATACCCCTTCCTCACTAATAAAACTACTAAGATCAACTTTAAAATTTTTAAAACACCGGAATAAGTTAGGTATAAGTGAAATCTTAATAACTGAAAGTATATACACTGCTGGGCAATTGCTAAGGACGGATAACACTATCATCCATAGCAACCACAAAATGAAAGGAAGCAAAATGTGGAAAATTAGAATAAGTGCGGGATATTAGTAAGAAGTATGAGTATGCAAATTTTTTTCCACGTCTGTTCATCACGTGATAGCGTTCATAAGAGCTTTAAAAGTTTTGACACGTGTGGACAGTTGTTGTTTCAAGTCAAAGTTTTACAGGAAAGATTTAATAGACGAACTTAAAATTTTTGGCATGTCTTCCCGACATCACATAGATGATTTTATGTGTGGCCGAATTATTGGAAATGTTTATGAAACTAAAATGCCCAGACTGTGACAAACAAACTTTAAAGCTTGCACTTGGAATCAAGGTAGGATTTTCCTTATGTGTTAAATTTAACCTGCAGTTCTTGCGCTGAAAAAGTTTGTGCTGTAGAAACGTCTAATGAAAGGCAAGATAATACTGTTCTGGATATTAATTTACGCATCACGCAAGCATTCTCTAATATTGGAAAAGGTTACTCTGCAATTGAAAAGTTTTGTATGGCAGTAAATATATCTCCTTTTTCATCGAGAACATATAGCAAATGCACTAAACTTCTTCACACAGCCTACGGTATTGCTGCAGAGACTTTGTAGAGCGAAGTACATAGTGAAGTGAGAAAGGCTTACGAAGCACCAACTGATGTTCCAGTTTTTGATATAAGTGTTTCATTTGATGGTAGCTGGTTGACACGTGGGCATACATCTTTGATTGGCATAGCTTGCGTTATTGATATACTTACCGGCTATGTAGTTGATTTTGAAGTCATGTGTAAGGTATGTCGCAACTGTTCTGTGACAAAAAGAGAACTGGGAGAGTCAAGTGCAGAGTATGACATTTGGTTTGAAGGTCATAGGAAGGATTGCGATATTAATCATTCTGGCTCATCAACTTCGATGGAAATGGAGGCAGCATTGATCCTCAGGGAAAGATCCCAAGAAATGACATTTCGTTATTCCACATTATTGTCTGATGGAGATTGTAAAACCTTCAATTACCTAACAGAAAAAAATGTGTATGGGGATAAATTTGAAATAAAAAAAGAGGAGTGCATTAATCATGTCAGTAAAAGGCTGGGCACTGGTCTACGAAATGCTGTGAAGGAATCGAGAGCCCGTGGCATTTCATTAGGAGGAAAAGGCCATGTCACATTGAAAGAGGCAACAATTAAAAAGTTAACTTTATACTACCAAAAAGCCATAGTACAAAACAAAGGCAATGTTCCTGCCATGAAAAAAGCAATATATGCTACTTTACATCACAGCATTTCGACAGACCAAAAACCTCAGCAATCGAAATGTCCAATCGGTGCTGACTCATGGTGTTTTTACCAGTCTGCAAAAGCAAAAGGACAAAAACCAGGTCTGCATAAACAACATGTTGGGACTCCAATCAATAAAAGTTTTTTGCCACACATCCTTTCTATTTATCAACGACTTGTTTCGAATGAACTTTTAAAACGGTGCATTAATTGCGGAACTCAAAACGCTAATGAAAGCTTACACAATATGATTTAGTCGAAGTGTCCCAAAGAAATATTTGTGAGTAAAAACAGAGTGAAAAATGTCGTACTTGTTGCGATTTGTGAATTCAACAAAGACACTCCGTGTACTGTCAGAGAGACTCAAAAAGCATTAAATATACCTTTGGGGAAATGTTCGCATGATCTTGGTGTGATGCTCGAATCTCGTAAAAGATTATTCCGAATCAGACTTTAAAATGGTTTTTCTCAGCTTGTGTGTTTTTTCGGTACATTAATGCATTCAAAATGCTACTCCTTCCACAATTATTAACTAATCTTTTTAATTTTTTCTCTGTGTGTTATATATCATGCATGTAACAAAATTAGGGATCCATTTTGCTATAAACTGAATACTTTTTTTTTAAAAAAAATTAAAATGTAGAAGATATTGGGGTTTTTGTTGAATTTTAGCATATCTAAGAACATTTTATTTTTTTCTCCAAAACTAATTACGTTATTGCAAAATCAATCCCTAAAGTTGTTTAAAACATCTTTAAGAATGTTACAAAAAAAAAAATTCATGCCAAAATTTTAATAAATACAAAAGGAGTAGGATTTTAAAATTTTCCAAATTTTTAAAAAACAACTTAAATTTTTAAAATTGTGGGAATAATGTGTACAAAATTAAACCTCATATTGTTTTATTGAATATAAAAATTATATGAAATCATAAAATATAATTTTTAAATGCATAAATAAAAAAGTTTTCTCAAAGGGTACCGAGTCCTCTTAACTATTTTCCTACTTTTAGTTAAGTAGTATTATAAACGCCAGTAACTACGTATTTTCAAGCTTGTTTATGAATTTGTCATACAACACAATTAATCTCTTCATTGCTGTGTAGGATATGCTATGTCAAATTATAATTAAACAATAAATTAAAATATTACATCTCTCAGTTTTAAAACTATTTAATGAAATTTTATAGCCTTCCCTAACACTTTTTAAGCGAAATTTAACACTTAAAGGATTTTTTTATTTCTGTACGTAGAGATTTTACACGGATTTTTCTATCCCATTTCAAAACGTTTTTTTTCTTTTTTTAAAAGAATTATTTTGGAATTAAATGTTATTTTTAATTGAATTTTAAGGGAAGAAATTGTTTAATTTTTAAGAAAAATTCTTATTTTTTAAAAATTAAATTTAACAATTTTAGCTCGTCAATTCTTTTGCAAAGAACAAAGAAATAAGTTTACAATAAAAATGAAAAAAAATCTATTATTTTAATTTTTTTTTTAGAAATTTATAATTAAATTATTCCTTCAACTGCGATTTTTTTTTAAAAAAAATGTTTTCAAAACCTTCTATAAAAAGACGAAAGTCTTCTTTCAACAATAAATGCACACACTCTCTCTCTCTCTATCAATACATGAAATTTAGCCCCAGTACTGTTAGTACAATTTGATTGCTAATCATAGATAACTGAAAATTAACTGCTTTGCGGATATAAGAGATATTGGATTAAAGCATCATCGTAATTTGAATTTGTTCTTCTATTCTTGAACATAAAAAAGGAATAGACTAAAACAATTTTTCGTTGCTCATTTCCTTATTTTGAAAGACTATATGCAAGACTGGGCTAAAATGGTAGTGTAATTCTATTAATTTTCAAATGGTTTCTATAGAAACGAGTTTGTTGAAGTCACCGAGTCAGCTTTGTTTCTACCTTTAATAGCCACTTTGTGACGTTTCAATCACGAAACCTTAACTGATGAGGTCCCGAAAACCTATTACACGCAAGATTCAGATTTCTCATTTAGCCTTAGAGCTCCTATTGAAATGATTTCTATTAAGTAAATTAACAATGAAGAAGAACGGAAATATATTTCCCATCGTTAGGTGTTGGACTTTATTAGTGTAATTGTAATACATGTAAAACTGAATGAAAATATAGAGCTATATACTCTTACGGGAAAATCTAAATTACATTTGTGAGTAAGAAAGATCACGTATGGGAACACTGAATTAAGGTATCCGACTACGTTCGGAACCGTGATTTTAAAAAAGTGCATAAATGGATAATTTCATTATATTTAGTGCCACTTAGATTAGAATACATGCATAAAATTGTTTTAATGACACATTTTCATAAAAAAAATTATTTAAATACAATATTTCAGCAAAAAATTAACTTGGAATAACTTTTTTTCAAAATGTTCTCCTTTTGTGAAAAATGCTTCTATTATAATAATATTTTGCCTGTGTACAGCTCAGACCTTTGTACAGAGGCTCAACTATGATTTTTAAAAAATTCACATTATTTTCAGAGTTACAACCCATTGAAATAATTATCAGCGTTTTTTTCTTAAAATTTATCCCCTCTGTTGTCGTAAAACATGGATAAACCCACTTCTAAGATATATATATTTCAAAAATTCTAATTGAGCCTCTGCGCAGAGGTCTGAGCTATATACAGACAAAATATTATTATAATAGAAGCATTTTTCACAAAAGGAAAATATTTTGAAAATGGGTCATTTTATGTTCATTTTTTGTCAAAATATTGTACTTCAATAATTTTTTTATTGTAATACTATTCTTAAAACAATTTTATAAACATTTTCTAATCTAAGTGACACTAAATATCCTAAATATTATCCATTTATACGCTTTTGCAAAATTACGGTTCCGAACGTAGTCGGATACCTTAAGAAAAAGGCGTTTCTCAAATGCTTCCCAAATGCTTTTTGATAACCATAATAGAGTTGGCAAAAATTTTTAGATGATAAACTACATATAATTTTATAAATAGTGGTGGTGGGGGTGTTTAAAAAACACGTAAACGAAAGCTCCAAGGCGTTATCTTTGCTAAAAAATTTTAAAAATTTTGGTGAGGTTATTAAGCCTCCAACTCCTTCTTATATAGATCATTGAGTAAAAGTCATTCAAACCTCAGTAGGATTTCATTTTGTTATAATCAACGTCAAATCATTTAATTGATGTCAGTGAATTATGGTTATGGTCAAATAGCTTACAGATTTCAAGTTGTCCTAAATACATAAAGCAAAACTGTCTGGTGAAAATCTCCATAATTGAGCTTATATATCATTATCCATGTCTCCACAATTCCAGGATTTAAAAAATTTCCCAATAAATTTTCTAAAATTGTATTATTACTAATCACACCAACGTAAAATAAATCCTAATATTTTTAAAAAATTACCATTGAACATGCACAAAAGTAAAAGGAAACTCATTTTTTTAAAAATAAAATTGATAAAGCATGTATTTTTCTATTTAACATAGCAAAACTATTTACTTCTACTTGTAATTCCATTTTGAAAATCCTACGGTATGGAACATCTTTATATTCTAAATATAAAGATAAAAAATAAAATAAAAATAAAAAATATTTAAAAAGTCAAGAAAGTGAAAAAATCGAACCGTGATTTGTTATAGACGAAACAACTCGTTTACTCGCAACTGGTAGTGACCAGACAGCTATATCCTGCTGAAGAAGCCTACAATTATAGCTTAATTTGGTCAAAAAAGAGCGAAAATAAATTACCCGCTTTTTACCACTTTTTGTAACAGCTTAAAGGTTGGCCTTTACTTCGTTTATGGACGCCCATCGCATTAGAGCTACAATTCTTTACCTTACGGAGAGCGGACAAGAAAGAGAGAAAAAAAGAAAAGGGCTCGTTCAATCGGAAAGGGAGCGTGAGAGCTGGCAGTTAGGGGACCACACGCAAATTTCTTTCTGAGATGAAAATTATCTTATTGAATATATTACCTACGGGCTCTAAAAAGGAATTTAATCATGTTGTCTTGGAACATTTAGGTATTGTGTATAGTAATTTTCACTTCCTCCCCCTGTTCTTTATTTCCGATCAATAAAAAAAATTTGCCATTTCAAAATTCGTACACAAAACAAAACTATGTAACTTTTTCAGTGAATTTTCATCAACAAAAAAATTATACATTTCTCACAAAATAATACTTGACGTCTACATTTATATTGGGCAAAATGTTTATGTTAATTTATTACATTTTTTAAATACATATATATATATATATATATATATATATATATATATATATATATATATATATATATAATATATATATATATAGTATAATATATATATATATAATATAATATATATATAGTATAATATATATATATATATAGTATATATATATATATATATATAGTATAATATATATATATATATATAGTATAATATATATATATATATATATATATATATATATATATATATATATATTATAATAAAATAAAAGTGAAGAATAACTAGAACCCACAGTGTTAAAGAAATAAAAAATTGGAATGCAGCAAACACAACAAATGTCGACACAAAAAGTCATTGGACTAAACTGGAGACCTATTATGACTTCTAAAGCTGTCGCTGAATTAGGCTAGCGAATTAGGGTTAGCAATTCTTTATGGATCCACCTTCCCCGTACAGCATAAATTTTCGACATAATAGAAAAAAACCAAGTTGAAAAGTTAAGCCTAATGCAATATATATATATATATATAAAATTTATGCATTTTATTTCTAATTCTGCTTATTTGAAATTAATTACTGCATTTTTTTAATAATTGCAATTTGTTGCTATAATAACCTAATAATAAAGGAAATCCCCCCCTTTTTTTTACTTAAAAAACATAGAAGAAGCTTACTATTTTCAGAGTAATAATTTATTATTTCAGTACTTCATGTAGTCACTTAAAAAGATCTAATGGAAGTGGTAACGCCTCAGGTATTTAAAATCAATTTTATTTCATAATTTATAATTTTGTATTTTCATGAAATTATGAATTTTCAAAATATTTTTGCACTACATATAGCTTTTAAATAAGTATTTTTGTATGTAATTATGTAATTTTATAGAAGCTTAGGAAAATTTTTGGAATTACATAAACTTTTGTAACACATTTGACAAACGAGAAAATATTCACTCTCAAAACCAACTTACGACTACTGACAGACAAACTAATTGGTAGTAAATTGAAAGACATTTATATTTGCCAAAAAAGTCAGCAAAATTCTATTTATATCTCTTTAGAAGGCTTTTTGAGTTTCAAAATTTTGACGTTTTTATGTATACCCATTAAATAAAGGATGAATAAAGTTTTAAATTTCTAAAAATTTGTGTTTCGACTTTTGAAATGTACAATTGTGTGTGATGTTTCACAGTTATTTGAAGTCATATGTATGTATTAAAATTTTTACGTTAAGCTTAAGGAAAATTTATGGAATTTACAAACAGCTCTAGAGGAATTAAGGAATTGTTTCTATATTTTAAAAAAAATAATTAACAGCAATATTTAAGTTTTGGTCAAATAAAATTTCCCAAAGATGCTGTACATACTAACTGATAATGAAAATATAACGAATATGAGATGTGTGACGTTTTATTTTAACAAAGCCTATTTTTAAAATAAGGAAAACAACATCAATAATAAGAACATAATTTTAAGGGCTCTGTTTTTAAATAATTACTGATTTTTTTAAAATATTCACACGCAGAAATAATTCTTACAAATTTAATTTTGGAGGGGGAGGGGAATTTTAAGACCTTCATTATATGTAATAGATGTAGGCTGTAAGTGTTTGAATATGCAATTTCGATTTAACAAAAAAAGATACTAAATTGCTGTTTTGCAAACAATACCTCGTTAGAACACAGAGAGCGATTGGGACAATTTTGGAAAAGCTTGAAATTGAAACAATGTATTATGTAGAAGGTATTTTTTTTTCTAAAAAATCAAAACAAGTAATATAAAAAAAAACTTTAAATCAATTCCTACTTCCGTTAACAAAGGAAAATTTTATTTAGTTGGTTAAATTTAATTAATGAATTAATTTTTGAAAAAAAAACTGTTTTTACATCAACTGTCATCCACTACAAGTTTAAAACATGTCTTTGAAATAAGTGGATGAAAAAAAATTATAAGTTTTTGAAGCCAAGCATAATTCGCTAGAAAAACCTACCTGCGCCATCTGTTGTAGCTAGTTCAAACTTTGTCAGAAATAACGCAGAATGAATTTAAAATTAAAAAATAAAATTTAATTAATGAATTAATATTCGAAAAAAGCCATATCAACACCAAGTGTCATCCACTACAAGTTAAAAAATGTATTTGAACTTGAATGGATGAATAAAAAACATTTTATTAACGATTGAAAATTTGACAAGATATATATATATATATATATATATATATATATATATATATATATATATATATATATATATATATATATATATATATATATAGGGAGAGATTCAACTAACAGTAGGAATTGAAAACAAAAAAAGAAAGGTACACTCACACTGGATGCATCAAATATGACTGCACTTTTTTCAACATTGTAAAAGAAGATAGGATTAAGCAAGCTTTATTTTGTAATATGTCAATCTTAAAAAATAACTTATTAAATTTTAGTATAATCAGAAATTTTTATATAATACTACTGGCTTTCATTCTGTAACAATACATATATTTACTGACTAAAAAATACTTATTAATTGTAAAAAAAATATTTGCATCTTTTAGTTATGTGGTATATAATATGGTAAATACTTGTTTTTATATATATACACTGCTGGACAATTGCTAAGGACGGATCACAAATTGCTATGTAGCATAACATTAAGCGAGACATGAGGCCTAGTAGGATTAAATATAGTTGCCACACTGTTCAGACATTAGAATAAAGAATATTTATTGTTCTGGAAAGTACAAAAGCTGTGAAACATCTGAAAGAAAAAAAAATGTTCATTTGATCTGAGTACGAAGAAATGGAACAATGCATCTAAAAGTCAGCAGACACCTTACAGAAAGGTATCAGTACGGGATATGTCCACCGTGGAGTGTGATGCAACATTCTACATGTCGTACCATACTTTGCACAACCTTATCCAGCAGCTGTTGAGGCAATTTATCCCATTCCTCTGTGAGTGCACGGATGAGGGTGTTGGATAGTTTCGACCAGCAACTTGCCTCCCCAAAGCATCCCACACATTTTCAATGGGGTTTAGATCTGGAGAACGCGCTGGCCATACGAGACGTTGAATACCCTCGCTGTCTAGACAATCCTGAACAGCGAGTGTTCGATGACATGTTGCGTTGTCGTCCATAAAAACAAATTTATCACCGACAGCACCACGGAAAAGACGAACATGAGGAAGTAGAACTTCATCAATGTATCGTTGGCCCGTCGTAGTCCCATTCGCAACCACATGTAGGCGCGTGCGGCCATTGATCATGATGCCGGCTCACACCATGATACTGCATGTCGGATATCGGTCCTTTTCCTGGATATTTTCTGGACGATAAGCAGTACCACTCTCGCGCCAGATCAGTTGGCGTCTACAATCCGATGACAGACTGAACCTACTCTCATCTGAGAATAGTACGCATGCCCAGTCCTGTTCAGTCCAATTGTGATGCTCACGACACCATTGCAAACGGGCAGTACGGTGCTGTCTGGTCATCGGGACACACACAACAGGTCTGCGTTCGTATAGTCCTCCTCCCCTCAAACGTCTGGCAACAGTTTTTCGGGAGATCTGCTTTCCTGAGGCAGCAAGAAACTGATTTGCCACCTGCTGAGCTGTGGTGCGCCTGTTCCTTTTTTGCTGAAATAGGACGATATATCTGTCTTCTGCAGGCGTCGTACTTCTAACACGACCTCCCCCGTGCCGTCTACTACACATTCCAGTAGTTTTAAATGACTTCCACAGCCGTGAAACAACGCTGTGAGCGATGTCGAACTCCCTGGCAACATCTGTTATTTTTCGCCCTTCTTCGATCATTCCAATAATTCGGCCACGCATAAAATCATCTATGTGATGTCGGGAAGACATGCCAAAAATTTTAAGTTCGTCTATTAAATCTTTCCTGTAAAACTTTGACTTGAAACAACAACTGTCCACACGTGTCAAAACTTTTAAAGCTCTTATGATCGCTATCCCGTGATGAACAGACGTGGAAAAAAATTTGCATACTCATACTTCTTACTAATATCCCACACTTATTCTAATTTTCCACATTTTGCTTCCTTTCATTTTGTGGTTGCTATGGATGATAGTGTTATCCGTCCTTAGCAATTGTCCAGCAGTGTATACAGTTGAATCTGTTTTTGTGTGGTAGATAAAAACCACATAAAAATAACCGCACAAAAAATGTTCGAAAATTTTATTAATTCTTACATATAATAAGCAAATTCGTCGAAATACTGCAGAATTTTTTTGTATGCGGTCGCACAAAAATAAAATCGCATAAAAAAGGATCGCACAAAAACAGGTTCTAATGTACACGACAACACACGCTGTTTCAGGGCAAACCAAGTTTAAAATCGCAAAACATGCCATATCATACGTTATTGTTGAGTGAGTGAGAGTGAGAGTTTTATAAATGTCGCACTATAAGGTAACACGTGGGTTATTGGTGACAGACCTCGTAATTTAGAATCTCTGTCAAGTGACGAGAACGACACCTGAGCTAGTACCCTATCTCCGAACTACTACACCACATCAATTGGAAAACATTGAGGTTCGACAGGTTTAAAGTGCAGCGGTCTCTACACGGCGGGTATTTTATTGTTGAAGAAAGGAGCTTAGAACAGTAACGCACACAGGAATTATTGAAGGGCGGGGGGAGGGGTCCTGGGTCGAAAGTTCACCATTCTTGTATCATGCTCTTTTTGATTTTTTCGATTTTCGGGAACAAAACTCAGTAAGAAACTAATTTTTGAATAAATAATTAGAATTAATTGATAAAATTAATCATTAATAACAAGTAATTAATTAAATTTTACGTGCTATATACTTAGAATTATAATCAATCGGGAAAAAAATCAAGGGCTTTGGGGGGGTCCGGACCCCCAGGACATCCTCCCCCCTTGTGTGCGCCACTGGCTTAGAATATGTACTAATATACGTTTTTTGTTACTGCTTTGCTTTAAACCTCTGAAAATTTAATTTTCTCACTCAATGCTTAATAGTATATAAAAAAGTTTCTATTCTTATTACTTCTTATTATTTATTACTTCAACTACATGAAAGCTTGCTTAAAATGCTTTGACTGTATCTTGATCATGCTATTGTTCTAAAAATTGTTTCCAGAAAACGTGAATTCAGACACGTTATCTCGCATACACATTCATGCTTTATTTGTTATAATGTGAGTTTTATATACATTTTAATGGTAACTGTGTTTTCATTTTATCTTTCAGAACTTTCACTCGGCTTCATGCTACAACAATTATTTGTGGAATAGTGACGATTTTAAGGAAAATGGAACATGGTTTTTTAAAATACATACATTACTACATTTTATTCAAGAAGTCTTCTTTCGATGCCTACCCTTCCCCGAACTTTTCCTCCAAAACAAAATTGAGATAAAGAAATGTTTCGCTCAAGTCCCCATCCAATCTACATCGAGGGTTCAGTCATTGCATTGCAGCGCTTACGGTTCTTGGCATTGGAAATAGTTCTGCCGTTAATCCTCGCTATTGTTTTCTAGACAAGAGAGAAAAATAAAAGGAATGGGATCTCTTTCACGAAGCAATTATGGAGAAAAGAAGCAGCAACCGATTGTAACTTTATCTTCTTTTATCGACAACTTCCGTCTGCTCCACAAAATTGTCGACGCTTATAAATATGTTATTAACGAAAGTTTACCGGGAATAGTTCTGGCGATGAAAAGAAACAGGTAGCGAGGTTTGTCTCGTCCTCTTTTTTTTCTTCACCTCACTTCTCTCCCCCGCTTTAGTTTCTTTTATTTTCCCTCCAGAATAGATAGAAAGCCATTACAAGTAAATCTCTTCTGTGACATTAGTGAATCTCCTTTGCAGATGGCGACTGGAGCCTCTTATCTATCTAGAGTTGCGTTTCCGGATGTTGCTCTTTCTTCATAATACTCCGTCGGCTCTTTGTAACCACCCTCCACAACACTACCATCGGATGGCTCTTCGTCGGATGCTTTATGGGATTTCATTTCGTAGAAAATTGGAAGACCCTGAGATGAGAGTCGACAATTCTTCTTCCAAAAAGCCAGACACATCTCTGATGACCGTTTTTCATCCCCGCAAATTTCTCTCGCCGCTCTCTTTTTCTATTCTTTTTCCTTCGTCGATGGTCATTTCCTTCCTTCGAAATAAAATGATGCCGATAAATGAAGGTAACGATTTCTATCGTTGAAAAAATGGTTGGAGAGAAAAAGTTGGAGGAAGGCGGGGGGGGGGGGCAAGGAAAGCATCCGAAAGCAAAAAATAAAAAATAATAATAATGTTTGTTTTCTCGACAACTTCTTTGTGTATGGCTGCTGTTATTGAACATTACTCGGTATGAACGAGTCGAGAGGATGCAACACTTTGCCTTATATCCCCAAATGAGGTTTTTAGAAGGCGATTTAGTGTTTATTTGGATGCTGTTGTTTATTTAAATGCCCCAGATACCTACTTTTTAGTTATTTTCATGTGGATGACACATATATTATTTTAGTAAATCGTAAGTATTTAATAAATTTTAATGATTTGGTGTGTAGAATTCGTTTGATTTCAGAAATCATTAGTAAAAAATAGATTACTATTTTTTATCATAATAATGAGAAAATAATTAGTATATTTTTTAATGTTTCAATCTTGATGATTTAACCAATTTTTTGACTCTTCAGAGGAATAAATTTATGTTTTCCAAATTGGTTAATAATTTGGGTAATACGATTGGTTTTGATTCCATAGAAACATCTGTGGGAACCCCCCTGGGTTCCACCTTGGACACCAAGATTAATTTGAGGCAAAGAATCACTAAGAGCCATTTGTATAATAATAACTTATATTTATTCAATTGATTCAAATGTTAGAAACTCTAATGACTTATAATATTTTTATGTTACATCAAACAAAAGGGACTTACCTTTAATATTAAATTAAATTATGAAATATGAAATTAATCAATAACTACGCGTAAGATCAATAAGGTCTACCGAAATAAGAGGTCTGAGAAATACACGCAACTCGAATTATTAGCTTTCATTGACTTAAACTAATTTTATTAAACTAACGCTTATTTTAAGCGATAATAAACTATAGTATATCACCTGGTAATACTTCGATATCTTCAGAGGTACATTAACCTTTAAGATTACGTCGTAGAATACTAGCAGTAACTCTTCACTATCCTAATCCAATTGAATCTTCTAAAGGTTGTCTCTGCTGTTGCTGGCTCAATAGCCTTCCTCTTTGCTAGCTTGCAACGCTCTACTTAAATACCCTATCTACTTTGCATATCCCGTTCGCTTCTCGGAGTTGATTGGAAATATACGTGAATTCATAATCCCCAAAAAGACGCCTAAGAATATTAGTGGAAAGGTTCCGTACAGATTCATCACACATCCAATAAATACGAATAAAGAAAAGGATAATGACAATTCTGTAACTAGAATCATTACTGCCCATTATATTCTTTGTAAAACTATGATAAAGACAGTGAGCACGTTTTAGAAACTCTATTTACTGATGTAATTATCATTTAGTCAATTTTTGTTTCCAACCCGTTATAAATTAATCTATTATAATTAATAAATTGTTAAATTTAAAAAAATAATAATTTAATCTCATTAATTGGAATACTCCCTAAAAAGGGGAAAAATTACTATCAAAATTAAATATAAAGATTATCATAATCTTTATAAAAAGAATGTTAGTTCAACAACCGAATCATTACGTTGCCCTGAACCAATCCTCCAACAATAAGTTAAGTAAAATACTTGTACTATTTTCTTTTAAATTTAATTAAATTCAAACTGGCATTTTAAAAATATTAATTTTAATTTTTAATGATTTAAGATCCATCTTGGTCACCTAGTACAAAATTTTTTTATTTCAAGCTAACCTGACTTTATGGTTTTTATGGATAAAAAAACATATTCTAACATCTAACGCAAAATGAAAAGTTATAAAATTATTGTGTTTTATTAATGCATATTTAATATTTTATACACGTTCAGAGAGTACTTTTGTACATTTTCCTTTCAATGTATTAATGTTTTTTACCTTTAAAAGCAGGAAAAATGATAAATCACTGATGATGATTAATATCACTCTGGAATAATTCGAAATACTACATTTTCTAAAAACGGACTATTTAACAACTGAAAAATAAAATTCACCATAAAGTCTTGAAAAATTCTTCAGTTGAAGGGAGGGGAAATAAACTGCTTTTTTCTGAGTGGAATAAAACAAGTAGGCACGTTGGTTGTTCTCTCTGCTGCTTCTAGTTAAAATACTCTCAGTGAGACTTGAAAACTTGAAATAAATTTAAAGCAAAAAACAAAAAACTTTTAAAAAACAAGCTTTTATATAAATGCTCTAAAAAGAATAAAATAAACTTTTATTTTAAAACTTTTTTTTGCTATCATCTTATAAAGTCGTTACACAAATTCTGATATAAAAGTTTGTCGCGAGATTCAAGTACTCGTATTTATTTAGTTTGAAAATTTTAAAAATTAAAATCAATCAGATCAAGTTATTTAATTTGCTTGTTTATCTACACAGGTAAATCTCGCGACAAGCTTTTATATCATAAATTTTGTAACGACTTTATAAGATGATAGCGAAAAAAGTTTTAAAAGAAAAGTTTATTTTATTCTTTTTAGAGCATTTAAATAAAAGCTTTTTTTTTAAAAAGTTTTTTTTTTACTTTTAATTTATTTTTTACTTTTTAGCTATAGCTGGACAGAGTTTTCTAAATCTTTTAATCTAATTCAGTGTATCATTGTTGCTCAGTCATTTGTCGGTTAATTTTGAACAGTCGAGCTAAGGGGTACTCAACCTTTTTCCCACCAGGCCACATATATATGATGGATATTTCACACGGGCCGCAACAATTGGACAAGAGGAAGGGAGGATAAACACTGCTATACCGAAAAAACATTGGAGAAATCCAAATTAATTAAAATATTAAAACTCTTTTTATTTAAATTTTGCTTTTACTATAATACTATATTAAAAACGAAAAATACAATTTTTGTTTTCAATTTTTGTGTGCAGAAGTTGAGTAATACTAATAACAAACGAAAAAATATTTTCGTGCGATTGTATTTAAAAATGAAGAAGTTTTTAAAGGCTTTATTAAAAATGTAAGTATTTTTTGCAAAATCGTTAAAAAAAGTTTTAGTTATTTTATTTTTAAAATGACTGAGAGAGAGATTCTAAAAGAAAAAAGCCTGAAATTTCTTAGTGCAGAATATCGATTCAATAACAGGAAAAAAGAAAAAATCATACGGAACGATTTTGAAATCATTCTCAGGAAGACCCATCGATTTTGACTCATTTTAGAAAAAATTGTAAAAAATAGAAAATATTATTATTTTTTTAAAAAAAAAAATTTACCGTATCGTAGCGAAAAAAATGATTTTTCCAATTAGGTAATTATTTTTTGTCTCAGTTTGATAGAATGAATAAGATGAAAAAGGTCAAAAAATTGGAACTTCTTTAAGCTAAATCCGATAAGCTGCTCGGCAGAATAAAAAGCTAACAGAAGTAAAAGATTTTCAATTAATATCTTTTAAACTAATTTTGATATAGGAAAATAAATCATCAAAACAGGCATTGTCATCCAAACTAAACGTCTATACAAAATTTCAAATCAATCGGTTGAAGACATCGGCTTCAAAATTGAGTTTCAAAATTCCACCCGAAAAAATTACTTTAATTAATATCTACACCAATAAAATTCGAAGGTAAGCAAACGTATGTGACTATACGGGGCAGGGTGTATCTTCTCACGAACGGCACGACGCAGAAACTCGCCGTAGGTACTAAAAATTTGGGAATGATCCGAGGAATTAGTTTTAACCATACATACCAAAAATGCAATTATCTAAAAAGATAGTAATTAAAAATCTTAAAACGCATAATTATTGCCATTTTTTCCGCCAGGCGGTGAAGTTCCAATTTTCCAACCTTTTTTTTTTTTTTTTTTTATCCCAGACGTTTTTGAAACACGATCTAATTTTTTTTATAAGACTCAGACAAAAAATAATTACAGAATTAGAAAGATCATTTACTTCGCCGCGATACGGTATAATTTATTTTACAAAATAATGATATTTTCTAAAATCAGTCAAATTCGATACGTTTTTATGAAAATGATTTCTAAATCGTTCCGATTGAATCTTCTTTCACGTTAATGAAATGATATTCTACACTAATAAATCTCATGCTTTTCTCTTTTAGAATCAGTCATTTAAAAAGTAGTGTCAAAATTTTTTTTTAATGATTTTTCAAAAAATACTCAAAATTTCATTTAAATACTTAATAAATTCTTTATTTATAAAAGTAATATCATGAAATTTTTTTTCCGGGTGTAGAACAATATTATCTGTAATCTGTACAAAGATCGAAAAATTGCTTAAAAATTACTGCTTAAAAAAATTTTGTTTTTCGTTTTTCTCCCTTTTTGCGAGAAATATTTAAGCAATATTTTTGTTACATATTTTGTTAAAAAATTACCGTTGTTTGCAATCAATATATGACGTTTGAAGGCATTAACTTAAAAATGAAGCCAAAAATTTTTTAAAACAAATAACGCAATGCGAAATTGTATATCTCTTCCTTTTATTTCAATGGTCTTTTATTTCTATTTTTCAGAAAATTTCGTGGATCGGTCGCTTAGAGAGATTGATTAGTTACTTTTGTACCCGGGCTCGAAACAATATTATCACTTATTTCCTATGATTTTTTATAAAAAAATACTCAAATTTTTTTTGTGCATTTAATAACCAGCAATTTTGTAATTGGAAAGATAATTTAATTCGTCACAATACAGTATTTTTTTTACTAGAAAAAGATACTTTAATATTTTATGATTTTTCTAAAATGAATCAATATCGATGCGTTTATATAAAAAGGATTTTTAAAAACCCCATACTTTGATCTTTTGCAGTTAGTGATTTAAAAAATAAAATATCGAAAACTTTTTTTTTTGCAAATTTTTTTTGTGCAATAATTTATTACTTTTGTGCCACTAGATAGCTGCACGTGACAAGCTGCTTAAGAATCGGTGAATGCTCACTTACTCGAGAGCTCTGATAGAGAGAGGAGAAGGTGAATTTCCATGACAATATGTTATGCATTTAAAATTGTTCATGCAACGCCGGAGGGAAATAAACCTGCCTGAAAAAAAAAGAAGCTAAAAAATTTCGAAACAGGAAATTTCAAGTTATACTCTCGGTAAAAGCCCGAGCCACGCCGGGGTAAGCGGAGGAGGGGGTGGAAATCATTTTGAAAAAACGTATTAGAAGTGCTGATTTTGTGATGGAAATAGAAAATTTATAAAAGTAGAGAAAGCCAGTGCAACGCCGGTCCATGCAGCTAGTCTTCTTAACTAAATGCGATATCGAAATATAAATGGTTAAAACATGCATTCTCATCCAAACTAAACGTGTATACAAAATTTCATCTCAATCAGTTGAAGACATCATCTTCAAAATTGAGTTGCAAGATTAAACCCGAACATTTTGCATTGCAAGTTAAATAAAAACTTGTGTAAAATATAACATACTTTGTAGGTATGCAGAGTAAAAGTATTGTAAAATCTCTCTCTCTCTCTCTCGTTGTACAAATCTAAGGAAATTCAATAATATTTTACCCTAAAAAATAAAAATTGGAGGCGCGGGTATCGATCCGCGTACCTCTAGCATGGTAGGCGAGCGCTCCATCGTCTGAGCTATGCTCCCGGTCGACACCTGTGTTATTGAAAACATGCTCGCCTTAACACCTGAACAAGATCATTACAGTAACTAGGTCGATATCGGACTATCAATCGTCAAATCATGCGTTGTCATCCAAAATAAACGGTGATACAAAATTTCAATTGAATCGGTTGAAGACATCAGCTTCAAAATTGAGTTGCAAGATTCCACCCGAACAAATTACTTTAGTTAATATCTTTTTAACTGATTGCGATATCGGAATATAAAGGGTCAAAACATCCATTGTCATAAAAACTAAACGTGTATACAAAATTTCAGCTGAATCGTTTGAAGATATTAGCTTCAAAATTGAGTTGCAAGATTCCACCCGAACAATTTACATTGAAAGGTAAATAAAAGCTTGTGTGTGTATAAAACAGGAAAGAACGTGGAAATTTAAATTTTATCAAGAAAAATAATTTTCGAAGAAAAATTAAAGTGATTTAAAGTAAATTTAAAAACTGTGAGCTCCGGGGAATCGAACCGGGGTCAATTCACTTGAAGTCATTTTCTCTAACCACTAGGCTACGAGGGCTCGCGACAAGAGGTAAAGTTAGCTTCCAACATGGGAAAGAATTTTTTAATTAATATCTTTTTAACTAATTGCAGAATATAAATAATCAAAACATGCATTGTCATTCAAACTGAACGTGTATACAAAATTTCAGCTCAATCGGTTGAAGGCACCAGCTTCAAAATTGAGTTGCAAGATATTCAACCCGAACAATCTACTTTAGTTAATATCTGTTTGACTAGTTGCGATATCGGAGTATATAATGGGTCAAAACATGCATTGTCATCCAAACTAAACGTGTATACAAAATTTCAGCTCATTCGGTTGAAGACATCAGCTCTTCAAAATTGAAATGCAAGATTCCACCCGAACATTTTACATTGCAAATTAAATAAAAGCTTGCAAAATATAACTACTTCTCTCTTCCAAGTAATATAAAAATCTAAAGAATTTCATTACGTAACCAGCCTAATTTTTAGAAAATAATTATTGTGTACTTTTAATTATTAAATATTTCTAATCAGAATTTCGTAAAACCTATATACATATTTCTCCATGAGATTAGACTAAGATTGCCTAGATTGTGTGCACTGTTTATTTATATCATTTCCATGTCGTGAACAATATGTAACAGGACAATTAATAGTTTGACATGATACAATTTCCGGGAAGTACTCGACCCATTTAAAATGAACTTTCCAAGAAAAAAATTTTCGAGTAATCAAGACATTGCACTTCCGAACAAGTGTCCCTTTATATTTAAATAAATAAGAATTCACTCTTAAGTTATGCGACTTAAATCATTTAAGAAAGTTAACAAACCAAATGAAAACACGAACATTTTCACTGGTGTGCAAAAATTAAGGACGAGACGGTTTTTTCAATATAACTTTGTACAAAAGCTTTCCACATCAACACATTTAATACCGTTAGATCCCCAATACGTAAGGACATGTGTAATGTAAGCAACACTTACTAAAAGAGAAATCAGAGGGATAAAAATAAGCTTGATTGAAAAAGTAGCATGGAGCGCAATGCGACTGAAGGCCGAAACATCTCTGTGATGGGTGTCCAGCAAGAAACATCCGGTCTTTAGTAGGGGATTACTCTCCCCTGACTGCTAGGCAGGTTTCACAGCGTCTGCCCATGCAGAGAATGAGGGTGTCAATGAGTTGTTGAGGCATTGATGCCCATTCGTCTTGCAGCGCCAATCGAAGCTCCCGAATCGTTACTGGTGGTAAGGTACGAGCTGCCAAGCGTCTGCCTAGAAAATCCCATACATGCTCGATGGGATTGAGATCCGGAGATCGTGCCGGCCAATCCATACGTTCAATATCCTCACTCTCTAAGAGCTGTTCGGCAGCTACTGTGCGATGACATGGTGCATTGTCGTCCAGGAAAAAGAACTGCAGAACAATAGCGCCTCTAAAAAGACGCACATATGGAAGAAGAACCTCGTTACAATAACGGGTCCCGTTGACTGAACCTGCGTCGAAGATGTGAAGGTCTGTACGACTACCAAGCATGATGCCTCCCCAAACGAGAACACCGCGACCTCCATACCTGTCCCTTTCAATGATGTTCGAGGGATGATTGCGGCTTCCCCGCTCTCTCCAGATGAGTATGCGATGAGAATCGCTACTCAAACTGAATCTGCTCTCATCTGTAAAGAGTACTCGTCCCCATTCACTGTCTCTCCAATTCCGGTGTTCCCGGCACCACAGAGAACGCCTTCTCCGATGGGCAGGCTTTAAAGGTACACACCGTACATGGCGTCGTGCAAACAGGCCACCACCGTGCAGTCTTCTGGCCACGGTAAAAGGCGATATCGGTCGTCCAGTCGCCTGTGTCGTGTTTCTAGAGATTTCTCCCGCTGTCTGCCGCCTGTTCCTTCTGGCCTGTAAGACAATGTACCGGTCATCTGCGGGTGTGGTTCCTCGTGGACGACCACTACTGAACCCCCGGATAGCTGTTCCTGTAGTTTGAAATTGTCTCCAAAGCCGTGAAACGATGCTGTGAGCAATTCCGAACTCTGCAGCCACACTTGTCATACTGCGGCCTTCCTCCAACTTCCCAATGATTCGACCTCGGGTAAAAGCATCCAGATGTCGTCTAACAGATTGATTATTCGCCATTTCTCGCTGAGGCAGCAACTCGGTGTGATTTTAACTGCTATACGGCGTGCAATCTCTTTGCCAGAAATACTGATCTTACACAGACAACATGCTTTATACTACTCAGACACTCCCCCATTACGTCTACCTGCATATATCTGCGCATGTGCTACCGTTCATCACCTTACTTAATCTCCTGATTGGTCTTTCTGTCCGCTCTGCCTCTTCGTTCAGCTGATATACTAATTTTTCGACTTCGTCCTTAATTTTTGCACACCAGTGTAGTTTCATCAACAAATTCAGTTTAAAAGGCCATACGAAGATGAATGGGAAAAAAGTAAAACAATCTGAATGTGATATTTTACAAAATCACCATTCAATTTAATTTTTTTAGAAATTTTGCATGTTTCCTTTTTAATTTTCAAAATTTAAAAGTTGAATATAGGTCGCATTTTCTTTCTGCCAGTTTATGAGAATGCCGTCCGTTACATATTATTCTAAGAGTGGAACACACTTATTATTTCTTAGAGTTAGACATTATTTATTGCTTCAATAATAAAATTTAAGCTTATTATTAGTGCGAACACACACATACATACTATGTATATAATATACTAAATTATTTTAATTCTAACTTTCAAAACAAAGCAATAACGAAGAAAAAAGCTAGGCAAAACAGGATAAAGTAAAATAAACACAAAAATATTGGTACTAGAAAACTCTTAGAATTATATATATATATATATATATATATATATATATATATATATATATATATATATATATATATATATATATAGGACTAAAATTGTGGGATTAAGTATAGTTTTAAGGCACCAACCTTCTCTTACATATATTTATATATATATATATATACATATATATATATATATATATATATATATATATATAGTCTAATTCTCTACAAACAAGAGATAAACATTCATATCAATCACATTCGAAAAAAACACAGAGACAGTAAGGAGAACATACAATGAAGGACATTAGATAAAAAATTATAAAATGGATGCTGCAGTATTATAAACATTGCTGACTTAGGACAGCTAATATATAAAATAATTTTTATAAAAGTGGGGTTGAACATGTTTCTCTGGCCAGTCAACCTTCCTCCTTTATGTAAATAATACTGAGCAAAAACCTATTGAAAGTAATGAATAGGAACATCTAAATCCATAACAAAATAGAGGTAACTTACCTAAAAATTGCACTTGAAAATGCAGAGCCGGCGCTAAATCTGAGTGCAATAAATAAGTTATTGCCAGATTTTGGACCCTAATGCTGATTCAAAGCATGTGAATGGCTGAAATGTAGCACTTAACAAAAGTATAAAAATAACAGAAACAAAAATTAATAAAAGACTTACAAAATACCATAACTTTAGTGACTCTAGAGTATATATGAATTAAATAATAATAAGTAATTTTATCTAATATTAGAATATGGAGGTAACTATAACTAGGAAATATGATAAATTTATAGTAGTAAACTTTTATTAATCTAAGAATATTTAATCCTTACAATTTTGAATAGCTTTATTCATATAACTATTAATAAAATGAATTGGGTATTTCTGATTTAAGCAATATTTAATAAAATGTTTATAGTTATTTATTATTTCTGATTTTCTTTCACACTAGAAATTTATTGCGTTGTATATAATTACTAACAATATTTCTGAATATAGAAATATGTGCATTACTCTCCCAATGCGGAACTTTTATTATATTGAAATTAAAATCTTCTCTTTTATCATAGATATTAGAAATTATTACATTATCTATTAATTTGTTATGTATATCAAGAAAATTTGCTTCATTGTTGTTACTATTTGTCTGTATTAAATTAAGATATTGTGGATAAAAATTAGTATTAGGTATAAAATTGACTTGATTGCCAAAAATGATTATGTCATCTATATAACGATAAATATAATATTTAGAATTATTAACGTAACTACTTTCAAAATAATGTAAGCATAAAAATTGGCAAGACAATTGCTCGCAGGACCACCTTGTGGCAAACCTTTAATCTGCAGATAATAGTTACCCTTATAAAATATATAGTTCTCTTAAAGTACAAACCTAAGTAGTGAACTAAATCTATCATAATTAACATTATTAAATAAATTATCTTTATGCAAATTTACAAGTATATTAATCATATCATCAATATTAGTTGAGTTAAAAAGATCTTCAAAATCTAAACTATAGACTGAATAAATCTTTTTATCTTTCATTTGTTCAATAAGTGATATACAATTTTTTAAGTAGGGCTGTGGATTTAAGATTATTTATTGTATCATGTAATATTTCTCTCTCTCATGGAGAATTTTGCCTGTTTTGCTGATATATGTATTAAATCCATTTGTAACTGTCCTAAATTTGACTGGGTCTTTATGAAATTTGGGAGTAAGAAATATATGTGGAAATTTAACACTATTATTAATTTGAAATCTTAATTTTTTATGAAAAGCCAAACTTCGATTAATTATTTCTCTATAAGAAAATGATGACTTAATAAAAGCTGTATTATTATCAAAAAATATCTGTTGATCATTAAATTATAATAGTACTGGCTGGTACACCCGTTCTTCGCACGGGTGAACTGAAAAATTAAACAACACAGATTGAAGTATAAAGAAGTTTTTAATGAGTTAATTTTACGTGAATTGCAAATCAAACAAAAAAAGCTTTTGCATATCTCAGCTAAACAAAAAAACAAACACCTTTGTTAAATTTTAAGTATGTAGATCTAATAGCTGATAAAAAGGATTTTTTATATTTATAACTCCCGTAACACTCTTGAGGGTCGATTTTTGAAAATACATCCCTAAGCTGATCTCTGATCAGCAAAAGTAACACTTTGTTAAAGGTTTTGTGTAATGAACACTTAAAATAGTGTAAATAATTTATATCTGAAAGTGTAATATTAATATTACTTTCTGTTAAACTTATTTTATGCTAAAATTGTAATATTCGCAAGCAACGCCGTTTCTTAAATTATAATGGCGATTCAATGGAAAACAAAGCGAAATGTTAATGATAGAGTCAAGTTGGCAAATGTCTAGCTGCTTTCATAGCTCGAGCTTTATTAGAGCTTTGTAAGACCCGCCGTGTAGGGGTGCGATGCACGTTAATACTTTATCTACCACATTATTAATTACTGCAGTTTTTTCATGCAATCCTTTTTTGGATCACTACATTGAAAATTAAGGGATATACATAAACTAAATACTCCGCTTTGGGAAATTTAATCTGTTAGAGCAAATAAATTAATTAAAGGTATTCCACTGTAAAATTAATTATATACACCTTTCACTTAAAATAAATAGTCAAATAGTTTTCTAAGGTCTTCATTAACATACAAAAACATAAGACACTTAAATTTTGACATAAACTATTTTTTCGGGACAAAAAAAAATCTTTGCAATCCGCTGAAAACGCAATATCTGCTACAAAACTATTCGCCTTCCCCGTTAAAATACTCATCATAGAACCCGTGCTGCCATATATCTAGGAAGAGTGATTTGAAAGAATATTCCTGCTAAGTATTGGTAGAATATTCTTTGTAAGTTGGTGCGGTGTGGTAGTTAGGAGAAGGGGTGCCAGCTCAGGTGTCGTCCACGTCACTTGACAATGGTTCAAAATTACGTCATCCTTTGCCAAAAGCCCACATGTAGCTGAACAGTGCGACGTTAATATTCACTCACTCACACACTCCAAAAAAAACAGTACAATAGTTATAACTATTTTTATACTTAAAAACGCAATATCTGCCTATTCAATAAAAATTATAGCGTTATAATTAACTACTAACCAGAAACAAATTTTGAAAATTTTTCCAAAAGATGCATTGTGAAAGAGAAAGTTTATTTACTTTAAGTACCAGAAGCAATAAAAGTATTTATTTTAAAACAGATCGATTTCTTACTACCAAATATGCATAATAAAATCATTGAAAAAAACATTCAAATAAAGAGAGATTTATAAAAACCTCTCCCGTCAAAACTTAGTTTTATTCTGAAATAAAAAAAAATTAGGGATTATGCTGATCACAGGAATTAATTAGAAGCGAGCGCTTTGCTTAGCCAAAAAAAGGGTTATTTCACAAACAAAAGACAGATATATGCTGACGTGAGCTTTTTTGCAACTCACGCCAGAATTGCTTGCAGATGGCAGAATCTTTTCCTACTTACTTGACAAATATCGTTATATTTTGGACACTTCTCACAATATCTTTATAAAATATAGCATATGCTATAAATTAAATCCTATGTGTTATTCTGATGTATAAGCTATATTACTGTAAAGTTTCATTAAAATCCATTCAGTTGTTTTTGCGTGAAAGACCCCAAAACATCCTCACAAACTTTCGCATTTATAATAAATATTAGATTTACATATGAAGGCAAAATTACCTGGCACTTTATCAATATAAACTATAATGAAATTATTTTGTAATTTTTTCATCTAATTTTTAATATCATTAAAAAAGATTTTATTATCTGTACCAAAGTTATATTTATTAAGCTGCTGTGTAACATTACCTTTGAATTCTGTGAATTCCTCTATAGGCAACAGATTTTTTATAATTTTATTATAATTCGAAATCATTAATCTAAAAAAACCAGTACCTTCATTCATTATGTTTCTAAGAATGATATATGTATATATATATAGAGAGAGAGAGAGACTGGTGTGCAAAAATTAAGGACGAGACGGTTTTTTCAATATAACTTTGTACAAAAGCTTTCCAAATCAACACATTTAATACCGTAAGATCCCCAATACGTAAGGACATGTGTAATATGTAAGCAACACTTACTAAAAGAGAAATCAGAGGGATAAAAAGAAGCGTGATTGGAAAAGTAGCATGGAGTGCAATGCGACTGAAGGCCGAAACATCCCTGTGATGGGTGTCCAGCAAGAAACATCCGGTCTTTAGTACGGGATATGATCTCCCCTGACTTCTAGGCAGGTTTCACAACATCTGCCCATGCTGAGAATGAGGGTGTCAATGAGTTGTTGACGCATTGCTGCCCATTCGTCTTGAAGCGCCAATCGAAGCTCCCGAATCGTTACTGGTGGTAAGGTACGAGCTGCCAAGCGTCTGCCTAGAAAATCCCATACATGCTCGATGGGATTGAGATCCGAAAATCGTGCCGGCTAATCAATACGTTCAATATCCTCACTCTCTAAGAGCTGTTCGGCAGCTACTGTGCGATGACATGGTGCATTGTCGTCCATGAAAAGGAACTGCAGACCCATAGCGCCTCTAAAAAGACGCACATATGGAAGAAGAATCTCGTTACAATAACGGGTCCCGTTGACTGAACATGCGTCGAAGATGTGAAGGTCTGTACGACTACCAAGCATGATGCCTCCCCAAACGAGAACACCGCGACCTCCATACCTGTCCCTTTCAATGATGTTCGAGGGATGATTGCGGTTTCCCCGCTCTCTCCAGATGAGTATGCGATGAGAATCGCTACTCAAACTGAATCTGCTCTCATCTGTAAAGAGTACTCGTCCCCATTCATTGTCTCTCCAATTCCGCTGTTCCCGGCACCACAGAGAACGCCTTCTCCGATGGGCAGGCGTTAAAGGTACACACCGTACAGGGCGTCGTGCAAACAGACCACCACCGTGCAATCTTCTGGCCACGGTAAAACGCGATATCGGTCGTCCAGTCGCCTGTGTCGTGTGTCTAGCGATTTCTCCCGTTGTCTGCGCCTGTTTCTTCTGGCCTGTAAGACAATGTACCGGTCATCTGCGGGTGTGGTTCCTCGTGGACGACCACTACTGAACCCCCGGATAGCTGTTCCTGTAGTTTGAAATTGTCTCCAAAGTCGTGAAACGATGCTGTGAGCAATTCCGAACTCTGCAGCCACACTTGTCACACTGCGGCCTTCCTCCAACTTTCCAATGATTCGACCTCGGGTAAAAGCATCCAGATGTCGTCTAACAGATTGATTATTCGCCATTTCTCGCTGAGGCAGCAACTCGGTGTGATTTTAACTGCTATACGGCGTGCAATCTCTTTGCCAGAAATACTGATCTTACACCGACAACATGCTTTATACTACTCAGACACTCCCCCATTACGTCTACCTGCATATCTGCGCATGTGCTACCGTACATCACCTTACTTAATCTCCTGATTGGTCTTTCTGTCCGCTCTGCCTCTTCGTTCAGCTGATATGCTAATTTTTCGACTTCGTCCTTAACTTTTGCACACCAGTGTATATATATATATATATATATATATATATATATATATTAACTCCTGTTTTTGAAAATTGCAACACCATGAAGGAAGCATCATAGTTGGATGAAATGTAATACACAGTTGAGTGGTAATGGTACAAATAAATGATTACATTTTCAAACTAAACAAACAATTAAAAGAGACAGAAATTAGTATTTTGTGTGGCCACCACGCGCCGCAATAAGAGCTGCTACACGACGCGGCATGGAGTTAAACAAATTTTTAATATCTGTCTGAGGAAGAGTATTCCATATTGTTTGTATGCGCAACCAAAGTTCGTCTGTCGAAACAACAGGACGAAGATCACGAGCGATACGCCTCCCAACGATATCCCACTCATGTTCAATCGGTGACATATCCGGCGAATACGCAGGCCAAGGAAGAAGCTGTACCTGCTGCGAATCAAGATAGGATTTGACAGTCTTGGCGACATGTGGACGTGCATTATCCTGCTGGAATACAGCCCCTGACAATCCTTGCAGGAAAGGAATATCTTAGGGCTGTAGAACTTCGTTTATGTATCGAGTACTGTTCAAATTTCCCACAATTCGTAGCAATTGTGATCATCCATGATATGCTATGGCACGCCAGACCATAACTCCGGGTGTTCGTCCACTGTGGCGTTCGTTAATGCACTCCGGAATGTGCCGTTCACCGGCATAGAGCCTGACTCGAATTCGGCCATCATGGTTCCACAAATTGAAGCGGAATTTGTCAGAAAAGACGACCTGCTGCCAATCAGCACGCCAGCTCCTATGCACATTGGCCCAGTGTAGTCGCAGGCGGCGATGGTTTTGCGTGAGAGGAATCCTGTATAAAGGAATCCTTGCGCGCAGCCCACGCTGCAGCAGACGTCTCCGAATTGATGAAGCACACAATGAAACACGTGTAGCTGTTGACCACTGTGCTGCCAGTGTTCTAGAAAAAGCTGTGCGGTCCGTCTGAGCCATTCGCACCAAGCGTCTGTCTTCGCGAGCTGACGTTACATTTCGGGGTCCACTCACGGATTTCCGAGCTGTCCGACCCTCGTCCGTCCACTGCTTCGAAACACGCATGATTGTGCTGCTGTTACGCTGCACACGAGCGGCTACTGCACGATAAGACAATCCAGCTTCACAAAGGCCGACGATTCTGCCCCGTTCAAACACCGAAATTTGCTCAAATTTCACTCTCTTTCATCGACGAGGCATAGTAAAGATTCAGTTAACGTTTACACTAGCATATAACCACCGATAATAATACACGCCTCGCTACAGCTGTCTATTTATATTCGGTTTGATCTACCCTTCAGAGGGCGCTGCTCAGCATACGTATGCGCTACCGGTTTGCAATTCTAATCATTTGCATATCATGCCCTACTTTACATTTCCTGAAAATTTCAGCTCACTCGCGTAGGTCCTTCGTGGTGTTGCAATTTTCACAAACAGGAGTATATATATATATATATATATATAATGATCGAGTAAGTATTGGAATGAATGTTCACAGGAACTTTCAATAATAAATATTTTTTAAAAAATACCGCATTGACTCTCGGAAACCTCCCTGCCTGCTTCAGTGCATTTCCAACAGCCTTCATATAAGTGTTCTTCTGACTAACATAGATATCTGAATAAGCTTCTCGAAAAACCTTTTTCCGTACTGATTTATGTTTCCTGGTAGAAGTTTAAAAGGGTGAAATGTCGACGAAACTCGTATTAGTCAAACACATGATGGAGGGTCAAACATATGAAACAGAAAAGACATGATTGAAAAGTTCCCAGCCGTCTCCTGGTATGTATTCGTCTTGTGCGTCTGTAATCTGCTGTTAGGGCATTTGTCGATATTTCAGATATTCAAGCTATTATTACCAGATAGCTTAATTCAGAATAGAAGGAAAATTTTTATCAAAATCTTCCCAACTCGTATGTAAAAATTATCGGAAAAGTGTATTTTTTCAAACGGAAGTTCTTAAAAAAATGACTTTTTTTTTGCAAATATATTTAATAATATTTAATATTAATCACTAATCTTACTTGCCGGTCAGTGTGTGTTAAAGTTTTCAGTACATCTAAAAATAAGCAGAAAACACAGGTAACTGAATTTCTTATACAGAATTAGACATGACAAGATCAATTAATACTTAATAGTTAATTTTAATTAAAAAAGTCATCAAATTCATAATGATATTAAAAGAATAAAAATTGTGCTTTTTTCCGATTCTTTGTTTTAAAATAAAAAATGGTATTAATATTTGATATATATATATATATATATATATATATATATATATATATATATATATATATATATATATATATATAAAGGGTGTTTTTTGAGAGGTATAGAACTTTAAATTGCAATAAAACAACGATGTATTATTGGATTGACATGAATTTTTTTTTTATTCGAAAGATAATCTTGTGGCATTACATTTTAAATATGATTTCTGGCATATGACTGCCACGGCTGGCTCGGAGGTAGTAAAATCTGGACGTCCAATTTTCGATGACTTTTTCCAACATTTGTGGCCGTATATCGGCAATAACACGGCGAATGTTGTCTTCCAAATGGTCAAGCGTTTCTGGCTTATCCGCATAGACCAATGACTTTACATAGCCCCACAAAAAATAGTCTAGCGGTGTTAAATCACAAGATCTTGGAGGCCAATTCACAGGTCCAAAACGTGAAATTAGGCGGTCATCAAACCTGTCTTTCAATAAATCGATTGTGGCACGAGCTGTGTGACATGTTGCGCCGTCTTGTTGGAGCCACAGCTCCTGGACATCATGATTGTTCAATTCAGGAATGAAAAAGTTAGTAATCATGGCTCTATACCGATCACCATTGACTGTAATGTTGTGGCCTTCATCGTTTTTGAAGAAGGATTCCACCAGCCCATAAAGCGCACCAAACAGTCAGTTTTTCTGGATGTAACGGTGTTTCGACATACACTTGTGGATTAGCTTCACTCCAAATGCGGCACTTTTGTTTGTTGACGTAGCCATTCAACCAGAAATGCGCTTCATCGCTAAACAAAATTCGCTTATGAAAATCGACCATTATTTTAGAAATAAAATTGCACAATTTGAAAGCGTTGTTCAGGCGTGAGTCTATTCATGATGAATTGCCAAACCAAACTGAAAATAAATCACTTGACAGCTGTTAAATCGGTCGCCATCTTGGAAAGTAATGCCAACTTAAACTTCTATACCTGAAAAAACACACTCTCTCTCTCTCTCTCTCTCTCTCTCTCTATATATATATATATGTTTATATATATATGTATATATATATATATACATATATATAGGAGAAAAGCGTCTCACTGACTCACTCACTGACTCATTGACTTACTGACTAATCACGATATCTCTGGAACTATTAAACCTACAGACTTGAAATTTGGTACGTAGGTTCCTTTCATGGAGTAGACGTCAGCTAAGAACGGATTTTGCAAAGTTCGAAACCCAAGGGGCGTTACGGGGGTTTATGGGGCGTTATAGATAATTATTTCCATTAATAAACTATTAGATGTACAGTCGTGAAACAGATTTCTTTCAAAAAGTAGAGATTCCCTACATAATGATTGTTACGAAAATCGACCTCCAAGGGGCGTTGAGGGCGTTTAAGGGGCGTTACACATAATTTTTTCCATTTTTAACCTATTAGACGTACAGTCTTGAAATTTGGTAAGTGGATCCCTTTCATAGAGCACAGATCCCCTACAGAACGGGTTTTGTGAAAATCGACTCCCAAGTGGCGTTGTAGAATATAAAGTGGCGTTGTAGGCAATTAACTCCTTTTTTAAACTATTAGACGTAAAATCTCAAAATTTAGTAAGCTGATTCCATTCATTAAGTAGAGATTCACTATAAGATGGGTTTTGTGAAAATCGTTTCCTAAGTGGCGTTGCGGGGGCTTAAGGGGCGTTACACATAATTTTTTCCATTTTTAACCTATTAGACGTACAGTCTTGAAATTTGGTAAGCGGATTCCTTTCATAGAGTACAGATCCGCTGCAAAATGGGTTTTGTGAATATTGACCGCAAGTGGCGTTGAGGAGAATTAAGGGGCGTTATAGGCAATTAACTCCTTTTTTAAACTATTAGACGTAAAATCTTTAAATTGAGTAAACAGATTCCATTCACTGAGTAGAGATCTGTCATAAGATGGATTTTGTGAAAATCGTTTCCTAAGTGGCGTTGCGAGGGCTTAAGGGGCGTTATACATAATTATTTCCATTTTTAAACTATTAGACTTACAGTCTTAAAATTTGGTAAACGATTTCCTTTCATGGTGCAGAGATCCACTACAAAATAGTTTTGGGGGAAATTTATCCCCAAGGGTCACTGAGGGGGATTAAGGGGCGTAATAGATAAATATTTCCGCTTTTCAACTAATAGAACCACCTGCTTGAAAATTAGAAGGTATGTTCGGTTCATGGAATAAAGTTCCTTTTACAAAGATTTTTGCGAAAACGGACCCCCAAAGCAGTGGATTTTGCGAGGGATTAAGGCGTGCTATAGAAAAATTCCTGTTTTTGAATTTAACTCATTTACTTGAAATTTGTTGAGCACTTTTCTTTAGATGAATAGAGTTCCACTAAGAATGGATTTTACGGAAATCAACTCCAGGGGGAAGCGGGGAGAGTTATTGGGGCGTATTGATAGACAAAATTCCCGTTTTTGAACTGCTAAGATTATAATAATAAAATTTGGTTTGCATGCTTCTTTTGTTGAATTGGAATCCACTAAGAATGCTGTCAACGAGGTATTGATGATAAAAATTCCGTTTTTGCTCTGTTAGATTTAGACTTGAAATTTAGCACGCATGTTTATTTTATGGAGTAGAGATCCATTGAAAGTTGCTTTGGTGGAAATCCACTTGATTGTTAGGTTAAGTGAGCGAAAACAATCTTTCTCCTTCTATTTTAGATATAAATAGAAATTAGATATTATAATTTATGTTCTTTTTATATCAAGGGGCGAGAGTGTAACAGCTTTAAATATATTTTTCAATACAATCGAATTCTTAATGCTTGATATCAATAATTAATATATATGTAAACAGTATACATATGTACAAGATCGTGAAATACCCAGTGAAGCGGGTGGGTAACGGCTAGTATATATATATATATATATATATATATATATATATATATATATATATATATATATATATATATATATAAGCTTTTAAATAATTTTTTATTCGGTATTTTTTTAAAATTTTGATAGAAAGGAAATGCTTGATGGCATTGTATTCTAGTACACTAAATAATTTAAGATTGACTGTCGTTTATTTTTGGTACATATTTCTCAACAAATTGCAGAAATTCTCCTTCCGTAGCGAAATTTTTATTGAAACAACTATTTATATTAGGAGAAGTCTATTACATTTGAATAAAAACTCGAGAAATGATTGTATCTGATGATATATTTAAAGGATAGTACGGATATGTACAGAAGATATGTATTGAAATAAAGAATTGACCAAATGTGTTGCTTACTAATATACAAAAATTTTTATTAAAAATTTTGATCCTCAGTGAACAATAAATAATATAATTACAAATACCCAATCAAGGATAAAAAAAGTTTCAATGTTGTTTATTCACAGATTATCTACTCAACACAATGCATTTATAAAAACAAATTGTGTTGAATAATTAAGACTATAATGAAAAATGAAACCGTAGAAAAGAAAAAAAAACGAAGAACAGCAGAAAGTAATGCCTATATTTTGGAACCTTCCCCTCCATCACTTTCATTGTCGTTTTTCCTCGTTACGTTTGTTTCCCCTTTATGTATTTCACCTTTTTATCCTGGGAGTCCACAGTTGGAAGTATGATGGTCGCTTCGATCCGAAAGAGAAAAATACTTTTAAAGTCCTCTGACAAAAAGACGAGAAGAGTTATTGAACAGTGACATCATGTTTCGTGGCATCCTAGGTGCAATTGTGCCGAAGTAAATCCTCCATCTCCCGACGAAAGGACTTACGGAGGTGTTGAACAAGTTGTCGAGAGAGATAATGGAGTTATTTGAAGGGAGTAAAGCACCCTCCACAGCTTTAGAAATCGATAAAAGCTTTAATAGCGAGTAGTCAAAAGACGGCAGAGAAAGAGAGGGGAAAGAGTAGAGAAAAAGTGGTGGTAAAAAAGGAAGCTCAACAACAAGAATACAGGTTTTAAGTTGATTAGTTGATGGTGAACAGAAGAAAGGCCGATTTCTGGCCCCAATCACCATTCTCCTCGAGATAAATGGTTGGGGTTTTTAAGTGGTCTACCTTCCCAGAAACACGATGGAGTGCTAAAAATGAAACTTCGAGATAAATCTTTTTATTTTATGTTAAAGCTTTCCTCCAGAGACCGAAGTCGAGAGATTTTATTCTACGAATTACTTTAAGGCAGAGCGGACTTTAAGATGCTCAGAAAAAGAAATTTGATTTGAAAATAGACTGTTTCTACATAAACAATGGATTCAGTGAAAGTTTTCAAGGGTTATATATATATATATATATATATATATATATGAAATAATATTCATTTTAAATTCATCTTTGAAGTTTTTAATTTATAATGATTCTGACCCTCTCCAGTACTTTCCCTTCTATGTTATCTTATTTTCCATGTAATCTTACTTTCTTATCCATCATCTATTGTAAATAGTACTCTGTTATTTATGTGTGAGTGTGTGTCCACCGAAATAATAAAATGAAAATATAAAATATTATCAAGATTCCTCATCCATTTATCACATAATCATGGAAAAAATAAATAAAGCCTTACCATCAAACCACTTATGAATCACAGACACATACCCCTATATATATATATATATATATATATATATATATATATATATATATATATATATATATATATATATATGTATATATATATATATATATATGTATATATATGTATATATATATGTTTTATATATATATATATATTGTTGCATATATATATGCAATAAATGCATTGTGGAAATAGTCGTGGCAAGGCAATAACCAAATATAAACGAATTTATTACCGTATTTTAAGCATTGGAGAGTGACCATTTAGTGTCCATCCTCTACAAGTACAGATCAAGAAAAAGATACAGCAGAATCCCCACATTCTTTCGGCTAGGAAATTACAATCGAGAGCATGATAAGAATGTTATAATTAGAAGGTAAAGTGAAGTTATTTTAGAGATTGTGTAGGTACTTTTAAAAGTAAAAATCTGACGCCACGTAATCACTGAGTAAAGCACGTGTAGGCTATTCCCCGAATTCTCTCCGAAAAAAATATATAGGATTAAAAAAATTTGAAATAATATCAAGCCTAGTTGTTACACAAAGACACCACGCATAGACACATGTATAACAACTATTTAAAATAGAGTATTTTCTCCACTACTCGCATCTGATACCGGCTCGCTTCAGAATTTTCCAGATTACCGATATCTTACTGGAACTTTAGCACAATGAGCCATCCAATAAAAGAAAAGTAATTACAAGTAAATCTTTCCTGCAGTAAGAATTTTATTAAGGTGTGGACAATTTTGTGTGTGTAAACAGCACTTATGGAAGCAGAAAGAGAGTGTTTTTTAAAACAATATTTATGTGTATAAGTGTAAAACTGCCATGTTCTAAAATATATAAACACTATTAGTAATTACAAAAGATGATTTGTTTTCTTCGATTGAAGTCATGAATATTAATGACTAAATAACAACTAAAACTTTATTGATAATACAACTAAGGGGGAATGATATTTTATGTAGTTCAAAAAGGAAGGTCCTATCAAAATGATATATAATTTGTCATGTTATAATAAACAAGAACTAAAGGCTTTAAGACTCAAATAATAATGAACATCTAATTTAAATGCTAACTCTTAATAAATGTTCTTGTGAAATAGCCTCTAATTTTGTTCAAGGCCTTCACGAAATCGTGGCGTTCCACCACATACAGTCGTGATTAATTTTAATTATAATTTCTGAAGCAGAAATAAAAGTTGTGCTAGTGTTAGATATTTCTCCTAGATTCTAAGTAAAATGTGAAGTGATATCACCCAAATGCGAAGTGATATCACTTAAAATTTGTAATATATTATCAAGAAAAATGATAGCCATATACATGCTTACCAATCTAAGTTATTTAAAAAGTAAGGGAAATATTATATAGATTTGTGTGCAATAGCAATTGCGAAACTATTAAGGTATCCGACTACTTGCGATATCTTTTTTTTTTTGAAAAAATGGAGATATGGGATTTTTCTGTGATTTTTAGATTTATTTAGCACATTTCAAGGAAGAAATCCTAAAATTTAAAACAGAAAAAAAAAAAAAAATTTTATTATTAAAATGGGAAAAAATTGGTGAAAATGCACAAAAAATTGTATAAACGGGGCCCATTCTGTACAAAAATTTTATAAACAAATTCTCAATTTTTCAATTTTGATGTGTTACTTTGTTATTCGTGTTTAAAATGACCTTCAGGATAAGAGATATTTTAATTTTTACAAAAACTAGAGCACTTTTCTTAGTGATTATATGAAATTTCTTAAAAAACAGTGATTATATTCACATAAAAGACAGTAAATATTTTTAAATAAAACAGTGATTGATAAATCTGAAGGTCAAAACACTTCTACTTTTATACAAAACATACACAAAAAATTCAAGCAAATTATTTTCGAAACTTTTTGAGCAATTGCTGTCCCCGTTTGAGCTTTTCGAAAAAAAAACACATTTCGAGTAAAACGCATTTTAAAGTTTGACATCTTGTGTAAAGTTATGGCATTTGCTTTTATTGCTTTTGTTCTAGTGAATGGAAAATAAAAAAACTTGGTATTCTTATTAAGATAATAAGATGACCTATAAAATAAAATTATAAACAAAATTTATCAATTTTTGAAAAAAATCATGATTTTAGGGTAGTCGGATACCTTAAATAAAAGTATTTTTCCTTTTGACGTTTATCGTTAATGAACATTTCTTCTTTGACGCTCGAATTTAACCTTCTGCTTACCAAAATGGTTTAGTTTTTGTTTTGCTATCATTCTTATTTTGAGATGTGCGCGAACTAATTATATTCATCTTTTCATGGTGGTAGAGAAATAGACGATTGGAAACACGTTCATAAAAATGATTGTAAATGTATTTTTATTGAATCAATCAATTTATATCAACAATCAATTGTAAGGTTAGTACATTATGTTTCATTTCTATTGATAAACGTGTTCAGTTTGAATGTTTGAAAGGCATAGTACCATCCCGAGTCTTGTTGCCACAAGACAGCAATCCTCTTCCTCCAAAGTCACTTAAAAACGAGAAATTAGTGGATACTCTTAAACCTGACCTGGCAGCAAAATCAACAGGTATATAAATCCTGGGCTAACATTCAAGACACTTGTAAAAGGTTTTGTCAAAAGCCATGTAAAGAGGCAGTGTCAAACTTCAGACTGCAAATAGGCCATGATTGCATGGCATATTATCTAATAAAATATGCATCTTTCCATCCAGTCTATATTAATAAAAGACAGTTTAAGCGTGTGTGTTTCACCTCTACAGCCCAAACTAGCAACCCAGAAGTATGAAACTTGGCACATAATTATTCTAGATCCTGATGATGTGCACTACGAAGAGTTTTTTTCGAAATTCGCTCTAGATTTTTTAAAATTAAATTTTTAAACGATTTTTCCATTTTTTTTCAACAACTGGGTTTTTAGTTAGTTGTTTTGGCAACAGTATCATTTGTTTTGTGTATCCATTTGAAAATATTCCGAACCCTTTTTACGTTCAATGAATTTTATCCTTTTACTTAATTTTTTTAAAAAGGATGTAATTTAATTAATGTTATAATTTCTACTATATTCTAGGTTACTTCATATTTATTTGTTTATTTTATTAATGTTTAAATTTTTAAGTTTAAAATTTTCCTTCAAAATTAAGGCTTAATTTTTCTTTTTTAGATAACCCTTTGATTAAAATTAATGCAATAATTTCTATTTTAGTGTCCAACAGTTTTATGTTTGTTTATTTTCTGAACTGTAATTTTCTTGCTTATAATTAATTATGTGACAACGTGACTCAAAAGTCAGTTTTTTCGTCAAAAAATTATTTGTGAAGCTTTTTGTGAACAGAAGCTTGGATAATGAGGTACTTATGTTGTAGCATCACCCCACAGCAAAATTGATCACACGCTAATCACTCCTTGATACCAAGACAACAAAGATTGTAACATATTTTGTATAAAATCGGTCAGATTTTGTCGGAAAATGGCGCGATTCGTGAGGTGCCAATAAGCTAAAAAATGATTTGTGAAGCTTTTTGTAAACAGTAGCTTAGATTAAGTGGTACTTATGTATTAGCGTACTTAGGCTACAATCCATCTGTACCCAGCTCATTAAGTATAGCGTAAAACTAAGTTATCACCTGAATATTGGTACATTTCAGCAGTACTTCTTGCCTACTTCCAACTGAATATCATGACCATTTGGTCAAAAAAATAAGTACTTATGTATTGTCGCAGCCTATTGGTGGCATTATATGAAACGAAGAACACTGTTGCCAATTCAGCATGGACGACACATAGGAAATGGCAGTTGCCAACTTGGCGAGTTATTAATAGAGTTGGCAACTAACTATACATAAGTACCAAATCTGCCTATGACATTTCGGTTCTTACATATTATTCCAACCTATTGTCGACATTACATGAAACGAAGCGCATGGTTGCCACAATTTAGCACGTACATTGCATGCAAAATTTTGAACGTTGGCCTTGGTGCGATAAAATATAAGTAATAACATTTTTACCCATTGAAAAAGAAAAAGGATGTACTTTTCCTGATACTTACATATTAACCGCAGCCAAAGTCGCACATTTTTCACCAAAATGTGACTGTTTTTTTCTCATATAAAACACATAAGAATCTGTTTTGATATTGTGGTGCAAATTTTGCTGCAGTGATGCCCATACGTGAGTGCCTTTTTCCTGTATTGGCAAATTCCATGTTTTTCAATTGTAACAGAAAAGTAGAGAAATAAAACTAAAAGAAAATATCACTCAATTTAAACTGATTGGAATTAACAGATTGTCAATGGTGTGTGTGATTTAAGTTAGAATTTCTATTTACACTCATGTCCATAAATTAAGGATAATTCAGAATCACACAGAAATTGAACTCTAAAATAAAAATTTCACCTGTAGAATTATCACACATCTTGAAGAAGAATATGCAAATTGCAGAAAACCACCAGATGGTGCGGATAGTACGTCACAATGACGAGAGTGTAAGAGAGGGATATACAAGGAATGGTGGCAAAGAAGTAAAATTGTTCATAAGCGCTTTAAAAGCCTTTCAGTGGAATAACCGCATAGTTATGGCACAAAGGAAGCATTTGGAGGATTTTTTACGTGGTAGAATTATTGGACGATTGGAATGTGGACGTACCCAGCTGGAAGTATCCGAGGAACTTGGAATCGCCCAGAGTGTCATCTAAAGGCTTTGGCAACGATTCCAAGATGATGGTAATGTGAGTAGATGTTAAAGCACAGGTCGCCCCCGAGTTACAACGCCGAATGAGGATCGGTATATTTGGTAGTTACTGCCAAAAGAAACAGAACGGAGCACAGCATCAGACCTGTCTCGTCAGCTCTCTTCAGCTACCGGTATGACAGTTTCAAGGCAGACCGTGTACACACGCTTAGGACACATTGATCTATACGCTCGTAGGCCTGTCAGATGTGTTCCACTTACCGCAACTCACTGTCGCCTGCGATTAACCTGGAGTAGAGAGCATGCATTGTGGACACCACAACAGTGGTCTTGTGTGATGTTTTCCGACGAGTCCAGGTTTAGTTTGCAGTCTGATTCTCGCCGGACTTTAATATGGAGAGCGCCAGGTACCCGTTACCACCAAGAGAACACCATTGAACGACACCGTTACGGTGGTACAGGATGGCTCGTTTGGGGAAGAATTATTCTTGGTTCCAGAACTGACCTGCATGTTCAGAGAGTAACGATGACAGGTCAGATCTATCGGGATGTCATTCTGGAACAACATGTACGTTTGTTTCGGGGCGCCATGGGTGCTGAATTTCTGTTTATGGATGACAACGCCCGTCCTCACCGTGCAAACATTGTAGACGAATGCCTTCAATCGGAGGTTATCACCCGTATGGATTGACCAGCATACTCACCGGACTTGAATCCAATAGAGCATGTGTGGGATATGCTTGGCCGACGAATTGCAGCCCGTCAACCCCCTCCCACTTGTCTACCGGAACTTCGGAGGGCATTGCTTGATGAGTGGTGTAATATTCCCCAAGATCAGATTGATAATTTGATACTCAGCATGCCTAGGCGTTGTAAGGCCTGTATTGCATCGTCCGGGAGACATACTTCGTGTTATCCATCATACTAACCATGTTATACTGTTTTTTGTAAATAGGTTATTTTTTGAAATTTGCTCCAGGAGTAAAAATCGCAATTTTTATTAATTATGTCAAACATATAGCATCTTTTTTGCTCTTTACCTTTTGTCTAATAAATAGACTTTACAAATAAGTCAAATTTGTTTTGCATCTGTCTCTTTCTTTGCCTGAACTTCATTGTCCTTAATTTATGGACATGAGTGTACTTATATAAATTTTTTGATTTTTTTTTCTTCTGGGCTGCTTATGGTAGTTTCTTCAAAATGAGACCTTAATTTATCTACTTTAAAGTAGCTATTTGGTTTGAATTAATATTATAATTTCTTCTATGTGTAAAGTTCCTTTTATATTTATTTTTATTTTATGTTATACTGTCCATATATGATATATATGATATATATATATATATATATATTTCACTTATCTTTATAGCTATTTATCATTGTATGTACTCATTCATTTGCTCTTTGCAGTAAAATTATAATTTTTAATAGAAGTATTGCAAAAAAGTATCGTCTCAATTAATTTTTGAACAACACTGTTAATTATTTGTTTCATTTAGTACTGTTGGTTCTGAACAATAAAGTTGAAAATCCTAGCTAGCAGTATAACAAAAAGAGAATAGAGTGATAAATGAAACTAATGGAAAAACAGTTTATTGCTGAAATAAAATCCTTTTTTCAAGAATTCATTAACGCAGTACATTTTTTATATATAAAAAAGAAGTTACCTATGACTGAAATTTGGAAATTTTAACTTAAAAATTAATCCCTTAAAAAATTTTAACTTTAATAAAAATATTTGCAAACACAAGTTTATTCTAAGCAAAGATCAAAGCTGCTAACTTGGAGAGTTATTTTGAATGTTCACATTGGGGTGCGAAAAAACGCAACTTACATTCCAAACTTTCCTTACATTCCATCCGTATTTTTATCACCGCAGCCAAAGTGGCACTTTTTTTCACAAAAATTTGACTGATTTTTTTCTTTTTCGTATAAAACACGTAAGAATCTATTGTTTTGATATCGCAAATTTTGCTGAGGTGACGCCGATACGTAAGTACCCTTCTCCTCTATTGTCAAATCCCATTGTAACAAAAAAGTAGAAAAATGTAACTGAAAGAAATGACAATTAAAACTAATTGGGATTAACGGATTGCCAATATTGTGCGATTTAAGTTAATTTTTTTTTTTTACGAACGAGATTTTTTTACATGTTTTTTTTTGTATTATCCATCTAGGGTTGTGCTTGGGCTACAATTTATCTGATTTTGATATCAAGGTTGTAAGCCCGAAAGTAAGTAAAGCTTGAAATTAAATCATTGCCTGAATATCGGTACACTTTAGCGTTACGTCTTACCTACTTCCAACCTAATAGCGTGACAATTTGGTCTGTAAAAGCTTATTGTTCTTCTTTTATTTGCTAATTCCATGTTTCATAAGTTACAAAATAGTACAAAATTATAGCTGACTAGCCATTATTCACCCGCTTCATTGTGTATTTCACTATGTTGTATAAATAAATACTGTTTACATATTCCTAAATTTTTGATATCTAGCATTAAGAATTTGATTGCATTGAAAAATATTTTTATAGCTGTAACTCTCACCTCTTGATATAAAAAGGTCAGAATTAAGAATTTCTAATAATATCTAAAATAGAAGTAGAAAGATTTTTTGTGCTCACACCTAACCCAATAATCAAGCGAATTTCCACAAAAGCAACTTTAAATGGATCTCTACTTCGTAAAATAAATATATGTGCTAAATTTCAAGACTTAATCTAATAGAGCCCAAACGGAATTTTTAACATCAATTCCTCCGGAGCATTCTTAGCGGATTTGAATTCAACAAAAGAAACATGCAAACTAAATTTTATTATTATGGTCCAGAAGTGATAAAAGTATTTATTTCAATATAAGGATCAATTTGTTACTACCAAACCTGCATAATAAAATCATTAAAAAAACGTGCGAAGAAAAATGTATATATTACTATATTCTCTTTTTGTTATATTGCTAGCTAGGATTTTCAACTTTATTGTTACAATAAGCAAGATTAAGAATTTGTCGTTGAACAAAGAAAAGCAATAAAGTTTTTGTAACAGATTATTATTATGTTTTAACATAAGAATAAAAGCAGGTAAGAAGTGAATTTCATTGTCTAAAATAATCCACTGATATTTGTGTTAAAGAATAAGTAATTATTATCAGTATTTACGTATAATCGTCACCGCAGCCAAATTGACGCCTCATGAATTGCGCCATTTTCCGCCAAAATCTGACTGATTCTATATAAAATATGTTAGAATCGTTGTTGCTTTGGTATCAAGGTGTGATTCGCATGGCACCAATTTTGCTGTGGTGATGCTAATACATAAGTACCACATTATCTAAGCTTCTGTTTACTAAAAGCTTCCCAAATCATTTTTTGACTTAAAAACTTGAGTCACGGTATCATATAATTAAAACAACAATAAACAAGAAAAAATTATATTATATTGTAAAGTTTCATTAAAATCCGTTCAGTTGTTTTTGCATGAAAGAGTAACAAACATCCATACATACAAACTTTTGCAATTATCATATTAGGGTAACAAAAAGAAAATGGAACTCAATGCAAAACTTATTGCGATTATAAGATTGTAGATATCGTGATTTAAGTTAGATTTTTAGGTATTAACCTATTGGTGTCACCACAACCAAATTAGCGCCACACGAATCATTCCTTGATATCAAAACAGCAAAGATTTTTATACGAAACAAAAGAGATTTGTAAGAGTTTGGTGGGAAATAGCACAGTTTGCCTGGTGCCAATTTAAATGCAGTGGAGCTAATAGGTAAGAATACAAATGCTAATGCGAATATTAATTAACATCTAAAATTTTCTTAGCTGTTTATGGTAATTTCATCAAAATCAGACTATTGATGGGATTGAATGCTCAAAAAATTAATTCTTTTTTTGCACTTTAAAATTCAGAGTTAATGCAATTTTTGTCGTGTTGCGTTATGATTTAACTTTCCTTCACAATCTGTTCTCATATATATATTTTTAAAGATTTTATGAATGTACATTTCTATGACATTTTCTTTGGTTGAAAAAAAAAGATTATTGTTTTTCTTCCTCCATCAGCAGATGCTGATCAATGTTGAATATCATGAAAGATATGCATAGTTATTTAGACTCGCATTCCAATGGTGAAATGAATAAAAAGAGGGACGATGTCGAACAATTTGATGCTAAAAAAACAATGCAAAGAAAAATATCAGATTATGATAAAATAGGGCGTATAATGCTCACCTATACTTTTGAGCTGCATTTTTTAATGTTTATTATGCTCGCCATATAACACACTCCCTCTTTTGTACGAAGAGACCTGAAATGTACATATGCAATGCTCTCATGTTTTGAAGAAATTTATTTAAGGTATTATTCCAAGGTATAGAAAAAATAGTATACATCTATATAGAATTACAACTCTTAAACTTCATAAGGAGTGTCATTTCTTTTAAATAAACAGTATTTCGATATTTCTAGAAGGCAAAATTTTTTTTCTATACTCATCTTTTTTTGTTTTTAAAGCTCTTGAACCCCTAAATTTCAATTTAATTTTTTATGCTGAAAGTGGGCGTTATTCGCCGGATTTTACGGTATGTAAGAATTTCTGTTATTTTGTTTTTGTTCAAAACTGTTTGTGGCATCATTGCTTAATGTTCCTTCTGACAATCTGTTCTTCATGTAGATTTTAGCTAATTGTACATATGCATTGTGTACCTTTTCTACATATCAATGCATTGCTATAATATTTTCTGTCGTTGAAAATAAAGATTGTTGCTATTCTTTCTTCATCAGCTAATTCAATGTTTTCATCTTTGTAGAAAAATATTGCTTGAAGTATAACAGAGAAAATGACACTTAATTCAAACTAATTGCTATCGACAAATTAGTAATATTGTGAACCATGTTTTTTGTATGTCACTGTTTATGGCCTTATGATCTCTATGAACGATAAGATCTCTTCTTTTTGTTTTAAATGAAAAAAAAAATCAGAAATTTTTCCTTTAACAAAAAACTATTTGCTGATCTAGGATACAACTATGATATATTTGCTGACCTTGAAACAATATTTCTCATATTTTCTTCTTGTGTGATTCCTTTAAGTTCAATGTTGACCTGATTTTTTTTGTCTCGACTTAACTTTGCTTTTGACAATCTTGCAATACATAAATTAATCATTTGTGATCAAAAAAGTGTTAGCTGAAAAAATATGCACCTTGAAAAGATTTTCTCATATCTCCTTTTGGATTTCTTTAAGATTCAATGTTGATGTGATTTTACAACTGATGGTTTAATGTTGTTTCTGATAATCTTATCCTCATGTAGTTTTTTGGGGATCGTATACATATTTTATATATTATCATACTGCCCATATATGATATACACTGCTCAAAACAATTAAAGGATATTGTAAGTTTTATATAAAATAAAGATATAAGCGAATTTTTTTTTTTTGCCGAAAATGGAAGAAGAGAACCACAAATGCAAATTTTTCTGATTTTCAAACTGTTGAGTATGCTAATTTTGAGTTCGACGTCAAAAACGTCGCTTCAGCGGCAGCGAATGAAATTTGACTTTCAACTGAAATGAAGACAAGGATGATCGACATTCAGTGGCTGCTTTGTTTCGATGAGTACGATGTCTCAGCGAAGTCATTTAACCGATTCAGAAGCTTGAGAGTTGTTGGTAGGTTAGAAGGAGACCAAACTCAAGCCGAAGTAGCGCAAGCCATTGGAGTGTCACAAAGTGTGATTTCAGGATCTGGAACCGTTTTTTGGAGACTGGAAGTGCAGGCCGAAGACCAGGACAAGGTCGTAGACGGGCAACAACGCCCAATGAAGATCGTTATTTAGTGGTAACGGCTCGGAGACACCGAAATATGAACGCTACTCTTCCCCAACAACACCTTCGCTCGTCTACTGGCACCACGGTTTCAACTCAGATTGTCCGAAACCGGCTCCATGGTGTAGGTCTGTATGCTCGCCGACCGATGGTATGTGTTAGACTAACATCAAGGCATCGTCGCGAACGCAGAGAGTGGGTAACAGAGCATGTGAACTGGAGTAGAAATGAATGGAGCAATGTTCTTTTTTCGACGAGTCCCGTTTTTCTATTCATCCGGATAATAAGCGTTATTTTCATCTAGAGGGACCGTGGCAGTAGGAATAATCCTGCGTTCGTGCACGAAAGTGTCAGATTTGGCAGTGGGGGAATGTTGGTGTATGGTGGCATCTCCATTGACGGGCGCACAGACCTCTACATCATTCGAGGTAGACCTCTGACTGCTCGTTGATATAGCGATGAGATCCTCAGACCTATTGTAGTCCCTTACGCTGCAGCAATCGGAGATGACTTCATTTTATTGGACGATAACTGCAGGCCCCATCGTGCTAACCTGGTGGACGATTTCCTTTTCGAGGAAGGAATCGTACAACTGGAATGACCAGCGTGTTCTCCAAACATCAATCCAATAGAGCACGTTTGGGACGCTCTAGGAAGACGAGTTTATGGCCGCCAACCACCCCCACAAACTCTCCAAAGAACTGGAAAGAGCTCTTTTGGAAGAGTGGGTCGGAATACCCCAACTCGTGATTTAATAGCCTCATTGACTCTATGCCTCAAAGGTGCTCAACGTTGCTGGCCGTCCGTGGAAACCATACACCCTACTGAAAATGATTTCCTTTGAAGAAAACACCTTTTCTTATTCTTTTTTTCTCATATGCACAAATTGTGCTTTTTTCCTTTTCTACACAAATGCGCAATAAAATGCATTTTTTTCTGCCAAACATGTAATTTATTCTCATATAACCTACTACGTCTGTCGACCATGTATAAATCAGCTAAAAAGTTTCCCAGCCTCAAGATCCACCTAAACCGCAATATCCTTTAATTATTTTGAGCAGTATATATACACTCTGGAACATTGAAAATAGCGACCCAAGAAGAAAGCATCGGATTGAAAAGAAATTTAATACAACATAATGACACAGATGAGAGATTCACTTGATCTCAAAAACAAGACAATTAAACGAATACAGGGTGTCCAACGACACAAATACTGGGTAACTTCAATAGCGCGTTGGACCACCACCAGCTGCAATACTTGCCGCCACACGGTTCGGCATTGAGTTGATTAGACACCTTATGCTGTCCTGAGGCAGATGGGCCCACAAATCTTGAACAGCCAACTCTAAATCATGTACAGAGTGATATGATGGCATCTGCCGTTTTAGCTGATCCCACACATGCTCTAAAGGGGACAAATCGGGGGAGCGGGCAGGACATGGAATAGTCTGAAAATGACGTAGGAAATCTTGAGCAACACTTGCTGTATGGGGACGAGCCTTATCTTGCTGGGAAATTTTGCCCCTGGAAGACCATTTAGACAAGGTCCTACATGGGGTCGAAGAATATTATCAACGTAACTTTGGCCCTTTAAGGTTCCACGCATCACAATTAAAGTGGACCGGCTATCATAGGCTATGCCCCCAGACCATTACACCAGCTGTGCGGGCAGTGTGACATAGAACAGTGTGGGGAATTGTACCGCTCACCAGGGTGCCTCCACACCCGTACACGGTTATCATTTGTCCCCGAAACAAACCAGGATTCGTCACTAAACACAACTTTTTGCCAATCTGTGATATCCCACATTGATCTGGCTTGCCACCACTGTAGACACAGTTTTCGATGTTCCGGTGTTAAAGGGAGTGCACGGAAAGGGCACTTAGATTTAAGATTTGCTTCTGCAAGGTGTCTGGAATTTTTTGGGGAAACAATCGCTACGCCTACGTCTGCTCGTATCATTGAACGAGTCACTGTGGGGTCCACAACTGCTCTCCGCATGATCCTTCGATCCTCTCTCCTCGTGGTCTTCCTGGTCGCTCCAGACCCGGTTTTCCGCGCGTGGGTACCTTCTCGTGTCCACTGCTCCCAACAATTTCTAACGGCACACTCCGAACGATCCACCTGGCCAGCAACACGGCATGTCGACCTGGCCTGCAGTTTTCATCCCGATGATCAGGCCATTTTCAAACTCGCTTAACTGTAAGAAATGTCTTCTAGCATATATTTACCTGGCATCTTTCGCTTACCAAAGTCTTCCTACAATTGGCGGGTAAACGTCACGTTTATGAATCTTCGAATTTGCGAAGGCTTATATAGCACTCTCTTCCTGATTGTAGCGCCACCTCGGCGTGTATGAGCATGCGTATTGGCCCAAAACTTGGATCATTTGCATATCACATTACGCTGTACTTATTTGCGAAGTTGGGCGATTGTACTTAGCTTCCTTCTTGGGTCGCTATTTTCAATGTTCCTGAGTGTATTTCAGTTATCACTATAGTTATTTATGATTGTATGTACTCATTTGTTTGTGGTCTTTGTAATAAAATTACAATTGCTAATAGAAATTTTGCAAAAAATTATTGTTTGAATAATTAATTTTTTAGCAACATGTTTTATTGTTTGTATCATTCAGTACTGTTAATTTTAGATTATTTCAACAGGAACCTATTTTAAATAGATTTTTTATTTTAGTTCATACTAACTTAATTTTTTTAGTATTGAATTATAACTAATACTTTATATTAGTTATATTACAGAGATGTTAGATAGTATTACACCATTTCTCACGTAATACTAAATTAATTTTTTTCCTGCTGATGGCTTCCTAATACTTCTTATTCAGTTTATTATCATTAATTTTTTCTTTCGGTTTATCTATTTCAGGTTATTTCACCCATAGTTCAATAGCAGAAACTTACTACTGCTATTGCTTTTCTGAAATAATTTTTATTTCTATTTACATTCATTCATTTCTGTTTACTTTATAGCTTGCTAATTTTCTCACTTACATTGAAATATTGGTTTTTGTTAAATTATTATTTAATTTGATACCAAATATAGAAAAAATATTTTATAATTAATATAATAAAAGTAATATATATCTTATGTATATTGATTTAATTATTTTACAATTTTTTTAAGTATTAAATAAGTCTTTATCAATAAACGAGATTTTTCTTTTACAGTCATTTTTTAATATAACGATATGACACAACTAATTGCTCAATGAACATTTTTAATCAATTTTTTTATTTCAAAACCTGAAAAGGAAATTATTGTTATATAATGATTGATTGAGTAAATGAAAATTCGAAACCCCTTTTATTATTTTAAGCTCTAAGAAAATAATTATTGTTAAAATAATGAGTATGTTAGTTTTGTATTGTTTACTTTTTTTTCCGTCCAGATACATGTTTAAAGGATTTACTAAACACAGTGGAATGAAAAACTACAAAATTGTAATAAAATTCTAAAATATTTTTATCAGACAGTATTCTTTTGTTTTTGAATGCTTTTTTGGTGAATGTAAACTAGGAATATAGGCTTTTCACCATATATATATATATATATATATATATATATATATATATATATATATATATATATATATATATATATATATATATATATGTATATATATATGTATATATATGCATATATATATATGTGTATATATATATATGTATATATATATGTATATATATATGTATATATATGCATATATATATATATATATATATATATATATATATATGGATATAGTGTTCTTTTATACTTACATATGTTTAATCAAACATCATTCAAACGATCAGAAAAAAAATCATTTCAATAGCAATCTGTAAGATTTTTTAATTCATCATTTATAAATAATTGGGGGGGGGATAGTTCTACACTCAAAAAAGCCACTGTAATGCCGGGCTCTAGAGAGATAAAAGAAATGTGTCTGACAATGGAAAGCTGTGGAAGAAATATCGAAAAAGGGAATTGTAATGGCGTTAATATAGAAATCATACACACACAAGAGGAAGTCCTAACAGCTCGATGAGAATTGGGAATTTCCATGACAATATGTTATACATTCAAAAATGTCCGTGCAAAGCAGGGGGTAATTGAAGAGGAAAGAAGTCAAAAAAATTTCAAAAAAGGGAATTTTAATGACATCATTATAGCAATCACTAGCATGGTACGCGCACACCCCCGCACAAAAGTGCTGGCGTCATGAAGGAAAGAGGAAATTAAGTTACACTCTCGGTAAAGCCCAGGCTTAAGCGGAGGGGAAAGAAACAAACAAGTCAAAGTAGTTTCGAAAAAGAATAATAGAAGTGCTGATTTTGTGAAGGGAAAGGAAAGTTATAAAAGTAGAGAAAGCCAGTGCAACGCCGGGCCATGCAGCTAGTATATGATAAATTTGAAATTCGGGCATCATGAACGCAGAGAACCTTCTTATATACCCAGAACTAGATAAAGAGTTTCAAACGCGTGGTGAGATAAGCAAACTATACTGGAATGCCAGAACTTTCATGAACTCGTTGTAAAGACTACATGTCTTATGTTCGTTTTCTTATTGTTTAAATTTTTAACTTTTTCTTTTGTTCCCATGTTATTTTGTCCCAGTTCTTACTTTAAATGTTTGTTCCTTTTTGTTATTTATCATTTTTCTTATGTGTTACCAGAGTTGTTTTATATGTTTGGACTGATCCTACCAATAAAGCCGTATTTAACAACAACAGCAATGTATTTCATTTTTTTTTAGTTTTCTGGATTATATTCTCATTTAAAATCCTTCTGAAATTAACTGGAACATTAAGTTAAACCATAAAAATACTAATCAGTCATTTTAGTATCTTACATATTTTTAACTGTAATTTTTTATAAAATCTTAAGCCGCATTATGTTTGATTTCTATCACTATATATTAAAAAATATATAGGAATGTGGTTCTGATAAAATATTGAAGAATTAATCTAGAACAGCCTTTGAATATTCAGTTTATGTTTTACTGTAGAAATGATCTATCTGAATGTTCGGGGAGCTTAAAAAAATGATATATATTTCAAAGTTAAGTGCAGATTTTGCAAGTCTTTTATTATGTATGTATAAATACCAATTTCAATAGAATATGCATTTTCTTTTTAAGTATAAGATTTAACTTCGACTCACAAGATCAACATGAAAGTCTATTGAATAGTTACAGGAACGCTTTAAAAAATCAACCCCTGCTCAAGAATGTTTTCAAGGGCAAATCCAGCCATTCTGAATCTGACGACCATATACACAAATCACGAATCCAAAAGGACATCTGATTTTCGTCCACCTCCCTCCTAAGCGGCGGCATTTGTAAGCGTGCTTTTTTCTTTTGGTGATTTATTTTGATCGGGAAAGCACATTTTTAATAAACGCCTTCTAAAGTAAAGCTCTTCGTCCGCAGCTCTTAATCAAGCGCTGGGGCGGGGAAAAGGTGCAGCCCCCCAATGATTCAGACAGAGTGGTAAGACAAAGGAAAAGAGAAAAATGTCGGGCCTCGCATTGAGCAGACGAGCCCTTTTAATCATCATTCTCGCCCGACCCCTTCCCCACTTTCCAAAGGAACTAGGACAATATTTTATTCTGTCCTGCCATTGCTTCCCGAAATTCGTATCAAACTGTGAGGAAGGATGACACTGTAATTTGAATCCGGCACTTTTCACGGCTGCCTGCTTACTAATTAAAAGTTCCCTTAATTACTCTGAGACGACTCCTCATGCCAAACCTTTCCACAATGCCCTGATTAATATCGGAAACATCTACAGAGAAAGAAAGAAAAAAAATTAGATTTCCGTCGCCAGATCACGCAGAAAAATTCCGATTTTTCGGGATGGGTGGTGTTTGGAATGCGTTTGAAGCTTTCAATTGCGTGGCATTAGGTTTTCCCTCTCAATCACTGCGCTTATTTATTCTTATTAGAAGTTGTCGATATTTGTATTTATCAGCTACCATTTTAGAATCTTAATGAAATGAATTGAAATGTGATAAAATTAAACAATTTTGTTTTCAAAAAGTATTGTTCAAGTTTGTTAGAAACTAAAGTGAAAAACTTTTTATCAATATCTGATCCAGAAATGATATTATGTGAACAAAAGCATTCAAGTTTAAATTTTTTAAAAATCTCTTTATTATAAATTTTTAAATACATTTTATTTGTTAGCAAAAATATCAACAAAAATTTTCTCTTTTTAGATATTTAAAGTATATTATTTCAATAAATTAATAAGGGTATCTATAGATTCATTTATTATGATGTAAAATAAAATGCTATTAAATCTCTTTGATTACTAGCATAAAGTTTTAAAACGCAATAGCTCTGCTAAGAAGTGATTTTTCCCTTTTGTTGATAAAATATCTCTGAAAATTCAATGAAAAACTACTAAAAATTCTCTTAATAACTCAGCAGGAGAAAAACCCCAGGGGAATGAAAAATAAATAAAAATTATTTAAATGTTTAGGTTTTCAAGAGTTTCATTCACACACACACACACATTTTGTAAAATATTAATATATTTATTTTGTATCAAAATAATTTATTTTTTGCCTAAAAAAAAGGAAATACATTTTTAGAGGATATATGTGTGTGTGTGTGTATCATCATTAAATCATTTAATTAAGCACGTAATTTCTGCTTCTCATTTCTTGTTTAATGTTTTCCATTTTTAAGCAGATTAGCTCAGATTCATCTACACTCCTTAAAAGTGGTTAAGACACCTTGAAGAAATGTGCGTAGGTAAATGCAAATTACATGATCTCAGTGAAGTAGAAAACTATAAGAAAATGATTATATTTATGTGCGCATTTGGCCGTAAAAATCAGCATCTGGCTCATTTTGTATATGCTATCAGTGACGAATTGTAACTTCAGAACTATTAAAGAGGCGTACGATATGCCTTGGAGACGTCTGTGAACTGAATTTTAATAGTCATTGCATATCAAGGAGCGTCATAACCTTTGTCAATACGGGAAATTACCGCCCATGTTAGACGAGATATGAGTACAGTTCAGCGATGTATGGCAAGAGGGACGCAGAATCATCTGAGTGGATCGCATTGGGCGTCAGAGTCACAACATGGTTCATCGAGAATTTTTTTCTAATTTTTGTAATGTTCAAAGAGCCACCTGGCAGAAGGGGCATTTGTCAACAGCCAAACCAACCGCAACATGCTGAATGAGGGAATGCTGCGTATATGGCAGCGAGCCACTAGAGTTTCTTTAAGAACTCAGCACAGGGGTGCATGCCTTACTTGGTTCAACGTTATTGCCATTGTCTTCACGTAAATCTCGATTTTCTTATGGAGGAATGACAGTTCTGAAAGGGTGAGGTGGCTTTCAGGGGAATGTCAATTGCCATCCATATCATCGAGCGTAGCACCAGGCTTTGTACTTTGGGGTGGTATCATGTTAGCATGGCTGACATGGCTTACCTGGCATTAACGGCAGTTTAAGGTATCCGACTACGTTCGGGAATGATTGATTGATTGAATATTAACGTCACACTGTTCAGCTACACGAGGGCTTTTGGCGACGGACCACGTAATTTTGAACCATGGTCAAGTGACGTGGACGACACCTGAGCTGGCACCCCCTCTCCTAACTACCACACCACACCAACGGGAGGACGTTTCAGCTCTCGACAGATTTAACGTGCATCGCTGCCCTACACGGCGGGTCTTTAGTGGTACTGGGCTCGAACCTGTGACAAAGCAAGCCACAGTCCAATACCTATACCACTCGGCTACCGCGGCCGCCGACTACGTTCGGAACCATGATTTTAAAAAAAGGACATAAATGGATAATTTTCATGATATTTAGTGTCACTCAGATTAGAATACACGCATAAAATTGTTTTAAGGACATTTTGACAAAAAAAATTAATTTAATTATAATATTTTGGTAAAAAATTAACTTAAAATAATCTTTTTTCCAAATGTTCTCCTTTTTGTGAAAAATAGTTCTATTATAATAATATTTTGCCCGTATATAGCTCAGAGCTCTCTACAGAGGCTCAACTAGAATTTTTGAAAAATTCACATTTTCAGAGTTACCACCAATTGAAATAATTATTGGCGTTTTTTTTCCTTAAAATTGCTTCCCTCTGTTGCCGTAAAATATGAATAAACCCACTTCTAAGTTATATATTTCAAAAATTCTAGTTGAGCTTCTGTAGAGAGGTCTGAGCTATATACAGGCAAAATATTATTATAACAGAAGTATTTTTCACAAAAGGAGAATATTTGGGGAAAAGATTATTCTAAGTTAATGTTTTGTCACAATATTATATTTAAATATTTTTTTTTGTCAAAATGTCCTTAAAACAATTTTATGCATATGTTCTAATGTAAGTGACACTAAATATGAAAATTATCCATGCATGTGCTTTTGCGAAATCACGGTTCCGAACGTAGTCGGATACCTTAACGTCTATACAAGTATTCTATACAAGTTACTTTACTTATGGTTCAGCGATTTGTGCAGGCCACCCTAAGCATGTTATTCGAGCAGGAAAATTCTGGCCTCATGTTGTATGAGGAGTTGCAATAAAATGGACATCCTCTCCTGACTGTCACCCTGACGCGATTTCTCTCCCATCGAACGCGTTTTGTGTTATATCGGATGTGAGGTGCACTGGAAACCGCAGGCGTATACCACAAAGCAGTGGCACGAAAACTATTTTCATTTCCGATCACCCCCTACGACACACTTTGTGTAAAAATTTGCTTACGAATATTGGATAGATAATAATAGCCGCTTTTTAAGTGTCAACGTAGTTAAAGTGAAATTAAGGGATTTACGCTTATGCTTTTGCCTCATTATAGCGCTGAATAAAACGCATAGTTTTATTTTTGCGTTTCGGTATAAATATAATTTAATGAAAAACATAACACCTTTAAAAAACTTTACATCATAAGAAATCATTGCGAAGTATGCTCTTGTAAAGAGCTCACTATCGCTTTTATGTTTTCAGATTTGTATTAGAAATTCTAAATAGTAATTAATCCTCTGGATCCAATCGAGATCCATAAATTGTGTTAATTACCACTAATTTAAGAAAGCCAGTTTGAGGTAAATAAATCGATGTAAACTAAATTAAAATATATGTCTTTGTCTTCAAATTGGTATAACTGTTTCCAATCGATAATCAAAATTTTTGGCAGGACAGATATTTAAGGTTTTCTTCTGAATGTACTGAAAACGCATTTGATGCTTCAGCACAATGAAATCACATTATTTAGATGTTAAACCTTTGCTGTGAACGTAAATTAATCTTTTAAATCACCCTTGAAGTGTGGAATGAGAAAAATAGTCTAGAATTTTTTTAAATTATAAAAAAATATATTTATCCATGCTTCCTAAATTTTTTGCTACCATGTTTGACAAGCTTTAACATAATATCTGTAGATGGCGCCACATGTATCCATTTTGCATACAAAATTATATTAAACAGCTGGAGAAGAAAATCAGGACAAAATGCTTATATATATATGCCTAAATACATATTTACAAAGCCTTATTTTATGGAAAAGAATATTTTTCTGCACGAATAATTGCTTCATAAACACTACCTATGTTTGTTTTTTTATGAATAAGAATAAGGGTGGCAATAGTAAAAATAATTACATTGTAAACATTTTTTTTACATTGTAAGATCGATATACGTTCTGTTCACACTCCCCAGTAATCATATTATAATTTTTGTTTAAAATTATAATTATTATTATAAAAGCAATTTTACTGAATTTTTTTTAGTATTTTTCTTCAAAGATAATTTAAAATATGAAAAGTGATATCCCCAGTCTAAATGGAAAGTTTCTTTTCTTGATTTAGCGTGACAGTTAAGCCGTTATCAATATTTCACTAATGAAAAAATTTAATTCATGATACATTTACAATTTTCATCACATTATATAAATTTTAATTACTGGTACATTAGTCATGTAATGCCTGTTATGTGCATTTTATGAAGCAGTTTAACGAGACCGTGTTCGTAGAGAGAAGGAGTAGGCAAGATTATCCAGGAGACTCGACGACCAAAAATCAATATTTTCCCTATAACATTGCGTAACAAGAATGACACGACTTCTCAGTTGTGTCGTGAACTCCATTCAACTAAAGAAACCCAAGTTCCAAGAGTTACTATGTCTAGAAAACTACATTAGAGATATCTGTTCATAAATAGACTTGTTGTTTTCATCCCTCTCATTTCTACGTCGAGAAAAGTCTGCTTAGCTTTAGAACAATAACTCCAAGCCTTTGACAAAAAAGTAAAACGGAATTTGATGCATACTTACCATTCTCTCAAAAATGCAGATTTCCGGTACCGTTAACCTTGGGGAGAACCTTGAGCATTCGAAATAAAACAGAATCAAATCTCGATTCTCAGCAGAGACAGTTCTTGACATCTTGGAGACGTCAAAGACTACAATGGAATATGAAATGAACGATGTCTCTCAGATGTCATTTTTTGCCAAGAGTTAAAGTAGAGATAAGAAGATAGTTCTATTCACTAATGAGTCCTGATTCATCCAAACCACTTACTCGTATTTTTCACGTACCTCTATTTGAAGAGATCCACTATGAGTTCTTCAATATCAGACTAATATGGCAGCGAAGATGTAAAGGCTTCGGCAGAAATATATATTTAATGTATAAATTGCTGATTCTCAACAGGAATTTACGTATTTTGAAAGCTGCATAAATGCAAGAGATTATATTTCCTATAAACCCAATGTTTGGAGCCGTAGGCAGGATCATGTTTGTATATGCATCTATCTAATATTTCATTACAGCTTGTAAGTATTTGTGTAGCTAATCAAAAGGGGGAAATTTTCTTCTACCGGTGTATATATATACAGTGAATACGTTAAACGCGAAAAAGCTTAAGACGAAATATCGGTTAACAGGAAATACAGTAGAACATGTTTTTGTGAGATCCTTTTTTAAGCGATTTTATTTTTGCTCGATTTGTCTTGTGCGATCTATTTTTTATGCGGTATAAGAATTTCAATGCCATTGTAATGTTTTCGATTGATGTACCAGAGGCGACGAAGAATGTTAGCCCCCCTACAATGTCAGGTTTTGCTTTTAATAATTTATAAATCGGGTAAATACGTACTTGGTGTTAGTCAGGCTTGGGTCTCCTTAAGTATTGCCTCTCCCACGCAAGGTGGGGTTGCGGGACTGTACGTTACGCCACTGCAATGTGCATATATACACTTCAAAACGCTCTGTTCATTTGTTATAAAGAGACTTCCGACAATGCACGTTCAGTCACTTTCTCTCAACGCGCCAGCAGACCGCGCTTGATTGAAGATGAAACTTTCAATGACAGAGATATTATCAATAATTTGATAGATTATGAAGACGACAAGAAGAATTAAATTTTTTAGAGTAGGTTAAATATATGTAGGGATACAGTTTTCCTACAAATTGGAAAAGCATTTTCTTAAAATAGGTTCCAATTCGAAAGGAGTACGAAATTTCAAGAAAGGGCTTCGATCATGCATATCTGGTTACCGTGACATTTACAAGCAACTGACTAACCGAACTTCGTCACAAAAATTTATTTCTTACTTTTTGGTGCCAAAAAATAAACCAACTGAAATTGTATTTTCAAGTGAAGAAAGCGATTTTGCACTTATTCATCGCATGAAGTGAGCGCTTTGGATTACGTTGAGTAGCAGTGAATTATGTATATGCATTTTGAAAACTTCTCCATGCATACAATGAGTAACTAAATGTTTTTTAAATCTTTCCATGCGTAATTTAATTATTTACTTTATTATGGAAGTACTTTCTCATAAATTTTGTAAATAATTGGCGTATTTTCTGTGACTTGTTTTATGCAATCCTTCTCCACCACATAAAAAAAATTCTATTGTATTTCGACGAAGTTGTTTGCTATATGTAAGAATTTAAGAAATGTTTTCGAATATTTTTTTGTGCGGTCCCCACCTACCGCACAAATACAGGTTTTACTATCCGGACAAACTACTGTGTATTTTCATGCATTTCTCTTAACACGGAAAGAAAATCGTTTAACACGAAAAGATTTTCCTTCTGGGAGAAGGAAAGTATTCAACCTGTGTGCCAACTTTTAATGAAATGTTTGAGAAATTTTCTGTATTATTGAACTGTTCTATTGTTTTATCGGAAGAATTCGTTGCAGTAGATAATAATAACGTGTGTGCAGCCCCAATCAGGGCAGACAAAGTCACTTTGGAGTTCGTTCAAAGTTAAAAAAATATCGTTGACGCAAATTTTGATGACGAAAATTAAATGAATATGCTGATCTGGTTTCCACGTCATCCGAAATGAGCAACATCATAAAAAGAATACGCAATTATTTAGATGGACATTCCAGTGGTTAAATGAATAACAAAATAGGTGAAGTTGAACAATTTATTGACAATTTGACGCTAAAAAAACAATGCAAAGAAAACTTTAGATTATTTATCAATATCTCAATAAATGTTTTGTTTTTCAAAAAGCTTGTGAAAATTTTGTATTAAATTTCATTAAGTCCTTATGAATGTTTTTGTTGTTTCATCAATTTTTATTAAATACATGCATATATGCATATCTATGTAAGTAAAATGTACTCTAATGAACCTAATTTTGTTGAATATATGGGGGTTTGTTTTGCAATATCTTTTAACATGAAATTCGTTTAACACGACAAACTATTTTCCGGTCCCCAAGTTTCGTGTTAAAAGTGATTTTCTCTATGTACACGCACACACACACACACATATATATATATATGTGTGTGTGTGTGTGTGTGTGTGTGTATACTGATTTTAAGATAAATTTTTCAATTACGATTAATCGCATTTTTCAAACCCTGTTTGATATTTACGAGAATAATGGGAATGAAAGGAAACAGTAAGAATTATAAGAATAAAAATAAATATACTCCGCTCAAAACAAGTAGCAATTTATAATGCTTCAACAAAAGCCCACTATTAGGAATTACGAAAAAGAGAACCGAGGAAAAGGAGATCTAAACACTAAAAAAGAACACAGAATGCGATTCGATGCACTCTTTCTCTGAACCAACAGACTGATTGCAACCATGTTTGCATTAGGTATTCATGATATGCACGATCCGACGTTTTCTTAAAGAGCAAAAAATCGAAGAAGTTTTATTCTGAATAACGAGCTACGCTACTATGGAATGTAAACAGTCTTCGCTTTAAGCATCAAAAAGCTAATTTCTTTCTACTTTTTTTTTTGAAAGATGCTCAACAGATGCGTTTTCTTTAACAAGAGTTTTCTCTTCAATGTTTTTGTTATAAATAAAGAATATTTGAAGGTTTTTACAGGCAAGTTAATCTGCAAGCTAGCATAGAATCATTTTTAAGACTTTGTAAACTTTCAAAAATGTAGCTTATGAGTAGTAAAAATTACATGGCAATTATTCTATTTCTTTTTTAAAAAATCAGAATATTTTTTGTCAGCATTGCAAGAATTCCTGTGAGCTGGCTTCGTATTATATTAAAGAGTAATTGTGATTCCTTCACATTTTTGTGTTCCATATGTGTTTAGAATTTAAAAAGAATAAACAAATCTTATATACATTGCAATCCTTTTTTTTCCTTAAAAAAGAATCTAAATTTTAAGATTACTTTTCGGGATAATTTTTTTGAAACTTTTGCATATGGTACATTTTAAATGAAATATTAAAATACGCACTTTTCTTGCCAATTTTTAGTTTTGTTTCAAAATAATGCATTTCTTACAAAAGCAAAATTTATCACATTTATAGTTTAGTTTATACTTAGAAGTGTATAAACTAAAGACTTTGAAGCTTTATCATTATTTTTCCCATTGAGAAAATGCCATGACTCAAACATTATTTCGAAGAGATGGAATAGAGAGTACCGAAAGTGATGTCTATGAAAATCGGTCATCTGCTGACACTGCAATAAGACTTCCGATTACAAGTATTCTGATAAAACTAAATATTTCTTTGATGTATCAAACTACATTATAGTTAACATACTGCAGTATTATATTTTAGTATTTTAAAGTCTTATAAAGCAAAAGCTAAAAATTCCGAAACCACCTGATTTAAAACTGAAAAAAACTAAATTTAATGAACAAACCTGGTTATTTTCAGCATAATTTAGTATCATTATTATTTTGTACATAAATGCTTTGTTTCAAAACTTTTGTGAAAGTATTAGGTTAAGATGAAGCTGAATAAACTGTCGCTGTAACAAATGCTATCAATATTATGCAAAAATATATTTTGAATTAAACAAATTATTTTAGTCATATTTAATTAAAGTAGTGTTTTAATGTAGAATATACATTAGAAAGTAACATATTAAAATTTAGAGCTTTACGGGCATTATAAGTCTTTGTTTTATACCTTTACAAACTTTAAATGCGTTTTTCTCAGGCTTTCAGTTTTGAAGGTATAAGTGTTTTCTAATTCCTAAGACTTTTTCTGTGTTCATCATACAGCTTTGAAATTTTTTGTATATACTCCAAAACGTATGTTCTATTTAAATTTAGAATGTATTTAGGCTGAGAGAGAGAGAGAGAGAGAGAGATCTACTTATTTCTTAAAAAAATTCTAAAGTTGATAGTTTGAAAATTATCCTGTTTTTTTTTCCAGGTTTTTCTAGAAAAATAATTATTAAAAATCAACAAGGGGATAGATTTTTAAATACATACTAACTTTTGTTTGCAATAATCTAAGAAACATAAATAATTTAAAAAGACTAAAAAATTTAAAAAATAGAACATTTTATATGTATAAAAGATTGAAAAAACTTCAAAAATTTTAAACTTTTTAAAATTGTAAAACAGTGGCTGGTCAAACTGAACTTTTATTTTCAGAATCAACATAATAATATAATATGAATATAAAATATAAATTATTTTTACTGTTATATATATATATATATATATATATATACTGTCTCCAAAAACATTTTTTGAAAAAGGGTACTGTGTGGCCTTAAGGAAAAAACTGCAAGCTATATGGGAATCCTGATTATGTTTTGAATATACATCTATTTGTTTTAATTTTGAATTACGAATTCTTAAAAGTTAGGTTTAAACTAAAGTTATAAAAAGTTATATTGGTTTAGTTAATGATGAGTTAAAGCTATGGGTTGATAATTTATTTCACATGGATATCTACTTTTCTTATGTGGGTTTTAATGTAGTGAGTTTTTAGTGAATTCTCTTTCTGAAATTTTATCAAATAAAACAATTTACGCACAAAATAAAAAAATAATAAAATAATTCCTAAAATTTAGTTGAGATTGACAAATTCTTTTGGGATAATTTTTTACAAGGAATTTTAATATCAAAATTAGATACAGTTATACATATCTGCATTAATTTTCTACATCTCTCTACACCATGTCCATTTTGAATTAACGTGCGGTAGTCTTGATTATATTGCATGGTGGTCTTCAACGGACTCAGAACTTGAACTAATGACCTACCAGAAGAGCAGTTTGTGACTTTACCATTAAGTTACCATAATCATTAAATTCAAAGATATGACATTCGAAACATAGTCCTACGCGTTATTATTCTTCTGTGCTTCCAAAGTTTCAATAACGCTTTAAATATTGAGTGACTGAATAGTCTGGAAACATTTAAGACATGTGACTGTTCAGAGACGTTTCAGATCACCCTTCTTTAAAGAGGGAGGATGACTATTCATCAGAAAAAAATATGATATTCGGATAGAAAAAAGAGCAGTAGGTTTTTTTTAAATGCTTTCTTGCTAATTCATTTTAAGTAATCAAGTGATTCACGGAAATTTTTTCATGTGATTGCTTCAATCAAGTCAAGGGGAGTGCCAGCTCAAGTGTCCTTTTCGTCACTTGACTATGGTTCAATATTACTTGGTCTGTCGCCAATAGTCTTCGTGTAGCTTTATACACTCATGGACAAAAAAATTAGCGCACCAAGAAGGAGTAGTCAAAATGAAACGAAATTTTACATACGTAATGACTACTTTGATATAAGTAAATGATTAGAAAGTCAAAGAAAAATGATAATTTGTTTCAGAGAAAATGGCAAAAGAACGGATGATTTAATACCCTGTTGAACCCTCTCTAGCGCGAATGCACGATGCGATACGATCAGGCATTGAAGCATACAAGTTCTGTATGATGATGTCTTGAGACATTTCGTTCCATATTTGTTCTAACCTTGCCTCTAGTTCACTCAAACTCATGGGATGACCAACTTGCCGTCTCAAATGATCCCAGATATGCTCGATTAAAGACAAATCTGGGGATCAGGCAGGCCAAAGAAGGGTAATAACAGTGCGGAGACAGTCTTGTGACACCCTTGCCGTGTAAGGCCGAGCATTGTCTTGTTGAAAAATTACTCCTGGGAGCCGTTGCATGAATGGCAACACATGTGGTTGCAGGATGTCATGTACATACCGCTGGGCTGCCATGATGCCACGGATCAATACTAGGGGTGACCGTGTATTGTAGGCAATGGGACCCCATATCATGATACGAGCTGTGGGAGCGGTGTGTCGCTTTAAACCAAAGGCAGGATTGAGGCGTTCACCACGGGGTCTCCACACGTGAACAAGATTGTCATCACTGCTGAGATTGAATCTGGATTCATCGCTAAAGACGACCTGGTTCCATTTCGCTGCAGTCCAGTTTCCTCGTGCGCGGCACCACTCCAAATGGAGGCGTCGATGGGTTGGGGTCAAGGGTAGCACCCGTAATGGGCGCCGCGATCCCAAATGTCCTTCAGCCAGGCGCTTTTGTATGGTTCAAGAAGACACAGGGGCCCCTAGTGTAGGTGCTACCTGTGCCTGGATGGCAGCCGATGAAGCAGTTGGCTGTAAGCGTGCATTTCTTACGATGTAGCGGTCTTCTCGACGACTAGTCTGACGAGGGCTTCCTGAGCCTGGTTTTCGTGTAAATGACATCTCTCGGATCCACTTGTCCCAACACCTCCTCACAACACAATCAGTGTGGCCTAATTGACGAGCTACTCGCCTAGCTGACCACCCAGCTTCCATCATGCCGATGATTCTCCCCCTCTCAAATTGTGACAGTTGCTCATATTGGCTTCGAAAACGGCGTAATGGCATGTCTACCTCAGCTCTTCCTTTGCAAACAATTCAGCACACTCAAACAAGCTTTGGTTATTTGTTTTATACTCCACGGATAACGACGTTAAACGCCCTCCACCGGCTATACGTAATGCGCAATCACGCTGCATTTCTAATCATTTGCATATCTCCCCGACATGTACCTTCATACCAAATTTCGTTATGATCCCGCAATTATTTCTTGGTGGGCTAATTTTTTCCATGAGTGTACTACTACTACGTAAATATAACTCTAACTCTAACTCTAACTAAATCATTCAGTCTCGTTTTTGCAAACGTGGAGTGATCTCTATAAGCATAAGCACCTATATTTATTTTGATGTATTCCCCTCTTTCAAGTAAAAATATCGTCAATTATAAATCCTCAACACAACAACTTTTCTCTATCTTATCAGATTTAAGGTCTAAGTTATTTTTGTACAAAATAAATACTATAAAATGATATATCCTGATACTTTATGTTGTTTAACTTAGAGTAGTTTAAATCGAACGAATGGCATTCAATAATTAATGATTTTATACACAGTACTAACACTAAAAACAACGCGCCAAGATGGAATTCAGATGGGATGTCATTGTGCTTGCGCAGTGAGTGATGCCGAAGCAAGAGCGATCATTAGGATGACTCTTCATTCAAGACAAATATCCAATTTTCCTGAAAAACCTGACTGTTAAATTACAATATTTGAATGAAAATATTAAATAATTTTGAAAGCTATGCTTAATAATAGGTCAACATAGTACAACTTAATAATAAGTCAACAACTTAATAATAGGTAACGTACACTCCCGCAACCCCCGCACTGCGGGGGGGCAGGGTTCTAGGGGGCCCAAAACCTGACTTTGCAGTGGGCCCAAATGTTTTCCGTTACGCCACTGGTCAACATACAGTGTTAAAATATTCGGTTTGTAAAATGTGTTAAGTATTTATTAAGCTTTGTTTAGAGTAATGATGAATTGCAAAGTAAAATATAATTATATTTTTTTTTCTGCTTCTCATATCTTTATCTCTACATTTAAAGCAATAACACTACAACATTAGTAAGTTAAATAATTATGAATATTGACAAGAAAAATAGCTGAATTTCTTAATTTATCAAATCTTTAAGTGCGATACGTAAGAGGAAGATATACACTCAGGAACATTGAAAATAGCGACCCAAGAAGAAAGCATCGGATTGAAATGAAATTTAATACAACATAATGACACAGATGAGAGATTCACTTGATCTCAAAAACAAGACAATTAAATGAATACAGGGTGTGCAACGACACAAATACTAGGCAACTTCAATAGCACGTTGGACCACCTCCAGATGCAATACATGCTGCCACATGGTCCGGCATTGAGTTGATTAGACACCTTATGTTGTCCTGAGGCAGATGAGCCCACAAATCTTGAACAGCCGATTCTAAATCATGTACAGAGTGATACGATGGCATCTGCCGTTTTAGCTGATCCCACACTTGCTCTACAGGGGACAAATCGGGGGATTGGGCCGGCCATGGAAGAATCTGATAATAACGTAGGAAATCTTGAGCAACTCTTGCTGTATGCGGACGAGCCTTATCTTGCTGGAAAATTGCCCCTGGAAGACCATTTAGGAAAGGTCCTACATGGGGTCGAAGAATATCATCAACGTAATGTTGGCCCTTTAAGGTTCCACGCATCACAATTAAAGTGGACTGGCTATCATAGGCTATGGCCCCCCAGACCATTACACCAGCTGTGCGGGCAGTGTGACATAGAACAGTGTGGGGGGAATTGTACCGCTCACCAGGGTGCCTCCACACCCGTACACGGTTATCATCTGTCCCCAAAACAAACCGGGATTCGTCACTAAACACAACCTTTTGCCAATCTGTGACATTCCACATTGATCTGGCTTGCCACCACTGTAGACGCAGTTTCCGATGTTTCGGTGTTAAAGGGGAGTGCACGGAAAGGGCACTTGGATTTAAGATTTGCTTCTACAAAGTGTCCGGAATTTTCGGGGGAACAATCGCTGCGCCTACGTCTGCTCGTATCATTGAACGAGTCACTGTGGGGTCCACAACTGCTCTCCGCACGATCCTTCGATCCTCTCTCCTCGTGGTCTTCCTGGTCGCTCCAGACCCGGTTTAGCTTCTCGTGTCCACTGCTCCCAACAATTTCTAACGGCACACTCCGAACGATCCACCTGGCCAGCAACACGGCACGTCGACACGGCCTGCAGTTTTCATCCCGATGATCAGGCCACTTTCAAACTCGCTTAACTGTGAGAAATGTCTTCTAGCACGTTTACCTGGCATCTTTCGCTTACCAAAATCTTCCTACAATTGGCGGGTAAACGTCACGTTTATGAATCTTCGAATTTGCACTGGCTTATATAGCACCCTCTTCCTGATTGTAGCGCCACCTCGGCGTGTATGAGCATGCGTATTGGCCCAAAACTTGGATCATTTGCATATTACATTACGCTGTACTTATTTGCAAAGTTTCGCGATTGTACTTAGCTTCTTTCTTGGGTCGCTATTTTCAATGTTCCTGATTGTATATAAAAATATACATATTCTTTATTTATTTATATTGTCTTTTTGTTAAGCTGCGGGTAAAGTAACCTTTTTAGGGAAAAAGAAAGAAAAAAATTCTGCTCATCTTCACGTATAAGAGTTAGTTATGAAATAATTTGTATTGAAATAAGATGAAAAGGTGACATTTTAAACAATTAGTGAGTGTTTATTAAAGAATTTTATAACAGCTCTACATGTTCATTTTGAATGCAGGAAGGAAGATATTTTACGGTCCTAAACTCAATTATTTTTAACACGTGCAGTTATTATTGAATTAAAAATTTACTTGTGTAGAAGTAATAGCAAAATTATATTTAATTTTTTTAAAACTTTATCGCGTATGTTTGAAACGATTTCTCTTGAAACAATTTGTAAAGAACTACCAAATTTGAATGGCAAAAGGAAATAAATGACTAAATACAAAATTACAAACCTTTTGCTTAACCTTAAGGATTAGTTCTCACACACACACACACAAATTTATCTTTTCATTAAAAATAGTTTTGTCACATTTATACATAACGTAATTTTTTTTAGCATGTTGTACTTTTATTACAGTTGAAGGATGATATTCCTGATTTAATGGATTCGTTTTTTCCGCGGTGGGAAAATATTTTTTTTCTCAATACATTATCGTTACAAATATGATTTATATATATCCTCACTTAACATTTAAGAAATTTTTAAACATTAAAGAAATATGGTATGAGTCAAACGTTTACTGTACTGATTAGCTATGTTGAATTATTTCAAGAGGAATTTCATTCAAAAAGAAATTAAAACTATTTCATAATATATAGCCATAAAAATTATAAAGTAAAGTGGCTTTCACATTGTATAGAGGAAAAACCATAATTTTCTTTAAAAAGAAAAAAAAATTAACAGTATTTTGTAGAACTTTTAGATCTTTCAATAATAATAATAATAATATTGAGGTTTTCGTTCTCATTTCTGGAAGAATATTAAGAAAATAAATACAATATCTTTCCGATTTAATATTACAAGTCATACAATAAAGAAAGTAAACACTATAAAATAACTGAATATTACAAAAGTTCTCAATGAGACGCGGATATATATAACAGTTTCAATGTTTTTTTAAATCTATAACACATAAAATTTTAATAAAGATTCCATACCTGTTCCATCTCGTACTTAGAGTTTTATAACTAATACCCTCATTAAAGTTATTATAATTATTTTTAAAGTTTTGTAAGAAAATGTGCATTATATATATATATATATATATATATATATATATATATATATATATATATATATATATATATATATATATATATATATATATAAATGAAAGAACAAAATATAAAATATAAATAATCAGTGAAGTGGCTGTAAATGTACTTTTAACATTTATGCATGTATATCATCATGTTCATGAGGATGATCAATTTAGATAAAAGAAATTGCTATTTATATGTTAAGGGGACTTGGCACCCTTTGAGCAAACTTCTTTATTTACGTATTTAAAAATTATATTTTAGCATTTTATACAATGTTTCTATTCAAGAAAATGTTACCAGATGAAAATTTTCATATATTATTCACACAATTTTAAAAATTTAAATTTTTTGAAGAAAATTGGGAAAATTTTAAAATCCTACTCCTTTTGTAAAAATTAATTTTTTGACCTGAAATTTTTTATAATACTCTTATGGATGATCTAAACAACTTTAGGGATCGATTTTAGAATAACTTCATTCGTTTTCGAGGAAAAAAATAAAATGTTGATATACAGGCTAAAAATCAACGAAAAAGCCAACATGTCTTACATTTTATTTTTTTAAAAAAAAGTATTCAGTTTATAGCAAAACGGATCCCTAATTTTATTACATGATTTATTTTCAACACGCAAGAAAAAAATGGAAGTGATTGGTAAATAATTGTCGAAGGAGTAGCATTTTGAATGCACTAAGGTTTCGAAAAACACAAACTGAGAAAAACAGGTTTAAAGTTTATAATTCTGAAAAAATAATTATTATAAGCTTAATTAAACTTAAAAATACCACTTTAAGATATTAGTTATACGTTTTTCTTTAAAATAATTGCATTTTCATATTTTTTCAACCCACACATTTTTATAAATGATCAACTTTTAGAGAGTACTAATTGCACAAAGAAAATTCAAGAAAAACGTAAAAAATTTTTTTTTTTTTTCTGTCACGACAGAAATTTTAGCTGTTTTTCTTCTTATAATATTAAAGTATTAAATTTGTATGATATATATATCAGGAATAAGAACTGAAATTATATAAAATTATTAATATAAAATGCCTTAATTTAAAAATTTTACATGCACACATTTCACAAAGAAAAAAAATTACATTATTGTATTGCCTCAGAAATATTCTGCTTTTAATACTACACATTCTTTTCTATAGTTATTATTTCTATTTCTAAAATAGATTTTTTTTTATCATAACGCATTTTTTAGCTTTTTTTTTCTAAAAAGGGCGTGTGGCTGAATTGCCTAATTTGTTTTCAAATGAAGTTTTAGTCAACTTCTAACTTTCCGACATGCACAAGGGATATATCAATCGAAAGATAATAATGCAAAGAATAAGATTAAATGAAAATAAAAAAACGATAGGTTTGTGATTTTTAGGGTACCAAGTCATCTTAATAGAAGTGGATTGAGACAAACTTAGTAATAATATTACGATCTATGTTATGTAGTAAAAATACTTTTTCTGGGATATGCTAAATATTGCATTTTAATAATATTTACTCTTAAAAAAAGAAAAAGAGATAGATAAATTGTTTATTATTTAAATGGGTTTGGTGTAGAATATTTAAATAAGCGGTTAAAAAACTGTAGTAATAAAAAATTATACTAAGGAAAAATTAAGTGTTGCGTTGTCAGAATAATGTTACGAAACTGCTAAAATTGAACGTGAAATTCCAGTGTTTTACCGAAAATTGAATTTATTTATCTCATATTTTAAAAATAGTACACGGAGAAACTATGCACTCATGACTTCTATAGAAGTCATGAGTGCATAGTTTTGCTATTCGTTTGCAAGTTAAAAGAAGTAGAAGCAATTTCAAAACTCAAAGGTCCACAAAAACTTTCCGTCTAAAAAACATTTTCACTTTATTGAAATTGCATAATATTTGTATTGGTAATAATTTAATTCGTATCAATAGCCCGTTTTATTTTTATACAATATAAAACAAAAAGATGTAGTACATAAAATTATTTGTATAGTCCTAAATTAAACTAAGTGTACTCTTTATTTATTAATACAATTTAATGAACAGTTTCCATGTGCATTAATTAAAATGAAAACTTGGCAATAGCTCTCTTTCGTTGTGTTTGATTGTAACTAGAAACATAAAACTCTATTTTATGCTAAAGACAAGGCGTTATTTTTCTATGATAGATTATAATTTGCAATTTTAGAGCAATTCCTAAATTGAAAGCCTTAAGTCGTTTTAAGAAATCAAAGCATGTCACATTTTGAGGACTTCTAATGAGGGTTTATTACAAAAGGAGTTTTGTAAATATCGTTCAGCACAATTAGGGTGCGATCCGATTCCGCGTAATACTCCCCCTTAATTCGTTGTAATCTGAACAAATGCATGCAAAGCCGTATTCCCACACCATGCAAACGGCGGCGCACAGAATCACTATTAAGCTGCAATTTAAGAAGCGTTAAAAATGCGCGCTATTTCCTGATTGAAAACTTCACCCGCCTAATTCAGTGACGCCGTGTAAAGGGGATTTATGCCGCTCAAAGCGTGGAAGCCACAATTAAAATGAGCAGTTTGCGTAGCGGTCGGATGCCATTTAAATGAGCTGGGTTTACATTGTCTTCTCAATTACGTAACTCATTAGTCAAATAAAACTTACTTTGTAGAGCATTTACGGACATTAATTTGTCTATGTCTGTTCCTTGGAAAATGCCTCGGTAATTTCTACAAGTGGATACTTCTCCAAGTAGAAACAAAGATTAGGGAAGGTATGCCAAACAATCCATTAGGCGAGCGTCACTCCTAAGCGGAAGCGGAGCTCTGGGATGCAGATGCTTAACGTATCACGCTGAAGACGGAATAAAGTATTTAAAGCAAGCTCATTTTCGAAACTAACTTTTCTCGTACAATAACTTAGGAATTGAAAATAAAGATTCTTATCCGGTAATTTAACTCGCCTTCTGCGATGCCGGGATCTGAAGATAGAAACCACGGAGCCGAAAATTTCCTTAATAATTTCTCGACGCTTATAAAGTGGTTGATTACATGTGGCCTTTAACTCCTTATTTTCGGCACTAAGAAGGCGATTTTTAGCCTTTTGACTTCTGCAAAGTCTAGTAGTTTGGTAATTTACTCAAATAGCAAATTGCTTATTTCGGACTATATAATAATTCTTTTTATGATAGAAGCATAGAATATAAATAATCATAAACCTTACTTACGAAGGCCTTAGTTACTGCCAATTTATTCCAATGATTCATAAAACAGAAAGCAATTAATCAGAGTTCTAGCAATTTATATTACAATAATTACTAATGAAAATATTTAAGAATTAATATATTTTTTTATTTAAAATATAATGCATGAAAAAATATTTCTCAACATTGTTATCTAAGTTTTTCTGAATTCTTAATTACGTGTTCTGTTTACAGTTTCGATTCTAAAATTTAAAGCAGATTTGTAGCCTAAAGCAAAATTTTAAAAAAAGGCACTAAAAAATCTACACATTCAAGAAATCGAGTATTTTAGTATGTTTTGAGCATAAGATTAACTGATTGTAAATTCTAAGATTTAATTAGATACAATATATATTTTTGTTCTATAATATTAATTTTTAATGTGTGGTGTTTAGCCACTTATATATTATCAAGTATCCTACAAACTTTCGAATTTTTTATAAAATATCGTGCACTTGTAATAATTTTATAAAAGTGATATAAATAAAATACTTTCTTCATTTTAATACTAAATACTTCATTGGATTTTAAAATATCTTAAAAACGTTACTTGAAAATTTTATGAGCTACTAAATTGTTTAAAAACATTGTTTCCTGTTAGCTGTCTCATTTACAATATTACTGCACGTTCTTTAAAGTAGTTGAATTTAACGACTGAGTACTTTTTTCAAATTGCCATGTCACGAAAACGCGTCACACTATTAATAAAGCACGTATGTGAACCATAGTAATTAATTGTGCTTGGAATTGAGCAGGAAATTTAAAAAAAGAAGTCTGCAAGCACTTCTCGTATCTACACATAATGTCGCACGCTTAACTCGAGCAGTTCATAATGTGATTCGGAAACGGAGGCAACTGCCAGCTGTTAAAAAGCAAAGCGACCTATAAATACTGTGCAAAAGCGGCGATTCCCTATAAAAACAAGCTCGAAAAGCGTTTTTTTACGACGGTTCATGCCCTTCCATGCGATCATAATACTGCAAGCGTTTCCAAAGATAGCAGAAATAGAGACGGCTACTAGTAATGATGTAGCTCCGTCGCATGACTGTTTGCACGCCTTCAAAAGATAATCGATGTGCTTGACTACTGTGCGCTCGTGACCAACACCATAAAGTGAAGCAGTTCACTTCGATTGCGGTTATAACCGCTACACGGCTGTTTTATAATAACCAGTAGATGATCTCCATTCTTGAAAGTCCCCAAGGGATACTTCACGAGAATCGCCGACTATTAGTTGATTATTCCGTATTGAGGGTGTATCGGTATATGAAAGTTTTGTAGTAGGCATTCAGTTTTAAATACTAATAAACCACCTGTAGATTGCTGTAAAGATTCTGACTTTTAAAAGTAAAATATGATGTCTGCTTGCGCATAAAGCAAAATTAAGTCGGTACAGAATTTTTATTTTAAGGAGGAAACATAGAAGCAGTAAAAGTACAATAATTAATGCATTAAATTATTGCAGCATATTTTTCCGTCAGAAATAAGCACGTAATAAACAAATAATTGATGAAACTCCTGTCTCATTTAGATAAGTGTCTGTGCTTTGCTACTTTCATGAGCTATTTTTTTTAATAATTTTTTTGATTACTATAGGTTTTTATTTCCTTTCTTTAATTGCTAAGGATGTGCACATATGTGGAAATTTAATTAACATAATGACTTATTCAATAATATCATTTTAAGGCAGGTGCAGTCTAATTTATATCAATAAATTCGAAACAAAACCCCAAGTATATATATATATATATATATCATAAATATAATTATCATTAAAATGAATATATCAATGTGCGTATCAATAACTACCACTTTATTTCAGTAAATATTGAGAAAACTCACCGTACAAAGAAAAAATACTTACACAAGAGTTCATAATTTTTCAAATCCATATTTGAAACTTCCGATTTTGTTTAACTTTAGTGAAATAAAATTAATGTGATAGAATAAAACTTACTATTACTCTATTTTTAGCATTAATTGAACAATAATATATTGTTAAAATTTACCATTTTTTTCTCTAAAAATAATAGAAATAGAGGTTTTTCATGCCTGTTTTTTCTTCGAATAAACTTACATAATTATTTAATATATGGTGATGTTTTTTTCAATATATATTTCTCTTACAGGAGAAGGAAAAAAATCTAATAAATGACGAATAATTCACTGTCATTGCAAATTCAAATGTTTTTTTTAAACTGCTGTTCTTGCAAAAAAAGCGACTACATTTATAATTCTACCTTATCGTTACTTTATATTCCTTAGAGATGTACCCATGCTCGTTAAAACAAGATAAGACTAAGAACATATGTACTTTTTGCATCTTTTTTCATCAGATATTCTACCCATGGTGTAGATAACAGCTTAAAATTCACAGAAACAAATTTATGTAGTTTTAATAAAGTTTTATTGTTGTGGTTAGGGAAATGCAGTCGCCCCAAAATATCTTTTTTTGAACGTGAAATGTTTAATTCATTTCTAAAATCTTTTACTGCATTTCTTGGCATCAAGAACCATTATATTTATTAGAAGTTAATAATCAGTACATAAAATCTGTGTTCGGATTTGAAAATTACGAGGCTGTAAATTTTATTACTTTAATATTATATAGCATCGAAGTCGTGGAATAAAACAGAGCTGCAGAGTGGTATTTGAAAGATTAGCCCACGAATGTAAAAACTTTTCATTTTCAATACTAGAAACAAAATGTCTTGCAAATAAGATGTATTCTCACTGTTTGCCGCAAAGAACACGGACAATAGAGTTTACAACTAGTTTAAGTAGACGACTACGCAAACATATACAACCAAGTTAGTTCTTCGTGGATTATTAAATATTTAAGAAGTAATTCGGTAATAAGCATTTAAATTTTAATTAAAAGTTTGATTTAAGAAATAGCACTTAATCCTCAGTTATATAATTTTAAGTCTTAAAAATTAATTAAATAAGCATAATAATCTAATTTGAAGGAATTGTAATTTTTTTAATTATTTCAACCAGTAAATCTAACAATTTAATTAGATTGTGATCTATTTTGAATCAATTGTAGTTGTTTCTATTGATAAAATGGAAACTCTAATTTGTGTTTCGCTTGTATCTATTTTTAAAATTAAAACTCACATGAATATAATCATTAATTAGATATAATCAAGATATGAATGTAAGGCTATCATGTAAGCAGAAGTACATCGTATATGTCAGGTAGAACAAATGTACTATATAATATTTCTTAAACTCTGATAAACTTTTTTTAATCTAGAGTTTTTATTAGCAGAAAGAGAGCAAAATAACAATAAGTTAAACGATTTGCTATTTTATTATTTTTAACGTCTCTTTTGACTTAATAGCTACTTTTCACTTAATCTAGTATCAAAAGTAGAAATAAATTTAAATTCAAGAGCATTTGATCTGCAAATTTAAATTAAAACTCGTAAGTTATTAAACAGTGTAATATCTATTGAGATTCGATACCTCACACGTGGATGTTCTATTTGCATTAAAAACCAGTTTCGAGTTACATGGTCATGAAAATAAATTATTTTTCTAAAAATTCATTCACAGAAACAGTTATTTTAAGAGTTTTTATTGTTAATTATTTCCTTCAATATAAAGTTTATGGGGTATATACATATATAAGTATAAAGCTTTAATTATATATAATTGATTTTATTAATTTACAAATTCTTAGTTTTATGCGGTACTGCTCTAAGATTGTTTTGTGTTGGCGGGAAGTTTAGAAAGGAGTTGTGTTGGGGGAGAAGTATATCTAACAGTTTTAAAGCTAATTTGTATTTGTATATTTTTTTAATTTTTCTATATTAAGTAAATAGTTGTAGATAGTTTTTCCTTGTTATAACTTTATTTAATAATAGCATTAGTATATTTAATTTAATTTTCTACATACTTATGCTTCTATTTCCTTTCCCAACACCCTATTAGTATAGACAAATTACAGGTGAAGGATGGTTGGTCTCAAAACAATGTTTAAACCTGTAATCTTGTACTACTTATTTCTTACCTATACTGCCTACTTGTACTTTTATTTATGCTTTGCTTATTTAGAATTATAGCTGTTTAGTATATATTCAGAATTATATATATATATAACGATAGTTTCAAGACGTAAAACTTATATATTGTGTCATGAAACTATATTTAACCCTGGAATCTTAGCCCTAAACCAGAGTTTCTCAAACTGGGGGCATGATAACCTTATGTGAGGGGCGCGAGCAGTAGCACACACAGGAATTTTTCAAGGGAGGGGGGGGGGAACGGACTCCAGAGTCGAACACCTACCATTCTTGTATTTTGTCGTCTCCCTTTGATTTTGTCGATTTTCGGGAACAAAAAACAGTAAAAAACTAATTATTGAATAAATAATTAGCCTTAATTAATAAAATTAATCATTAATAATAGTTTTTTTTTTTAGAAAATTTTACCTACTATATACTTAGAATTACACTGCTGGACAATTGCTAAGGACGGATCACAAATTGCTATGTAGCATAACATTAAGCGAGACATGAGGCCTAGTTGGATAAAATATAGTTGCCACACTGTTCAGACATTAGAATAAAGAATATTTATTGTTCTGGAAAGTACAAAAGCTGTGAAACATCTGAAAGGGAAAAAAATGTTCATTTGATCTGCGTACGGAGAAATGGAACAATGCATCTAAAAGTCAGCAGGCACCTTAAAGAAAGGTATCAGTACGGGATATGTCCCCCGTGGAGTGTGATGCAACATTCCACACGTCGTACCATACTTTGCACAACATTATCCAGCAGCTGTTGAGGCAATTTATCCCATTCCTCTGTGAGTGCACGGATGAGGGCGTTCTTGTTTGTCGGAGGATAGTTTCGACCAGCAACTTGCCTCCCCAAAGCATCCCACACATTTTCAATGGGGTTTAGATCTGGAGAACGCGCTGGCCATACGAGACGTTGAATACCCTCGCTGTCTAGACAATCCTGAACAGCGAGTGTTCGATGACATGTTGCGTTGTCGTCCATAAAAACCAGTTTATAACCGACAGCACCACGGAAAAGACGAACATGAGGAAGTAGAACTTCATCAATGTATCATTGGCCCGTCATAGTCCCATTCGCAACCACAAGTAGGCGCGTGCGGCCATTGATCATGATGCCGGCCCACACCATGATACTGCATGTCAGATATCGGTCTTTTTCCTGGATATTTTCTGGACGATAAGCAGTACCACTCTCGCGCCAGATTAGTTGGCGTCTACAATCCGATGACAGACTGAACCTACTCTCATCTGAGTATAGTACGCATGCCCAGTCCTGTTCAGTCCAATTGTGATGCTCACACCATTGCAAACGGGCAGTACGGTGCTGTCTGGTCAATGGGACACACACAACAGGTCTGCGTGCGTATAGTCCTTCTCCCCTCAAACGTCTGGCAACAGTTTTTCGGGAGATCTGCTTTCCTGAGGCAGCAAGAAACTGATTTGCCACCTGCTGAGCTGTGGTGCGCCTGTTCCGTTTTGCTGATAGGACGATATATCTGTCTTCTGCAGGCGTCGTACTTCTAACACGACCTCCCCGTGCCGTCTACTACACATTCCAGTAGTTTTAAATGACTTCCACGGCCGTGAAACAACGATGTGAGCGATGTCGAACTCCCTGGCAACATCTGTTATTTTTCGCCCTTCTTCGATCTTTCCAATAATTCAGCCGCACATAAAATCATCTATGTGATGTCGGGAAGACATGCCAAAAATTTTAAGCTCGTCTATTAAATCTTTCCTGTAAAACTTTGACTTGAAACAACAACTGTCCACACGCGTCAAAACCTTTAAAGCTCTTATGAACGCTATCACGTGGTGAACAGACGTGGAAAAAAAATTGCATACTCATACTTCTTCTAATTTCTTACACTTATTCTATTTTTCCACATTTTGCTTCCTTTCATTTTGTGGTTGCTATGGATGATAGTGTTATCCGTCCTTAGCAATTGTCCAGCAGTGTATAATCAATCGGAAAAAAAATCAAGGTTTTTTTGGGGGGGATCCCTAGAACCCCCCCCCCTTGTGTGTACCACTGAGCGTGAGCATATCGTAAAGACGAAAATAAAAGATTTTTTTTAAAAAACTATTAATTTAATGCAAAGAATCGAAACAAAATACATTCTGACACATTTAAATTGATATAATATACGAAAATTCCGACGTATAACGTGCACTTTCAACAGAAAAAATAAGATCTAAATTTACGAGTGCACGTTTACGCAGGGTATAAAAATAATAGGTTTAACAGTAAAAAAAGAGAGAGATTAGCATAGAAAAAATTACATTTTTACATATATCGAAATTACATAACTTATGAGCTCAAAGAGTTGTAGTTCCATAAGTATAATGTTTTTTCAAAAGCCTGAGATAAATCCTCTAATAAATGACTTCAAAATATTTGAACATTACATACATACATTTCAGGTTTTTTCGTGAAAAAGGGGGTGCCCGTTATAAGACTAATATACTTAAAAATTAAAAATTGCAGCTTGAAAGCATAGGGGCACACTATACCCCGGATTCTACGTTACTTATAAATATATCAGTACTGCACGATGTAGTTGATAATTAATTTATCAATACTAAGTAGAGAACAGGTTTAATAATTATCAGTGACTTCCGTGGGTTTGTCATATAGAAAATTATATACAAAATTTAATACTTATATTTATAATTTGTACGGTTTATAATTAAAGTCGTAATGTAAAATTAGCATCGCGTAATACAATATTATTATATTCAATATATTATTATTGTAAGGAGGGGGCGCGATGAAAATTATGATTGAAAATTGAGTCACAAACATTGAAAGTTTGAGAACCACTGCCCCAAACCTTAAAGTTTGCTATTGTATTACTGTGGTTGTTCTACTTTGCACTGTGCTGCCTTGCTATCTTTTAACATAAAATTTAGCATTCAACAAGTTAGAATTATAATAACTTTAAGAGTGCCTTTTTTAAAAAGCGTGGATTGTTTTTGGAATATTAAATTGTGCTACAATTTTTTATGATGATTAAAAGCAAGATACTTCTTATTTTGTTTACAGGTTATGATGGGTCAATAAAAAGCGTGTGCTATGGTGTAATAAACTCTGTGAGTATTCATTGACTGTACATTTGAATCCATGTTTATTGACTACTGGTGAACATTCCCCCTTCGAAACTAGGGAAGGATGTCGATCAGGTAATTTTATCACTTTTGCGTGTCTCGACAAAACGAGAGAAAATTCAGGTTATTTTCTTAAAAAGACTCCACCTTCCCAACAAATAGAATGACCCTTGACTTTCTCCCTTGTCAGACGAAGGCAGTTGATTAGGCTTTTGGAGGTCTGACTAGAGACCTATCGTGACTGAACCTCATCAATGACTACGATACTTGAAAAGCCATTTAGCCATCGTGGTGCATTAGACTTAATAGCTAGCGAACTGTAAACGGCACATGCAGTTGTGGTAAAGCTCTCTCGCCTCCGGAAGGAAGAGGAGAAAATTATTACTTTGGAATAGTAGAATTGGGTTCGGAAAACGCATAAGATCTTTTTCTAATTCTATTACTCCTTTTCGGAAAGCGTTTATCGTAACCGTTAGAGAGGGATGTAATGGAACTTCGAAATAAATCGGAACGAAGAATGCTTCAGGTGATTGGTTACAGCTTTTCTGGCTTGTCGAAGATTGGCTCTTGAAAGGAGAATATGTAGGGATTTGTAGTGGGTAAATTTTTTTAAGTACTTAGCATTAATTGAAGAAATCATTTTCAAAAGAAAGTATTCCATTTGTTTTTTTTTTTGTCAAAAACGGCAACAATTCTAAGCTTTTGGAAATAATAAAGAGTAAAACATGTTAAGTAAACTCAAAAAGAAATATAAGAATAATTTTATTCAAGGTAATTCAATTTCTATCAATACAGGTGGATTTCATTTCGTTAATTATAGATTACACAACAATATATACATATATATATATATATATATAATCTTACAGAGGCATTTCTTTTGTTTGAATTGCAACGGACAAACTGTGTTACAAGCACAGAGTTCTGGAGGAAAGACGCTGATATAATTACACCGACGTCTTACTTTAGGGTTTTCTAGCAGAAAGTGATCTTTATTTGGGGGAAACAAGAAGAAAATCGAGATAAATTCGATGTTGTAATTTCTAACGATTGAAAAGCGATTGCTGAAGCCCCGTGGTATAAGACCGTGGAAACAAACTCAGGAATTAAATTCTAAAGATTACAAAATAATCTTTAGTGACTTTCTTACTTTTTAATGAATTTTTATCTTTTTTTTTCCAGAGTGAGAAAGTTTATTAACGTCCTACTCTAAAGCAACGTGAGAGCTATTAGTAATAGATCTCAGGATTTTCTTCGAAACTGAAAACTAGTTGTATGAAGTGAATAGTTCTAAATATCATTTCAAGTTAAAAAAATAATAAAACTAAATAAAAAAAGTATTTTGTCTGCGTTAAAATAGTTTCTTAGCTATCCCATTCAATAAAAGCATTAACTCATAAATTATATGAACGATTTGTGTAAAATGAACTATTCGATCGCTTACGTAATTACAGAAGGTCATTCGCATTTTATGGAAACGATTTTGTAATTCATTTTCTAGTCTGTATTTTAAGACAAAACTTTGGAACCGTCAGAAAAATCATCTGTTAATATTTTTTTTATTGAAATGTAAAATAAAAGATTTATTTTAAAAAGGGCTTCTAAAATTTATGGATGGCTCAAAGGTTACGTAATTACGCTTTCCGAGGAGACATACTTGTATCAACAAAATTTAAAGCGGTGTAAAAATCTAAAATATTTCATTTGAATAAAAGGTATTTATAGTATATTAAATTAGAAAAGGAAAAGCGTCAAGCTTAAAGTAAAAATGAAAACATGACCACGAAATCTCATCCTAAGAGTATTCCTCAAACCTCAAACGCGAGCAACTATTAAGAAAGTGAAGCCTCTGATCCTAAAAGAAAGTTCATAGACTCATTGCATTGAAATTAGGAATGTCTTCCGGGACTGTAATTAAAATCATTTATAAATATTTAAAGTTAAAAAGGATGTTTATAAACCTAAGGCTCATCTTCTTTTTTAAAACATATTGTTGGAAGAAAAACAAATTTTAGAAAACTATATAAAAAACACCTAGCTGCCGAAAAATGGAAATTTTTAATAATACTCAATGAAGCATGGGTATATTTAAGTTACTGTAGTAAAATTTTAATTTCTATGGCTCAACTGACGGACATGACTGTTCGAAATGGCTTTGTCAATGTACAGTAAAATTCCCAAAGGGATTCATGATCGTTGCAGGATTTTCTAACAACAGCAAATTAAAAATCAAAAAAGCCCCGAGTAAAGCCAAAATTAATTCACTATACTATCAGCAGAAAAATTAAGAACCAATTTTTGAAGAAGAAATTTCAGCCTTATATGGAAAGGACATTGATAAAGTTGAGCTTCAAATGGACAAAGCCTCTAGTCACACGTCTAAGATAGCTGCCGCTTATTTAGCAAAGAAAGAATCAGAAACAGGAATAAAGTTTATCCCATTTGATGAAATATGTGTAAAATCACCCTACACTTCTCAATGGACTTTTGTGCATTCAATTAATTTAAACGAGACTTAGGAAAACGGCATTCAAGAACATTGAACATACTTTGCAAAACGGTTCAAGAGAATTGGAGCAAAATTTGCATGACAATACTAAGAAAAAGTTTACTTTCATTAAAAATTTGAGCTAGAGCTATTATCAAAAATCAGAGCTATCAGAAAGAATCAAATTGTCACAAAAAATACGGTATTTATTGATAAAAATTAACTACCAAAATCGTTTCCATAAGGTGCGAATGACCTTCTGTATTTATCACTTTATCGTTACATTGCTCTAAATATCTCACATGCTAATCTGAAATATTCTTCGCAAAAGATGTCCGACAAAATTTTTTATTTTTATCAGAATTTCAATCGAGGACATTCCTCACGACATGAATTCGTTAATTCAATAATCTAATGATTTCCTGTCGACTAGGTGCGCGACAAATAACTTCTTCCATCCAAATAATAAACTTCATTTAGTCAATGCGTAGCAATCGGGACAAGCTTCACTGAGTGGCCTTAAGTGCACATTAGCTGACTTTGGAAAGGGGAAAAAGGGATTTTTAATTACCGGAAAAGGGGGAACGAATAAAAAAACCCTTTTTCCGAATTTGCCAAACGGTTTCCTTAATTCGCTACGTTTTTTTTTCACTACTTTGTCAGTGAAGTCTAGATTGATTTTGAAACTTTTCCCATATGTTGGTGTACCGAAATGTTTCCGTGGCTGATTTTATTTCGTTAATGAAACAGAATAACAAAAATTGTACCGCGTAGTTTTGGTACTTTATGAGAATAGCCGACGATTTAGAGCGTGAATTATCGCCATTGGCATTTGTGTTCTTGAATAAAGTTTCATTCACTTACTTCATGTTATTCGGCAAACTTTTATTGATTGCGCATTCATTTATTTCACGTGAAGGAAATGTGTGTGAGGGATATTTTTAAAAACAATCACATTCTCAATATTATTTTCAACTCTTAAGAGGCGTCTGCAGAAAGATCAAGTGTTTTATCTATAGTAAGTTGATTTTTTTACTAATAAACATTTACATGTATTGCTTTTTACACACATTACCATTCATTTAATTTTTTTCTTTATTGATATTTCATGCAAATACTCCAATAAAATTAATGATTATTGGAGTATTTGCAGACTGTTTACATTTCTTATACTTTTTAAGTTTTTGCGATAACACCTGTTAAAATTCTGCAATTTTCTTAGCATTAGTAATGACATCAAGACCACTTTATTTTTCTCCAGAAGAAATAAAGAAGATTAAAAAAATTTCCCCAAAGCAAAAATTAAGAGCAATTGAAACAATTCGAGGAAAAATTTCATAATTTCTTAACAAAGAATTTCCAGATCAAAGATTGTATCGGTTTCTTCCATTTGTGGAAGAAATCAAACTCAAAGGAATTTATGACAGGAAAAATTACGAAAAGTTCAAAATATATATAAAAATAAAAAGGATAAATGACATTGACTAAATTGAGAACAGAAAGCTTATGAAATATAGTTATCATGAAAATGAGAACCTATAAATATTATCTAAGTTAAATAAAATTTTAAAAGATTCTAGAAACTTCTGTCTAATCAGAAAGCTTTATTTTGTATATGATTGTATTTAACTTTATTGAAATATTTGTAAAACGAATAAACCAATTTAGAACTTCTGAATAAAATTTATTAATTATAAAAAATGGTAACTCTCTCTCTCTCTCGGGTTTATTATTTCACATTCCTAAATTCAACATCATAATAATGTAAAATAACATACAGTATACTATCCCAATTCACTTTAAACAAAAACTCAAAAAAAATCTGTATTTTAAAAATTTTTGAAATAAACCAGCCCCAAAATAAAGGCTTTACAGTTTTTTCCAGAAAGTAAATTATTGCCACAGTTATAATTTCCTTTCACATTTCACAGTAAGTCTCCTAAACAAATACAATCCACTCAAAAATGGACACTATCTTCCATGAGATTATTCCTTGCGTTTTATAAAGGCTTTGAGCGAAATACTCACAGTCCTTCAGAACCACCTCCTTGTGTGTCTTTAGCAAACTCTTGTTGTAAGAACAAGCCATTAAGCGCACTTTTCTTAGCTATGATTCGTTTAGAGAAAGAGCTCTGTTATTTGTGAAAAGATTTATAAGCTGTCGAAACAAGCGACAACCGTATTCTTCTGTTGCAGAAGAATAAAGAACATCAGTCTGCTGAGGATCCGGGAATGCGATGTTCTTCAGAATTGTTGATTGTGAGTTCCGGAGAATATAAAGGATTAAAGATGGCTCCTTCTTACTGTCTACAGACACAGCTCACAAGACATTTATATCTTTTCACTGCGTTCATTTTCATAAAGTAATCTATTGAAGACTCGGTTGAACATAATTCTTTTCTTTTTGACATTAACAATGTATTTATATTAATACTAAAAAAGAAGTAAAATACCCCAGAAAAATATTTTCATAATTATTAACATCGAATTTATTAAGCTATAGTAAGGATTTCTGTACCCTTTTCAAAACCTCATAAAATGAAATGAAATGAATTTTCATTAAAATAGCCTTATGTAAAGTCTAAATGTCTTGATTATTAATCTTTAGTATTTCCTTCTAACAAAATTTTCAAATAAAAGTAACACAAATACAAAATGTTGTTCGATAGACCTCTTAGATGATAATTATTAGATAACAGTGCACACATAATTTCATACACTGTTATATTATTGAGTAAAAGTAGCTTAGATTAAACATCTCCCAGTTTGATGAAAGAGTAATCACCAATGTATGTTAAATTTAAAATTACAAAAAATAGAATATTTTAATTCTATGCATTGATTATATCTTTTAGCTAAAAGTAAATAGCAATAAATAGATACACAAAAATAATATTGGTATATTAATAAAGTTCAGCAAGTATATAGATAGTATAATTTTTGAAAATTTACACGAAGAAATGCTATCATAATTTTGAATCATTTTCAACTACAGTGAATATTATAAGGAATATCGTTTTTCTCTTTCATAAAAATTGTAATTCAAAATTTAAACGAATGGTATAGTTCTAAGAAAAATAAATAATTACTATTAAACAGAGTAGACATACTTGTATTATCACTTTCAATTACCGTGGTTCGTAGACATATATTACTTGTAGTAGCAACGTCAAAATTTCTTCTATGAAACATTTCCTTTAAAAAGTAAGATTCTCCTGGTATTGCTTAGAATCTTGCTGCAAGGGACAATAAAAAAAATAAGCAATACAGTAATACCCCGAACATACGCCATAGATGGGACTGAGTGATAACCGCTTAAGTCGAATTCGCTTAAGTTAGGGTATAATTTCACATATAAATACATCTAAATTATTGTTAGTTGGTGCCGGAGACGAAAAAATATAGTAATTTAGAAAAAAAAATTCAATAAAATAATGGATAACACAAACACAAAATCGCAAGCCAAAGTTATTTTGAAGTAGAAAGTTTCCCGGCTCAAAGATTTTTTTTCCCAAAAAATTTTCTCGTTACATGCTAATAATTTTTTTAATCCTTGCTTTGTTGAAAAAATACGCTCTTCGTTGAAGAATGTATTTTCTAAAATATGTAATTCTTTTTCAATTAAACTGAGGCCTGTCAAATTACCCACCATCATTAGATCTTCTAATTGAACTGGGTCTACAGACTCAAGTTCTTTAATGTCTTGCTCTTACTCATGCATTTCTATGAGTTCATCAATTGTCAGCTCCTGATTGTAGAAATACAGAAGTTCTTGAACGTCATCACTATCCACTTTTGAATTTATTTGCCTAGCAAGATAGAGAACTTCTTCAAACAAATTGCTAATTTCATTAGGCCCTGGCAATGATTTCGCATAAGTTTTAGTGATAGGGGGAAAAGAAAGTAAGAAAAAAGAAAAGAAAAAAAAAGACGAATCTATACGAGAGATTAGAAAATCGCGGAACTCCCCTAATTCGAGAAGTCGGGGTAGTGTAAGTCGAGGTCTGTACATTATTTTAGGCTAATACATGGTAGAAATAAAATTATGGAATTTTGTGAATCAGCTTTCGCTTCTGCGTAGCATTTACAGAACCATCCATCATTGCAACGAAATATGTCAAACATATATTTCAAAATTCTCAAATAAAGGCATGTTCATCGCGATTAAATGCTCCTAAAACAGTATCCCTGTACTAGTTAGTAGTGTCATACCTATAATTTCTTAATATTTGCATGTCAATATATTTGCTTTAGAAAATATTTTATATACTTATGAATGTTTCTGCATGAATTCTAAGGCTTAGTATACATTTTATTTGTTTCACATTAAGTGCTTAAATGATTAACACAAGTTGATTCCCAATGTGCGCAAATATAAAACAGAATGAAAAGAAAACACAATGCTTACGATATAAATACTCTTCTTCAGTACCTATCGTACTTTATATGATATTTCATTTGCCTTACTTGCTGTAAAAAAGTTTATACTTCTAGTGAATCACGTAAGATATCTCTTCTTTAAGCCAAAGCATAAAAAATACTCCTGTAGGTGAAGAAAGCAAGTCTAACTTTTAAGTGGACTTTCTTTTCTTTTTCAATCTGGAAATTGCATCGATTTCTTCGCATTTGATAGAATATTTAAACTCCTATAGGCTATCCCAACTCATATAACACTTTGAAATTTTCTCAAGGACCATCACATGATTTGACACGAAGACTCTTTAAATATTAAGAAAACCAGGACATCATATACAGTCGAACCTGTTTTTGTGCGGTCTTTTTTTATGCGATTTCCTTTTTGTGCGATTTTTTATGTGCGATATTTTTTTATGCGGTAAATGAATTTAAATGGATTTTGCGCCACACTGTGTGTGTAATGTTTTCTATCTATTTACTAGTGGCGTAACGGAGAATGTTTGGCCCCCTCCCCCCTGAAAGTCAGGTTTCGCTTTTAATATTTTATAAATTGGGTAAATACGTATTTAGCGTAAGTCAGGCTTGGGCTCCTAGAGTCCTGCCCCCCTCCGTGATGCGGGGGGTATACGTTACGCCACTGAAATGTAGACACTTCAAGATGCTCTGTTCATTTGTTATAAACAGTCTCCCAACAATGCGCATTCAGTTGCTTTCTCTCTACGCTCCAGCAGCCCGCGCTTGATTGAAGACGAAACTTTCAATGACAGTGACATTATCAACAATTTGATAAATTATGAAGACAGACAAGAAGAACCGAATTCTTTGAGAGTAGATAAAAATATGCAGGGATACGGCTTTCCAACAATTTGGAAAAGCATTTTCTTAAATTTATACCCGTTAAGAAATGAGTATAATATTTCAAAAAGGGCTTCAATATCATGTATGGCTAGTTATCGAGACATTTACAAGCAACTGACCACCCGTCCTTCGTCACAAAAATTTATCTCTTACTTTATGTTGCCAAAAAATAATTCAATTGAAATTGCACACCTTCAAGTGACGAAAGCGATTTTGAACTTATTCATTACAGGACTTTGGATTACGATGAGTAGCGATGAATTATGTATGTGCATTTTAAAGATTTATCCGTATATACAATGAGAAACTATATGTTTTTAAAATGTTTCCAAGTGTAATATTTAATTATTTATTTTGTTATGGAAGTACTCTTACATATAAATTTCGTAAATAATTGGAATATTTTATAAATGTGACTTTTTTTATGCGGTCTCTATCTACCGCATAAAAAAAGTTTTTTGTAGTATTTCCATGAATTAGTTTGTTATAAGTAAGAATTTATGAACATTTTGAATATTTTTTGTGCGTTTTTTTTATGCGGTCCCTATCTACCGCACACAAACAGGTTCAACTGTACTTTGAAAAAAATCGATTTTTCAATTTTAGTGCTAAGAAACAGTGCATATTTTTCGAAAAATATGTATTACTTATATGTTTGTTGATAAAATAGCCCTAAAATATGAAAAATAAAAATGTAAACAAATGACCACGCCCCTTTTGACATATTTTAAATGTGTAGTTTCTCCTGTGTTTGATCTATATAAACTTTTAATTTTTTTTTCATTTGAATGAATAATAAATGTATCTAAATAGCATTATTTTCACTGTAGCATAAGTGCATATAGTGAACAAAATATGTCTTGATATATAATGTCTAATTTTTTAAAAAAAAATAGATTTATATGTGCAAAATGAAAATTAAGATTTTCAAAATTTTAAGGTCTTATGATTATTTTAAAGAAATTATGCAAATAATTCATTAAAAAACTGGTTCATTATGTTTGATATGTTGCTTTATATATATGTGTAAATTTTTTTGAATATTCAAGAAATATTTTTGTAAGAAATGGTACCTATGTACATGAAAATGTGCATTACAAGATCTCGAAAATTATGTTCATGTTAACTAAAACAAAGGGAAAAAAGCATATCAATTTAAAATTACTTTTGTAACTCTAAAAAATGATTAAGCATTATTATTAAGTATATAGAAATAGCCAAGCAAATACTAATAAAGTGAATAATATGTGAAAACATTGTTTGGTTTTTTTTTCAGTTTTTTCACGTTTTCTCAAAAGCATATTTTTTTGCATTTAGGTACATTTTTTAAAAACACTATTGTACTATATGATTCCAGATTTTGTATTCTTCTATTCAAGAGACCTATGCAGATAGTGAAACTAATTTTTTTCTATTAAAATAGTGCCTAATTTTTTTAAAAATGGTTTTATGCATAAAAGAAGCAGAAAAAATACGCATTTTCCAAATTTCAAATTTTCATAATTTTTTTATAGAAACTATACTAAAATTTTACTAAAAAATAGGTTCACTGTATTTTGTGCATTGTTTTATATATGTGTAAAAAATATTTTGCATAAAAAAAACATTTTTTTAACAAATGGTACCTAAACATATAAGTATGTATTATGAGTTCTCAAAAATTATATATTACTTAAATTAAGTAGGAAAAAAAACCTTTTGAACTAAAAAGTTATTTTTGTAGTTCTACAGAATAATTAAATTACTTTTATTAAGAACATAAAAAATCTAAGCTCTATTGGAAATTTGAAAAGATATATGTTATGTAAACAAAGGGTCTTAATTTTGGCATTTTACTCTCTTTCGAGTATGTCCTGGTTCCCTTGATATTTATAAAATATTTAAAAGGACTGTTGGATGGTATGATATCCCAGCTGAGAGATGATTCAGATTCTTTATTTTCAATAAAATACAATGTTTATATGAATTCCCTTTTTGAATCGTTTGACACAACAACAAAAAGACGAGAGACAAGAAAGCATTGAAGGATATTATTGATATCTTTTATAACAGCAAAAGAACTATCTACCACCAGGTACGAAAGTTAACTAGAAGCAGCGCGGAGCCCCGTTGTCGTTTCGCACCAGAAGGTCAATTAAGAAGCAAAGAAAAATAACCCAGTTAAAACTAATAATCGTGGAATTAATGAGTCATCCTTAAGGGGAGAGATATTAAACTGTAAGAAAATGAGAGTGCAACCAACAACCAAGTGTTCGAGCTATCACAGCAGGCTTTCCGCGAAAGCATAACTTAATTATCCTGCATTTATTTTCCCCTTCCACCTTCTTGAAAAGTACCCTCAAAGCCAATGTAAGAACTTTTCCCCCTTTTTTTAGCTTCTTCCCTCCTTTTCTGCAGTCTTTCTAACTTTTAATGTCATTAAGATTCCAAGAGTGGCCCGTAACAGATTCCCCGTGATTTCATTTGTGTAAGGGCTCTGGTCATTATCTTCTACAGCTGGTGCTCTCTTTCGCTCTCTTTTCACTCCTTACCTTGAAACACTCCTTCCTTCCTCTTGGATGAGAACATTTTTTGTACTCTCTTTCTTTCTTCTCAACTCTTTCACTCTTTCATTTTCAACTATTCGCAGCATCTTACGCGACTTACTGGAGTTTGTACTGGGAATATTCTTACAATTACCTCAGTGATTAGAAAAGAGTTTGGCACAGACTCGCGTGCTCAGGTCAAATTTTTATGGAATATTTATTACGTGGTAGACTATTACGAATTCTTTGAGAATGTTATCTAAGGCAGTGTATTAAGAAGATTTTGGAATCTTTGTCAAGAATGTTTTTAATTTCCTGAGTCCTTTCACAGTATTTTTAACTGATCGATAATCTTCTAAAGATAGACTTGGTGAATACATGAAGATAGAAATTTTTTTTTATTTACCTTTATGTAAAAGTTGTTTTTAACAGTTTTTTTTTTAAATTTTCTATGAATTCATTTTTACTGATAGATTAATTTATTTATGGTCTACCAAAATGTGAAAAGGATGAAATATTTCATGATGTGAGTTATCAATATGTAACTTATTAATTAAAAAGAGTTATAAATTATATATATATTTTTTTCTTTAACCCTTTATCTACCTCATTATGATTTACAGCAGTTTTTTCATGCAATATTATTTTTGGATCACTACATTGAAAATTAAGGGATATACATAAACAAAATACTCAACTTCGTGATATTTAATTCGTTAGAGCTAATTAATTAATGAAAGATATTCAACTGTAAAACTAATTATATACACTGTTCACTTAAAATAGAAGTCAAATCGTTTTCTAAGGTCTTCATTAACACACAAATAAAATAAGACACTTAAATTTTAACATTAACTATTTTTTGGGGACAAAAATGATAATCTTCGCAATCCACTGAAAACGCCGTCAGTTGAAAACGCAATTTCTGCTATAAAACTATTCGCCTTCCCCGATAAAATACTCATCATAGAACCTGTGCTGCCATATATCTGAAAGAGTGAATTTCCAAGAATATTCCTGCTAAGTATTGTCAGAATATTCGTAAAAATGGTTATTCTATGTAGTTTTAAAGTCAGTCGTAATTATAATTACCGTCGGTAGATAAAGGATTAAGTAAACATATCTATAGAATAACTAGAGATTAATTATCTTGGCTTTAATAACAATATCAGTTATTTTCATACGAAAATTAACATTCCCAAGGGAATAGTCCTATAACCAGCTTAACCAGATAATACTTAATTGATAAGTTTATTTATGATAAAATGCGAAGCATATGCACAATTTGGGCGAATTGTAATCATAGAAATTATGTCAGTTCTTACATACCTGAATGTATTTTTTTCAACAATTATCGAGAAAAATATAGGATATGTCTTTTGATAAAATATTCCAAAAACACTCATGAAGTATGTACAAGAGTTTATAATGCGTAGATGAGAATTTCAAGCACTCTTAGCAAATCAAGCCTTTTTGTTAAAAAATGTGAATAGAATAATAAGAAAATTATCTAATCCAATCTTTACATTTGGACTCATTTTTGAATTTATGTACACAGTAAAACTGAATATAAATTAGTAAAAACAATTTTATAGTGAGTATCTTTTTTTTGAGAAAAAGGGAAAAAAATGTATGCAAACATCTTAAAATGTATTCAAAAATCTTAATAAATGTCTCGTTTCTCGTGTGCAATGTAAACACTACAAAAAAATTTTCTGTTTCCTTCAAAATTATTATAAAGGGTGTTTTTTGAGAGGTATAGAACTTTAAATTGCAATAAAACAACGATGTATTATTCGATTGACATGAATTTTTTTTATTCGAAAGATAATCTTGTGGCATTACATTTTAAACATGATTTCTGGCATAGGACTGCCACGGCTGGCTCGGATGTAGTCCAATCTGGACGTCCCATTTTCGATGACTTTTACATTTGTGGCCGTATATCGGCAATAACACGGCGAATGTTGTCTTTCAAATGGTCAAGCGTTTGTGGCTTATCCACATAGACCAATGACTTTACATAGCCCCACAGAAAATAGTCTAGAGGTGTTAAATCTCAAGATCTTGGAAGCCAATTCACAGGTCCAAAACGAGAAATTAGGCGTCTTTCAATAAATCGATTGTGGCACGAGCTGTGTGACATATTGCGCCGTCTTGTTGGAACCACAGCTCCTGGACATCATGATTGTTCAATTCAGGAATGAAAAAGCTAGTAATCATGGCTCTATACCGATCACGATTGACTGTAACGTTGTGGCCTTCATCGTTTTTGAAGAAGGATTCCACCAGCCCATAAAGCGCACCAAACAGTCAGTTTTTCTGGATGTAACGGTGTTTCGACATACACTTGTGGATTAGCTTCACTCCAAATGCGGCACTTTTGTTTGTTGACGTAGCCATTCAACCAGAAGTGCGCTTCATCGCTAAACAAAATTCGCTTATGAAAATCGACCATTATTTTTGAAATAAAATTGCACAATTTGAAAGCGTTGTTCAGGCGTGAGTCTATTCATGATGAATTGCCAAACCAAACTGAGAATAAATCACTTGACAGCTGTTAAATCGGTCGCCATCTTGGAAAGTAATGCCAACTTAAACTTCTATACCTGGAAAAAAAACACTCTGTATTATAATAGGATAAGAAAACATTTAAAATGAGGAAAAAAACTCTCTCTCTCTCTTTATTATTAAAAATAATTGATTAATCTTTTTTATAAAGCAACTCGAACTACTATTAATTATAATTTAGTTTTAGTTACACATAAAATTTAAATTAGTTATAAAAGATATTTAAATAAATTCTATTGTTCCTTTGTGAATAATTAAGAATTTCTCAAATGTTTGAGAACAATAAAATATACTGGAATTTGCTTCGCATTTGCATTTGATTCCAATATTTTCCTTTATAAAATCCTCAAAAATTAAATAGTTTTTTTCTTAAAAAAACACCTGAACATAAAGCGAATTTTTAGAATTCACATACCTATTTTTTGTGTGTTGTAATAAAATGCATTTACTTTAAAATTCACTCATTACTTAGTACTCACGCATATACATAAGGAAAGAAATAATTGCCTAGAGTTTGCAGTTAGGATCTAATTCAATAACCATTCATTGAAGCATCATTATTTTCATAAGTGCTATTTTCTAAATTAAGTCAACAGTTGTGAATTCCTTTGATAATTTGAGTATTCTTTTCAGCCAGCTATCTTTGTCACTAAAAATAATCATTGGCACACAAGTAACATTAGAATCCCCGAGGATTCCTTTCGATAACTTTCTGAGAAAAGTGTCTGAGTTCCTGTCAGAAACAGAAATTCGCAAGCTATCAGATTAAGCATTTAATCCTTATTTTTCCGCAGATGTATTTACATTTCTCCAGGCAACTAAAAAAATAAGCGTATCCTTGAGAGAGAAATGAATACAACATACTAAATATAAATAAAGGATAGAAGATATAGCTTTCAACTATGATCGAATATAAGCCTAAATCAATAATCGGTTTATCTTTAATAACATAAGCGATTATGTACCAGAGCTATGCTCGGCCTTAACTCAAAGAATCTCTCGCGTATAGTATCTGTCATCTTGCCTCTACATATAATAAATATATATATATGGAAAATAAAAATAAAAAATTATCTCTAGTTTCTATCTACTCTTAAGTTCCACCATATAGAGGGGTCGATCCACATTAAATTTAACGTGACTTAAAGCTCACACGTTGGTGTAGTACACGTTTAATGTATCCCAACGCTCGGAACCGTGATTTTTTAAATGCGTATAAATGAATATTTTTTTAATATTTAGGGTCACTTAGATTAGAATACACGTAGGAAATTGTTCCAAGAATATTATTACAATTAAAAATGATTTAAATGCAATATTTTGGCATAAAATGAACATAGAATTATTTATTTTCCAAATATTCTTTTTTTATGGAAAATGCTTCTGTAATAATAATGTTTTGCCTATATATAGCTTAGACCTTTGTACAAAGCCTGAACAAGAATTTTTGAAATGCATAATTTAGAAGTGGATTTATCCATATTTTAATACATTAGAGTAGAGAAATTTTAACAGAGAAAAACACTGATAAAAAATTATTTCTATTGGTAGTAATTCTGAAAATAACGTGAATTTTTCAAACTTCGTAGTTCAGGCCCACTGGAGAAATCTTAGCTATATATAAGCATATAAGCAAAATATTATTTTTGTTGAAGCATTTATCATAAAAAGAGGTTTTGTAAAAAGGTAATTCTAATTTTTTGTTCGCCAAAATATTGCCTTTAAGTAATTTTTTATTGTAATAATATCTTTAAAACAATTTTATAAATATATTTTAATCCATAAGTAGCATTAAATATTTTTTTAAAATATTCGTTTATACGCTTTTGCAAAGTGATGGCTCCAAATATAATCCGATACCTTAATCATTTTTAAATTACTCAAACACTTTTTGATTGCATTTTACAGAAAATTTTATCTAACAATAGCACTGGAACATTTTTCTGTATTTCTGTTTATTGATTTAGTAAGGTCTGATGTATTTTTCATAAGAGCACAAAATTTCTGTGTAATAACCTAAAAATACTGAATCAACCTAGCTTTCATTTAAGCGTTCAGCCCCGGCGGCGTAACACCTCCCCCGCAAATCTCACATCACTGAGGGGGGCAGGATTCTAGGGAGCCCAAAGCCTGGTGTTATGCTTTTGCAATCCTTTGTAAGATCCAGTTTAGGGCCCCAAACCTGACTTAGCAGGGGTCCCTAATATTCTCCATTATTTCTCTATTCAACTCATCTGAAATATTAATGCAAAAGCTCGTCCAATTAAGTTTTGTTAAGAAATACGGACTGTATTCATTTAATAAAGCAATTTAGTAATTTATACTTCTGCCATTCAACTTTTCTGATGCTGATGGATATTTTTTATAGAATGATTTGCAAAATAGAGGAAATTGGCTCTTCACTATTTGGCAGTAACAATCAATAAATTCATTCTCGGATATCAGCAATCTGAGAAGCATCCGGCTCAAATGAAGAAGTGTTGAAAACTATTCTTTAATCCACAGCCTTTTTAGATCTACACATAACAGCATTGTGCGCAGTATTTAATAACTAGCACTGCTCAAAATGATGCTTCAGTCAGCGCTAATTGGAATTGTTCACAGAGAATTTTCTCTAGACAACAAGTCGTCTGTTTAACTGCTTCAGACCAATCATAATAAATAAATGCAATGCAATTTATTCGTCACGCTGATCTATTTTTGAGTTCTTTGGCAGGAAGTCGGAATTCAGAGCTTAGATTTCAGTGGAGATAATCACACCCCAAAAAAGCGAAGTTTTCTGTTTTATCTCAATCTTTAAAGGTTAGATATCAAAGCTGTCGTAAATATACAAAAAGGAACAGTTCTCTGTCGACAAAACGATGATAGACGGATGCGTACGGACAAATGTGTGAAATTCTTAGTTCACGATGTGCCGATGATTCTAATAAAGTAAATACTACAGAGCTTTTTCTTTTATCTCGGGAAAAAAAGTTGAAGATAAGCTCAGTAAAAAGTAAACTGAAATAGGAGAGTAACCAGAGTCGTATTGATGACAGCAAGATGTAACTGCGTTAATATCTTTTTTTATAAGCCAGACTATTACACATAAATTTCTAGTTTTGACAAGGAAAAAATGGATTGAAATGTACATGGACACATGCAAAATAAGCATTTAAACAAAATACTCTTGATAACACTTTGTTAAGATTGGTATACTTTATATTTGCTAAATAAATGCTTCATCATCTCTATCTTCATGATTTATATTTGTCTTTCATTCATAAAAAAATAAATGTTGTTCTTGTTTTAGATTAATTTAAAGCCCAGATAAACGTTATTAAGAACTGTCCATGTAACTGAGGACAGTGTATGAGTTTTTTATAAACGGGCGCATGCTTTAAACTTTGAAACTATTAATTTAATTTTTCTAATCAAAATGCTTTTATAACTAAGCAAAAAAATTATATCTTCTTTGACATCCATATCTATAGAAAATAGGATATACATGTATGTAATTACTACAAAGAGTCATCAATAAAAGTATTTACGTGAAATATTACAGATTTAAATTAAACAAAATTACAAGTAATTATTGTTGTATACAAATTTTAATGCAAAATGTTTTTTTTTTTATAATTCTTCTTCCTTTTGACTTATTGTAACTGAGGAGATTATTGGAATAATTTGCCTTGGTTTATATGATCTAAATGTGTATTAGTAAGTTTGTTTGGATGCTTTTATTTTATTTCATTTATTTATTCTGCATATTTGAAAATAAATAAATATACAGATATATGATTATGCAAATTTATGGATTATACAAACACTTTTATAAATATTGTACAACCCATACATATGATTCGCATGCATGATTTCTCAAAATAAATAACTATTTTTATCGATTATCGTTTCAAAAAATACTATCACGACACCTTGCTTTCAAAATAAGATCTAAGATATCTTTTTACAAGCTCCTGATTTCTAATTAGTATGAAATGTATTTATCAAAAAATTTACTTACAACTGGCGCAAATACGTCATGAAATTTTCTGGTATCTGGAAGCAAACTCGTACACTAAAGCATCTAGTTCTTAATAAGTAATGTTAATTTTTATATAAAAGGATTCTCAGTAAAAGTTTCACTCTTTTTCAAATGAATGCAATAACTTTCAAGACGTTTGTAAATGAGAAAATTTTGGAATACGGTCAAGTGCAGAGCACGGTTAAAGTGCATCTAAACTTTGCTGATGCAGCAATGGTGCCAGTAGAACGCTGTATCGTCAATTGTAGCAGTAAATGTTTGGTATGCCTTTTGGACGCTAAATTAGTACGAAACTTTCCATATCCTGGGAAAATCCCGGAACGTAATCAGTAAGAGGAAGAATTTTGTTATACTTTTTCACAATTGCAAGAAATTTGAGACGAAACATTAATTAATCCTATTAAATTATTAAAAAATAACATAAAAAGCAATCTTAACCTATCAATTCATTAAGAAAAATATTTAAATAAGGATAGATAACGTATGAATCTGTTTTTCTTATTAAAATGTTTAGAACTCATTTGAAGGATTACTCTGTTTTTTTATAAATAAAGAAAAGAATTATTTAATATTTGCATTTGAGAAGAGATATCACAGAAGCGGAAATATATCAAAGATTAAAAAGAGCTGTCTGTCCTTGCCAAATGTAAAAGAACCTGAACTAAACTCGAAAAAAATTTTCAAAGAGAAAACTGTCTCAATTTTCATGAAAATTCGCGGCGATACAATTCATACATCTGCTTAAAATACTGCGCTTTTTACACTTGAAAATATTCCATAAATAAGCATTATTTCCCTTTATCGTGTAAAGTGAAAACTCATTTTGTATTACTGTGCAATAAACGAACAATGGAATACGCTTTATGCTTGAAAAAAAAGGTTCAACGCTGGAGAAAATGAGTAATATAATAAAATTACTACATAATATGATAGGAAAATCAGAATATAACATTAGTTTTGGAAAACTTTTCTTCTTGAAAAAATGTTCCTATTCTTTAATATTGAGTGAAGACTATTTTAAAGTAAAAGATGTAAATTTTACATTCAATGCAGTAGTTACAACTGAAGTTTAGATTATTTTCAAATTTCCTTTTAAAATAAGAATCGAAAGTTGTTTACTTTAGAGTTCTGAATTTTAAGCAAAAATTAATTTCATCAAAAAACAAATAAATTTTTTTCATCGTGAATGTAACATACAAAATACACCATGAAAACGAGGGTGAAATATTTTATTTGTAAAAAGAACAAATGAAATGAGAATGTAAAATAAAAAAGAATAAAAGTAGAATTTAAAATCAAATTGCTCTTAAAAATATTTGTATTGAATTTTAAGAAACGTCATGAGAGTGCCATTTGATATACGACTAAAAGGTAATGGACTCTGAAATATTTTTTAAAAATATTTAGTTTATTTAAGTTATTCTAATTAATGAAATGAATTTATTTTACAATTACCAGAATAAATGGCAATTCTTTTCCAACCAACCCGAGAAGTAAAACGTGAATGAAAGATGCAAATTAAGAAGCTTTTAAATAACAGAAATTTAGAGTAAGTGGTGTGGCATTTGGAGAGTGTTATGATAGTCCGTGTTGCAAATGTGAAGAGTATTTTGAGAAGTTAAGTGACAGTCAAGAGAGGTTACCCGTGACAGAGAGCCTGTAGTCAAGATGCATACCTTTGCACGCCAGTGAACCATAACTTCAGCTAGGATCAAATAGATTGCTGCTTCGTTGGACATTAAGGTAGGAGTTACCATTTTAATATTCGGATCTGTGTTTACATTGAAATTGAGCTTAGGCGAGTTAGTTATTGATAGTGGTCCGGGTGACGTTACTTCAGTATTATATATTGTGTTTCGCCACCGTAGATTCTCTCACATATCATATTATTACCTAATATGTTATTGGTTTAAGTTAAGATCTTAATAAAGTTATATTAATATTGTGGCAGCTTCTAGTTCTTCATTTATTCCTACACCTCTAGCTCACTCTGATAATCTAGGACAAGGGCGCCCAAGAGGGGCGCCCTTACAGACTTTCTACTGATAACTATCTAAAACAAAACATCTATAGGTTAACATGAAACAGAAGAAGAAAATTTCATATGGAAATCAACATTTATGAAGTCATAAACGAAAACATTTGCAGAAATCGCGATATTCTAAAAACTTTTTTTGTCACTGTCTCAGTTGAAGCGTGCAATTGATCAGGTTTTGTTTCGAGAAAAGTGGTTTGAAAATATCTCAACAATGTGAATAACCGGAATCCATGATTTGGAAAGTAATTGGGAATCTTTAAACTGAACAAACACAAAGGCGTGCTGTGGCATCTGTAAGAGTGGCAAGAAATAGCATTCCAAAAAGCTGGAATAAGAATAATCGAATTCAAGAAGTAGAGAATTTTAGATGTTGACTGAGGCAAAATGAGCCATGTGTTATTACAGCAAATGATGGCCAGTACCTCCCGTTAAAAACTCGTCGAGATAAAATAGGTAATGACAAACAGTCTGAAACAGGCTTAATCGGGATGGTCTCTATGCACTTAGAACAATGATGTGTATTACCAGTGGCGTAACGTACATCCCAGCATTGTGAGGGGCTGGAGGCAGGATCCTAGGGGGTTGGCAAAGCCTAATCATGTTGTGGTTTTGCAATCCTTTGTGAGATCCGGATTGAGGCCCGAAATCTGATTTGGCAGGGGGTCCTCAATATTGTCCGTTACGCCACTGTGTATTCCATTGACCTCAAGACACCGAAAGGTCAAAGGAGGGTAGACTACTTAAACATAGAGATCGGATGATATGTAACATTGATATATGAGGTGGGTTGATTGAATCTGCTGGAATCAGCCTAAGTGGACGTATGGACCAGCATATTATTCAAAATAGCAACTTGACGACTCAAATTAAAGCAAATCACATGTTTGTTCCTTACTCTGCAGCCATTAATGATTCCTTTCTTTAATGACTTTTTTTTCCATTTATGCAACTCGACTTGTGGAGATCATCCTTGAAGCTGAAAACATAGAGCATATATACTCACATATAGACCAACATGCTCTCCTGACTTATTTCCGATTCAGCATGCTTGGAATACTTTCAGATGATGTATTGCGGCAAGACCAATGCCTTCATTTACTGTTCGGGACAAGAGATTGCGCTTATTGAAGAGTGAAACAGTATTCCTAAAAAGTCTTATCGATAACCTCATCGTTTCCATGAAAAATAGGTGTGCAACAGCTGTTAGGGTAGGAGGAACACACACCATATTAAATATCTTACTTCCTTTTCAAACACTATTTTTGGGTCCTTTACATATAGTCAAACTGCTGTCCTGAAATATCTTTTCGTGTTCTTTCCATAGTTACAAAGAACTAACACTACAATACAATTTTTTCGTGTCTTTTCTGTATTGTATTTTAATACATACGTACTTTCCCTTATATACTCATGCGTGGCTATCTCGTATGGTTTTCATGTCTATCTTTGCACACCTATTTTTTTAGCAATATGCATTATACCATTATGCACACAATACTGAAACTCCTTTATTATTATTACTCTTTTGTGTACATTGCCTAGCATTAAAAATTTAAGGCCTAAAAAATTGTTAGGATTTTTAATATTTTTAACACTTATTATAAGAATAACATTTTTTAAAGTTGTAATTTTAAAACAATTAATTTTAATTTTCAAAATACATGTTTAAATAAAAACAATGCTTCAATCTTTAAAAATAATATCTCGACTTACACACAATGCAATTTTCAAACATGTTTCAATTTTTATGTATCAATAGTAATGTAAAGGAAAATCAAAAATATAGAGACGAAGAGTGCATCAAATATATATGTATATGAGATAATTCGTTTAACTTATTTTTAATAAATAAAACTGTGTGTGTGTTTTTAAAAAAAAATTGTGCTGCATGCATAAACCAGAAATAGTTTAAAAAATTTAAATAATAATAATAATAGAAATTTTCTGTTCTCACGAAGATTATTTAAATTTATTTGAAATCTCCTTAATGGAAAGCAATGAATAATATCTGCACAGAGTTTAATTATTGTGTTTATCTATAAACTTCTGAACAAAAAAGCTCATATTTCACTAGTATGATGAGCATGAATATCTGCCCATTTACTAACCTGATATATGAATTATTTGTGACATTGATATATTTGTGTTTTTGTTACTGTTGATTAGTTATTAATGACATCAGCATCTTTGTCATATTCATTAAGAAAGGAAGTGGTTAATATCTGTGTAATAATTCTCTTTTAACAAACTTTAAATATTGTGTGCTTATTGAATTTGATAAGATGGTAATGTGTGTCTTAAAATGTCTTGTGCTTATTGTAAAGCTGATTAAAAAGAAACTGTTTTGATAGTTTAGTGCCATGTTAATCACGTTCCTTCTTTTCACTATTGTAGGTTAATATTTGCTTTAGATTCTAAGATATTTGTACGTAATTTCTTTGTGTGCTCCAAACCTTCAATAATCAATTGGTGGTCTAGATTTGATTTGATTATCTACTAAAATCGAACCGTGAAGCTACTCTAGAGCTATTGGCTCAGAACGATAGCTGAAATGGCACATCACTCTTCAAACTTCTACGTATCAATGACTTGAAGACTTTGAAATTTGACATATTTAACCTGCATCAACCCCTCTACATGGTATGTTTTCATTTGCAGGTGGAACGACCCACGAACTGACAACTCCAACCACGAGTTTGTGACTATCAACACTCGATTACCGCTGTCATAATGACAATTTAGAAAAGGAGACAATTTTTGAGCCCCTGAAAAACATTTAATAACAGTTTAGGTTATAGTATAGTCATTTCAAAATAAATGGGAAATAATATGTCTAAAGTGTCATGATAACTAATTACGATTCAAGAAATGCAAACATTTTTACAGAGTTAAATATTAACTTAAGGTATCCGACTACCCTAAAACCAAGATTTTTTTCAAAAATTGGCAAAATATTTTATGATTTTATTTTATAGACCATTTTATTAACTTAATAACAATACCAAGTACTTTATTTTCCCTCCACTAGAACAAAAACTACAAGCGTTTTAGTAAAAACAAATGCCATAACTTTACACAAGATGTCAAACTTTAAAATGCGTTTTACGCGAAACGTGTTTTTTTCGAAAAACTCAAACGGGGACCGCGATTGCTCAAAAAGTTTTGAAAATAATTAGCTGAAATTTTTTGCTTATGTTCTGCATAACAGCAGAAGTGTTTTGATCTTCAGATTTATCAATAACTGTTTTATTTCAAAATTTGCAGCTCTTTATGTGAATATAGTCAATGTTTTTTTAAGCAATTTCGTATAATGACTTAGATAAAGTGCTCTAGTTTTTGTAAAAATTAAAATATTTCTTATCGTGAAAATCACTTCAAACAGGAATAACAAAGTAACACATCAAAATTGAAAAATTGAGAATTTGTTCATAAAATCTTTGTAGAGAGCGGGCCCCGTTTATGTAATTTTTCATACATTTTTACTAGTTTTTTCCCATTTTAATAATAATAATTTTTTTTCTTTTACCAATTTTAGGATTTTTTCCTTAAAATATACTATATAAATATAAAAATCACAAAAAGATCTCCATATTTCCTTTTTTTCAAAAAAAAAGTTGTCGCAAGTAGTCGGATACCTTAAACATTTTCCACAGCTGATTTAATTCAAAAGTAAGAAGTAAAAATTTGCCACCAGTAACCCATTTTGTAACTCCAAAGCGACACTTTTAAGTATTTAACGAAATTTGTATCAAACTAGAGAACTGCGAAAAAAGGGGATATTTTCAGTTCAATGTTTTCAAGAAACGATCGACAAGTCTGATACAAGTCAGTCTGTTCTGTTGATATAATTTAGGTAATTGCTTTAAATTGTCATAGGAGTGTTATTCTGAAAAATGAAAAAAAATCCGGAGTATTATAAATACATGTTTAATATAATTTACTGATAGTCATATAATGTCTAATTTAAATCTCATTATTTTTCTAAAAAAATTATGAGTTATTTTCCATATAAAATTATTTACAATAAGCAGTAAGTAAATATGAATGTGTACTACATTATATAAAACTCAGAAAAAGCACACAAATTTATTTATGTACGTGCAACTTAATTACATTAATTAAGGATTTAGAAAGAAATTATACTCTTTTAATTCTGTACAAAGTTAAGCTCCTTTTATGCAATGTCCGAAGTACAATTCGGCAAAAAAATCTATTGGCTACTTAAAATACTATATACAGGGTGTATCTAAACTCTTGGGAAAAACTTTAAGGGGTGATAGTACACATCAATACAAACAATAGTAAATAGGAAACTTAGGGTCCCAAACGTCCTCCGAAGGAGATAGGTGCCATTAAAGTTTAGGGTTCGAAATTTCAAATGATTATAAAAAACGGAAAAATAGATCGATTGGTTAGCGGTTTTCTCTAAAATTATTCTTTTTGTCAGTATTTTCTTGAGAAAAAAGTTTTAAAGACAAAGCTCAAAAAATGTCGACGGAAAGCACTTTAGACTTTGGAGTAACGAACAACTATTTTTTAGCGTTATTTTTTGTATCACATTAAATGCTTTCAAAAGCTTAGACTTAAACTTAAATTTTGAGCTCAAAACCTGATTCGTTGGGGATAGTTAAGTAGCGCAAGCGGAATTGTGTTCAGTCGTTAACTTGGTGTCGCAGACCAGGCAGCAACTATTACCTCCTACACGTAAAATAAACAAGAGAGGGATGACAAAATTTTTAAAAAATTTCACAATAGACATAAATAACTTCTCTGCTCAAAATAAAAAGAAACAACTTGATGTACGCACGCAGTGCGTATGAATGAAGGTTGAATGAATAAAGACACGTAGAAAATGGTGCAAACAAGATTTTCTTGCGGTATCACAAAAATTGCTCGAAAGAGCGCCCACCAGCAAAGATGCAGACCTCACACCACCGGCGGAGGGATTGTCGAACATTAGTAAATACCCGCGCATCTCCCGGATATCGCCTGCTACGACGGCAATTCTCGCAACCAGGGCCTCATCGGAATCGACGGGGCTTGCGAAAGCAAGACTCTTCATATGGCCTCAGAGGAAGAAGTCTAGGCAGGAGAGATCAGGCGAGCGTGCCGGCCAATTTACCGGACCACCCCGTCCAATCCATCGCCCGGGATATGATGCATCTGAAATGTGCAGGTGCTACGTCGTGTTGGAGCCACATACGAGCCTTTATGTTAGCTGGAACACTTTGCAGTAGAACTTTACATCATTACATACAATTAGCACCAAACAGTTAAATCCTTGTGTACTACACTTTGCATGCAAATCGGGTGATTTGCATAATCGGGTATTTTGGGGGGAGAAATTGTTAATGTCTGTTATGATTAACTTTTTTATTTAATTTTGTCATCCCTCTCTCGTTTATTTTACGTTTAGTGGATAGTAGTTGCTACCTAGTCTAAGACCGAGCATCGAAATCGTGAATAACTGAATTGTGCCCAGGAGAGGAGGTGAGTTCAAATTTCACCTCCTGAACATAGTTGAGTTTGCGGCACTTAACCACCCCTAAAGATTCAAATTTTGAGCTCAAAATTTAAGTTTAAGTCTAAACTTTTGAAAGCATTTAATGTGATACAAAAAAATAACAGTAAAAAATAGTCGTTCGTTACTCCAAAGTCTAAAGAGTCTATTGACAAAGTCTATTGACATTTTTTGAGCTTTATCTTTAAAATTTATTTTTCAAGAAAATACTGACAAAAAGATATATATATATATATACAAAAACCCTTACTCTGTTACTGTGAAATTTTCTATTTCGTTCAACGCAACTTAATTGTTTTGAGACTTATTTGATATTCCTACAGAAACTTAAAAAAAAAGACCTAATATAAGAGCTTATATTATTTTTTTCGAGGAAACTAAATTATACACATGACGGATAAAACGTAAATTAAAACTAACTAGATTTGTCATTCTAGTGAACTATGAAGGTCAGTTAAAAAGAATTTATGGAAGAAATAACTTAGTAAGCTTATAAAAGAACAAAAAAAAAAAAAAAAAAACACGCATATAAATATATCACGTCTTGACGGTTTTTTAAGAAAGCAAATTGAGGTGGATCATATGGAATGTTATTTTCTTGAATAAAAAGGCAGTCGCTAATTGTAGTTTTAATTTATTATGATCGTGTTTAAGTGCAATTAATCTTCAATTACTTGAAGCCATGCTTGTGCAGCCCGCGAACGCATCTTACGCAGCAGTTGTCAGCTGAGAAAGAAGTAAAAAAAGTGAGAGAAATTCCACACGCACTCAAGCTTTTATAGTTTTTTGAAAAAGGAGTTCCCGGATTTTTATCTGCTAATTCAGCAGAGTTAAAAGTATAAGTACACCTGATTCTGTTTTTACCAGGGCTTCAAACCGAAAAAAACCGTTATTTTTGTCGGAACGAAAACCGAGAACTGAACTGAAAAAATATATCGGTTTATTTCGGTTCGATGTATCTTTGGTCAATTTGTTAGTGTAACCAACTTTTCAATATTTTCTAATTTAACGTCAACCATATAATTATCATCATTACATGTACATTGCTTCGCGGTTTCCTGTTTTGATGTTCATTAGTACATTTCTGTTTCAATTTCGCATAAAAACACTTGTAGAAAGTAGATTTTAATTCAGTTGAATGAACTGGATTAAAATCTATTAATATAGAAGAATATATGATTTAAGATAAGAATACATATAAAATAAAATTATTCATTCGGAAGGAGCCGAAAACCATTATTTTTGGCTGAACGAAAACCGGAACTGAAACGACATATTTATTTTAATTGAACGGGAACGAAAAAATTACGGTTTGAAAACCTGGCTTTTCACACAATAGATGCGTTTTCGAAGAATAAATGTAAAAAAAATATATCACATCTGTGGAAAAATTGAAGATGGTTCCAGTTCTAAAAAAATCAACAAGAATAATGCAATAAACTATGAGTTTTCTTGTTAGGACCATTTATTACGTTAGATTATATATATATATATATATATATATATATATATATATATATATATATATATATATATATATATATATATATATATATATATATATATATATATATATATATATATATATATATATGTATATATATGTATATATATATATGTATATATATGTATATATATATGTATATATATATATGTATATATATATATATAATCCATAAACATATATATATATATATAATCCATAAATATATATATACAGAGATAGCTATAGAATCTAAGTATAACTATTCAAGATAGGAAATATTAGGCACAGAAGTACAATAACAAACTCCTGGCCTTAGGGACCAAGATTGCAGGTTTAAACAAGTTTTAGGGCTAGCCAACCTTCACCTCTAATTTGTCCATATAAAGTGCCAAGGGGAAAGGAAAGAATAATGTTAGCAGAAATTTAAATATTACAAATAAAATCACTATAATAATAAAATATAACGATAAAATTATAGCCTACTATTATTCACAGTATAGATTTAAAGTCGATGCAAAAAGTAAATAGTAAGACTTACTTCGTGAGTGTATCAACTGGTTATGTTTCCCGCCAAATACAACAGAGGAATATGAGTACCACTTAAAAAGTTAAAAATTATGATAGAATAATATAAAGTATATATATGTGTGTGTGTATGTATGTAGGTTTAAAAAACCCCATAAATATATATTGATATAAATATTTGTGGAAAATAAATGAATACAAGAAATATATATATATATATATATATTTAAAAAATAATGCTATTAATTTATTAAACATGTGGTGCCCTCTATTGAATAATTGTATAATTAGTTAAAAATACTAGTATTAAAACATAATGTCAATAATAATTAATACATATTGTATATCACTGAGAACTATTAGAAATATAATTGTAAAGAAAGTTAGCAGGATATCCATTTCAATACATTGTTTAATAAAGTTATTAAGATTTAAATAAACATTAGCTGTATCGCTAACTAATACATTGTTACAATAAATATAGTTAAAAATAATATTTCTATATATAGATATAGATAAATTTGAATTACAGTAAGGCACTTTAAGAATGTGTTAAAATTAAAGGCATCTTTTTTATCATAAATATTACTATGTAATTTCAAATCCTTAATATACAATGTTACATCTAAGTAATTAGTTTTAATTGGATTATGATTAATTTTAACTAAGTTTAAGTAATCCGGATAAAGATTAATATTGGGATTAAAATTATAATTTTTACCAAAAATAATTAAATCATCAATATATCTAAAAATGTAATAGTCATTATTAATATTATAATTATATTCATAAAAGTGTAAACATAAATTAGCCAAACTGTTGCTGCTGGGCCTCCTTGTGTTTTGATTAAATAATGCTCCTTTTTATTTTGTTTATATAATGAACCATTAAAATTGATGTAATTTTCTTTTAAGACTAAATCTATGAGAGTTTTAAATTTGTTAATATTAAGATTATAAATACTTTTTTTTTCTAAAATTACTTTAATAATATCATTGATATCAATGGAATTGAAAAGAACTTCAAAGTCATAACTATGAACTGAAGAAATATTTTTATTTTTAAAAAATCTATTATATCTTTACTATTTTTAATTATAGTTTTATTACATTGCTGATTAATAAAGTTTTGTATAATATTATGAAGTAATTTGCCTGCAGTAGTAATACATGTTTTAAAACCAGTTGTCACAGTTTTAAATTTAACAGGACTTTTATGGAATTTTGGTGTTAAAAATATATATGGAAACTTAATTTTAGGAACGCAAAAACCTAATTTTTTGTAAATAGCAATAATACGATTACTAATTTCTTTATGTGACAAATCTAATTTTTTTAAAGGATTTATTGTTTAAAAAGTGTTTATTAAGCATATAATAAAAATACTTACAAATCACAGCATAGTTACCAGGTACTTTATCTATGCAAACCAGTGGCGCACACAAGGAGGGGCGCACACAGTTCCTGGGGGTCCGGACCCCCCCAAAGCCCTTGATTTTTTTTTCGATTGATTATAATTCTAAGTATATAATACGTAAAATTTAATTAATTACTTGTTATTAATGATTAATTTTATTAATTAATGCTAATTTTTTATCCAAAAATTAGTTTTTTAGTGTGTTTTGTTCCCGAAAATCGACAAAATCAAAAGGAGCATGATACAAGAATGGTGAACTTTCGACCCCTGACCGCGCTCCCCCTTGAAAAATTCCTGTGTGCGCTACTGATGTAAACTATGATAAAATTATTTTGGAATTCATAAATTTTCTGTTGTATATCTTTAAAAGTAAATTCATAATGAGAATGGTAGCTAAATTTCATAAGGTCTTTTAAAATATTGTACTTATATTCATCAAATGTCTCTATAGGTAGTCCATATTTAATTGCAGATTTTGTAATAAAATTATCTCTATCTTTATTAATTTGTGTTTTAACAGTATTGTTGTTATTAGAAACAGTTAATCTGAAACTAGCGCCTTTAAAATTTTGTCATTGATTATATCTAAATTGCCAGTAACTACATGTTTATGATGACCATCAATAAAATCATTATTGTTTTTACATATACAATCTTCTATGTTAATAGAAGGTGAACTATTACTGTAATTAAAGATAAATCTGCCCATCGTTTTGTTATATTTAAATGCTTTCTTAACAACCACATTTCTAACAGGAAAAAGTGACAAATGTCTATTATATACATAAGAAAAATTAATTTTGTCAAAAGTTTTATTGATGAATCATAAAGTGCAGTACTCTGTAATAGGCTCTTTAATTTTCTCAACATTAATTTGAATTTATTAACTAGATAATTATTAATATCTTTAATAATACCTTTAAGGAATCATCATTATTTAAGATTTCATTTAACAATACAATTTCATTTTTATTAAGACCAAACATGAAGTATTTGATCTTCTTGATATTAAAGATTTTTCAAAATCATCAATAACTTTAATATTATCAGTCAATGATTTTTTATCTCTATTTTTCCTTTTAGTTCTTTTACTTCTAGAATTTCTTTAAGAATTATAATTTAAATTGTTAACATTATAAAAAAAATTCTTTATTATTACTCTGTAGCAAAATTTGCAATGTATTTTTAGTAAAATACATAACATTAAGACCATATGGATATATTGTATTAAAACTCCTAATAAAGTGATTTTCCCATAATATAATATATATATATATATATATATATATATATATATATATATATATATATATATATATATATATATATATATATATATATATATATATATATATATAATATATATATAACCTGTCACTAATTCATGAACCCCAAATTTAGCTTTTTCTGTCTTTCTCGTTTGTAGTTTCAATTTCGATGCACCTGCATTTTTTTTATGAGTCTGTAATTAACTGGCATCTTCCGCAAAAGTTCAGATTCGTACTTAAATTGATTAGCTTAGGGATAGTTTTCATGAATTATAGCCGATAAAGTGTCATTAAGGGCCTTCATTCTTTTGAACATAGTGCTTTCTATCTTCGGAGAGTAAGGTTAATAATACGGCTAGAAAGACTTGTCTATAATCCGCTTGCTCACTAATCAGCTGGAGGTTCGAGCACCAGTTTAATATCTTCTCATCGTGTATCGTACTTTAGTTTTCTAAATTCTTTCACGTACCTTAATTGTCGATTTTGGTATCATGAGCTTGATACCTTGATATTCGCAATGTAGACAAATTTCGGTATGGAGGCCGTAAAATTTAGGGAATTTTCACAAATGAAAATCGCATTGTATTCGTCACCTCCAATATCGTAAAAATGAAAATAGAGCTATATTTTGTAAGAATGTGAATCTATCGTGTAAATAAAAGTAAGTCGTTTAAAAAAAGATTTTTTTAATTTGTTAAATCCAAATCGCGTAAAAATAGAATTGGATGATTGGTTGTAATTGGCACTTGCGAGAAAGTTTAGTTGGAATGAATTGGGCTAAGCGTTAAAAAATAAGTTATGGGATGTTGATTCATCATATACATATAATTTAAAAAGCTAGCTATGGATTCCTAATAGTCGTACAGATGCAGATTAAGCTAAAAAATCAAAATGATTCGTAACAGAAAAGAAGTTCGACGTAAAATAATCTTCGATCCTTTAAAAAATACGCGTAGCGAACAGGAATGAAAATTGCTCTCGCCGACTTATAGGAGATTTGAGTATATCTTTTTTAAGAAGAGAGGCGTCGAATTACCCTAGCTCCATGTAAAAACATCAAGAGGTAAGAACGTAACAGAAAAATGAGAATTTGTTTCTCACACTTCGGGGTAAAGTTCAAGTCGCAAGGGAGGAATAGGGAAGGGGGAATCTTCTCATTTAGCAGCTGTTTCGTCTTCGCCATAAACACATTTTCAGCTGCACCCAACTGGGTGATATAAAAATATAAACGGAGAAGCCTATGGATTCGACAGTAATTGTAAAATTCAGTGGATGCATTTTGTTCAAGCTCGAATTTCAAAGATTACAGGAAAATAAGAGACGTATTTTATCACAAAACATGTTAAATTAAAAAAAAATAGTCATATAAGCAGTAATGATTAGTATCATTATCAATTATAATGTTTATAAGTAATAGTTCTTATTGTAAACTATGGTAATAGTTTTAACACACAGTTTCAGTAGCTGCAATTAAGAAAAATATAAAATGCACGATTTATGAAATTTTATAAACTTCTTTTATAAGAAAAAATGCTTTGAAATGTATAATTCATTTATCTATAAAAACATTATTTATTCTTCTTGGTTCTTTTTTCAAGAATGCAATGCTTAAGGTAATAATTTCATATTTAACAAGAATTTTTTAAATAAAAAAAAAATACTTAAAAATGATGAAATTTCTAAAGTGAAAACTTCTTTGTATATGATAATTTTTTGAATTATTTTACTATCTACATAACATACAGACAAGATTGTAAACTCAACGAGTAACATAGTCCTCCTCTATAAGAAAATTTAATTTAGGTTTATGTGAGTCGTAGTAAATATTGAATAAAGCACATTGATAAAAATCAGGGAAAATCGCTTGACACGAAACTGAAGGGACTGAAATATTTTTTCGTTTTAAAAGATATTACAAAAAATCCCCCTTTTCAACAAAATTAAGTTTATTAGAGTTTATTTTACATTTTATTTACATAGATATGTATATATACATATGTTTACTAAAAATCAATGAAGCAGAAACATTCACAAGAACTTATTGAAATGTAATACAAAATTTTCAAATTTTTTGGAAAACCAAACATTTTATGAGTTTCTGGAAAATAATCTGATATTTTTCTCTTTACATTTTTTTTTTTCATCAAATTGTCATCTCTCCTGCAATGAATTCTTCCGAAAATACAATAAAACGGTTAAATCCGGCTGGTGTTTTCCGTTATTTTGTTCCTTCCCACAAAGGAAATCTTTCCATGCTAATTAATTTTCATTTCGTGTTAAGAGAAAAAAATTGCATGAAAATACAAAGTAGTTTGTCGTGTTAAGTAATATTTCGTCTTAAGCGCTTTCACGTTAAACGTGTTTTACTGTAATCTGAAAATCGAATCTTTGATTTCTCTAAGAACCTTTTTTCCTTTAAATTTCGTACTTCTAACTATTGTTTTATAAGTATCGTTATTTTTGGTAAAAAAATTTATAATGTTTGTGTCCATTTTACAAAAAAAATTACTTCTTTAAAAAAAACTCTCGGATTTCATATACATGGAAACGTAAAATGTTTAAAAATGTCCAGTTAGTAAACTTAATTCATAAATACATTTTCTAAATGGCAAAAATAATTAATCTATTAAATATAAAACCTTTAGAATTATTTGCGAAGAAAGCCTTTTTTCAAAAGTAATTAATCAAACTATGTTATTGTTTTCAAATCTGAAATGAAGAGAAAATATAAGATCACAATTTCCTGACGTTGAAGCAATAAGTAAATTTATTTTAACTTAAAAATTCTAGTAAAATTTAATTTTTTTTATCAGACTGAGTAAATAGGAAAGCATTAAGTTGATTGTAAGGTTTAATAAGTATTGGTTTTCATAATAAGTATATATTGGCAGCTATTTTCTAAAATTGAAAGATTTCACTCAAAGGTCACGCTTGAATATTTTTTTCGCATTTTCTCCTGATGTGTATATTTTAAAATAATTAGTCGCAGAGCGGCATTCAACAAACAGCCTTTCTTTGCTAAAAACTTAAAATAAATTGTGAATTGACTCACGTAATAAACACTGCGTGCATTGAAACCTTTTAGATAAGAAAACACAATAACAATAGAGTAGGAATAAAATAAGGGTACTTAACAGTAAATGTAAAAAAAGAAAAAATTATGAGCTCAAGCATTAATGATAGGCAATTTTTTATTATTGTTTTTCTCCTCTTCTCTTTAGGATAATGTTTGAAAGAGTGCTTTTAAAATTCATGATTGAAGTGACTTTGCCGTTAAAACTGTGTTTCTGCATAAGAGCATAAGCCGCGTATCATGTTTCAAAACTAAAATAAAACCAATAATTCAAGTAAAATTTAATTTTTTAAATCAGACTGAGCGAACAGGAAAGTGAACTTGATTCCAAGGTTTTATAAGTAATTGTTTTCATAATATGTTATTAGTATTAATAATACTTGTAACTAATTATCAAAATATGAATTTTTAAGAAACTGATCTCAATAGAAAGAGAAAAATCTAAGGTATAAAAATATTTCTACTTGAGAACATATCATGTTTCAAATTTTGTAACGTTGTTTTAAAAACGCCTAATTTCTATATCTTTCAATATTTAAGATTAAAATGATAAGATAAAATGAAACAGCTAAGAATTAAAAATTTCAGATGCTTTCACATATGATTTTTATCACAATAAATTTCAAGGAAATATGTTTACTGTGTGTGCCGGATATGTTTTCCAATATTATTTTTTTGAACGTCAGCTACAGAGGATTAAAAGTAGATACTTTTATAAAATGAAGGAATTACAATTTTTTTTAAAAAAAATTAATACAAAAATATCATCAGATGTTTTGAAATTTGTTTATGTGTTATTTGTGTATCTGCAAAATGTAAAATTTTTTAAATTGTCGTGAGCACTAAATTACGAAGAAAGTCACGTTGTTTCGAATGAATGAAAAATTCCAAAATTTCGGCTCATTTCGATACCAAACATTGTTTGGATTTTGTGCCGTATTCTTATTTTCCATTCAACTGGTGTGACTCGACACAGATTTAGGTTAAAAGAAAACAAAAACCTTCACGAATTTCCACGTCATTTTCAGATATTGCATACCTACTTAATCCTTCGAAGCACGCACGTTTAAAAAAATAACTCAAATAGACTTGAGGAAGAAAAAGTAGGGAGTTTTCCGCCAAAACAAACACGTCGTATCCTTCTGGTAAGATCAGTAACTGTTCTGGGACGACGATGTTGACAACTTACTCGCTTTATTCTGCCACTTCAAACTGTTCAGTTGCCATTTCATTCGAAGTGATTCAGCCCCACTTGATTTGGCAACGGCATCTTATTTTGTCAGGCGCAATTTTTACGTGTCTCATCCTTGTCTCTCTCTTCTCTATTTTGAAATCCATCAGTTTTGTAATTAACTACTGCTTCAGAAAACGTTCAGAGGTATTGTTTCTTTGTTTGCGGGAAGAAAAGGTAAAAAGAAGCCGTTCCAGCTCCTCCTCTTACACAAAACGCCGACTAGTGTAAAAATTTTGGGGACGGTGTTGTGATATATCCGATACTTCTCTTTAAATATATGTTGAACAAAGCTATGCTTGTAATTATTTTTATTGCAACTCCCGTTTTCACAGATTGTCATGTCTTTAACTTGTCAACACTTTCCTTTTAACTAAAGATATCAAGTTTTAGGTGAGTTTGTACTAACACTCAACTTATCAGAGCGGTCAAATGAGAGGTTCTTAGAATTTGAACAGAGTTATTGAACCCGCTTTTCCTAAACATGCCACACATTACTTTTTGTATAATATATAGCTACTTAGTTTTTCAGCATCTGTCTCACTTCTTCTGTGTTTTCTATTCTTATTTACTCCACCGTTATCTACCAAGAAATATTTTTTGACCCCTGGAAAAATGCATCAAGTTTTATAACGCTGTGTGCTCTGAAATCTCAAAATTACTTTTGTTTTTAGTTTTTCAAGAAAATTTCATTAAATTATGTTATAGGAGCCCGTTATATGCTTATGTACAGGTTGTTTTTTGACAGGTACAGATTGCTGGTAATTGATAATACACGAGGCAAACTTATAAACATCCACTCTAACTTGCTCGCTGACTCTGTATGTGACACATTATTAATATTTACGACGTAATACTTTCAATTTGAAATAGTAATAGTCTACAAACTTTCAAAAGTTTGAATAAAATTTTTAGGCTAAAAAATAAAGGCATTTAGCAGTAATTTTTGCATTCTTAGTGTATAATTCAAATATTTACACCTAAGATATCAAGACAAAAACGAATTTTTGAAAAAATAACTAGTAAAAGCATGCTATTCTTTAAAATTGACAGAGGAGAGAATTCTGAAAATGAAAGTTGTTAAATCTGTAAATGATGGTGATCTAATGCATACTGACTTTGAACCATTGGGCACTGATAACTGCTCAAGAAATATTTTCTAATTATTACAAGAAAATTAGTTTGTGTTTTATTGCCCATGATGAATTATCTATCATTAAAAAACAACTAAAAGATAATATAACCCTTATTTAAAAAAACGATCACTTAATCACCACCGCTAGAAATAAGTATATACAAGATTGTCAGTAGGTTTAGTGTTAAAGCAGTGGTTCTCAAACTTTCACTACTGGCGACCCAATTTTCAATCATAATTTTTATCGCTCCCCCCCTAAAAATAATAATGTATTGAGTGCAATAATAATGCACTTCGGCGCTAAAGCTACAATACGATCCTAATTATATACCGTACAAATTAACAATATAAGAATTAAATTTTGTATATGTTATTTTTAAGTAATATATTATTATTATTATTATTATTTTACTTTTTAGTTCGATTCACTATAAAAGCGTGTTTTTTAGTTTGTTTTAAAACTATAATTTATTTTATAGTTATTTTTACTATACACGATAAAAATCACAAAATTCCAGTAAATAATTTAATTAAGAGAAAATATACTTACCTACTTTCAAGGACTTTTCAATTTTTCTTAGAAAATTTGAGAAAAAATCCAATAAAACTAAAGAAAATGTTCCAAATGTGCGTGTCCTTAATAAAGGACATAAATCACAGACACTTTTCGCTAAAAACGCAGGAACGTTATTTTCCAGCTAAACTGTCATATTTTGTTCACGTTTTTGTAGTTTTCCTGTTGTTTGATGATCCACAAATAGCATTTTGAACTTTTTCTTCCTTGTGTCTTTTTGACAAGGCGAAATGCTACATTATGGTTTCATAGTTTTCTTCATAGAGATCTTTAGGCAGCATTTGAAAATTTCAAATCAACTCAAACGCTTCATGTCTAACGCTTTTCTGGTATTTACTTTCACTATCTTGATTAATATGCATTATTTCAGTAGGTTCTTCAATTGCTTGATCAGTTTCAACTTCCTTCAATAGGGATCACAGATGCCCCTTTTTTTTAATATTCTGCTTATTTACATTTATAAACCATAATAAGTCGTACAACACAGCAATCAAAACTACAAAATTATTCATAGGGAAAGTGTAGCATGTTCTAAAAGATTATTGTGTAAAACGTTTTTCATTATGCATTATATGTTTCAGAATACTCATGCTTATCCATACATCATAAAACTCTTTCCCATGGAAAAAGATGAAACAGAAATATATTATATATATTTACAACTTCCCTAAAAAAAGACGGAGATAACTATACCAGTAAGTTCGAAGGTCAGCTAAAGTAATATTTTAGGTTAAAAGAAACGTAATAAAAAAAAATCTCTCATCGTTTGATATCGTTAAAAGAAACATAAAAAAAAATCTCTCATCGTTCTCATATTGACCGCAAAGCAAACAAAATATTTTTTTTTAATTTGGTTATATGATCAAAGATGGCTAATGAGCGCTTGAAGTGGAATCTTTTATTTTTGATGATCACCAGATGATAAAAATAAATTATATCAGTGTAAATGTGTATTTTTTATTATGTCAGAAAGCATTTTGTTTTACTTCATTCCAAAAAATTATTTTTTAAACCTTTTATTTTCAATATGCTCGCGCCCTCCCAGAGGAGCACGCCCCACAGTTTGAGAAACACTGGTGTTAAAGTGTGGTATTAGAGCAATACATTGGATTAACTGGAGATCTCTCTCTCTCTCAACCATGTGTAACTATGAAGCACAATCGAATCTCCAGGACAGCATCAGAATTAGTATCTTATTATCTTCTAACTTCCATACCTAGCAACCTGAAAATTTTGAGGACCTGCTAAATTTAGAAGACTTCGTACTCCTTTATTCCATGCGACGTTCTTAGGATGGGAGCAAGCCAAAAATTCATTATCCGAGCTCATTTTCTTCTAACCAGGTTACTAAAGATGGAATTAGATTTCAGTAATTTATAGAAAAAATAATATACTAAATTTACATACTAAGGAACTCAATTATTAACGTTTTAAATGACGTACTAAATTAGCGTAATTCTTTCAAATTGTAACGCTCTGTAAGCTCTTGGTGCAAATTTAGTACCATTTTTGGTAAAAAAAAAATGGCAGCAAATTTTAAAAAGTAGATAGATTTAATGCATATAAACAAAGTTAAACTTTAAATTGACGTGGATCAGTGGCGCACACAAGGGGGGGTCCTAGGGTTCCGACCCCCCCAAAGCCCTTGATTTTTTCCTATTGATTATAATTCTAAGTATATAGTACGTAAAATTTAATTAAGTATTTGTTATTAATGATTAATTTTATTAATTAATGCTAATTATTTATTCAATAATTAGTTTTTTACTGTGTTTTGTTCCCGAAAATCGACAAAATCAAAAGGAGCATGATACAAGAATGGTGAACTTTTGACCCCGGACCCCCTCCCCCCCTTGAAAAATTCCTTTGTGCGCCACTGACGTGGATTCATATCAACATGAAGTCAATTGGATACAGACCTCGTAATTTTGAGCTATGGTAAATAATGAGGTTAAGATATCCGACTACGTTCGGAACCGCGATTTTCAAAAGCGCATAAATGGATAATTTACATGATATTTAGTGTCACTTAGAATAGAATATATGTATAAAACTATTTTAAGGACATTTTGACAAAAAAAATCTATTTAAATACAATATTTTGGCAAAAAATTAACTTAGAATAATCTTTTTTCCAAATGTTCTCCTTTCCTGAAAAAGGCTTCTATTAGAATAATATTTAGCCTGTGTATATAGCTTAAACCTCTGTTCAGACGCTCAACTAGAATTTTTGAAAAATGTAACTTAAAAGTTGGTTTATTCATATTTTACGACAACAGAGGGGAGCAATTTTAAGAAAAAACGTGAATAATTATTTCAATTGGTGTTAACTCTGAAAATCTCAATTTTTCAAACATTCTAGTTGAGCCTCTGTAGAGAGGTCTGAGCTATATACAGGCAAAATATTGTTATAATAGAACCATTTTTCACAAAAGGAAAACATTTGGAAAAAAGATTATTCTAAGTTAATTTTTTGTCAAAATATTATATTTAAATCATTTTTGTCAAAATGTCCTCAAAACAATTTTATTTATGTATTCTAATCTGAGTGACACTAAATATCATGAAAATGACCCATTTATGCACATTTTTAAAATCACGGTTCCGAACGTAGTCGGATACCTTAACAACACTGACCTAGGAGCTCCCTCTCCTAACCCCACTGCAAAAGGACATTGAAGTCCAGTTTCATTTAATGTGAATCAGTTATTATTCTAAATGAGGGGTCTTTAGTAAAATCAGAATCCTGATATGCAGTTCGCATAGAACATCGCCGGCCAGAAGCTTCGTTCATTTTTATTTGTCTGCTGAGATCTATTCTGTCAATGAGTGTTTTTGAATAATTATTATATGTTTCACTAACTATTTAGTTATATTGCAATCGAAACTTTGCTAATGATACAATCATTTATGTGTATAATATTAAATTTAGGATACTCAAATTGGTAACCTAGATTAAAAGATCTACGTCTTTTTGGTTCGACTGTAAAAATAGGATTTATTAAAATTTATTTCTAGGCTAATGATCCGTAACAGTAATCGCCAAAAATATTATAAGTAGACAAATTAGGTGGCAAGTAACCTTCAATGAACATCTGGTATGTAAAGTGTTAAAAACAACTACACTTTTCTGTGATTAACTATTTTCACAGAATTAGTCAACGAGTTTTTTTTTTCTTCTTCCAATTGAAATGAACATGTTTTAGTAACAAAACTCAGAAGTATTATATGAACTAGTTACAGTTATACGTACGGAAACAAAAGCGAAAAACACGCACAAGGAAATCAAAAGAAACAACCTTTACTATATTACTTAACAAAGCACAAGACACGGATCAATTTTTGAGGGAAAAAATGGGTTTTAATTATTTTATCAATATCAATCTATTTTTGATGGTTTATTTAAGTAATTTATGAAGAAAATTCCTTTATAATAGATACGGAATACGCATGGAATTTTGATTAAAAGTTACCCTTCTTGGAAGCAGTTAGATACTACAGTTTTTATTTGTATGACATCGAACTTTTACTATTCCCATGGATTGATTGATTGAATATTAACGTCGCACTGTTCAGCTACACGAGGGCTTTTGGCGACGGACCACGTAATTTTGAACCATGGTCAAGTGACGTGGACGACACCTGAGCTGGCACCCCCCTCTCCTAACTAGCACACCACACCAACGGGAGGACGTTTCAGCTCTCGACAGATTTAACGTGCATCGCTGCCCTACACGGCGGGTCTTTAGTGGTACTGGGCTCGAACCCGTGACAAAGCAAGCCACGGTCCGATACCTATACCACTCGGCTACCGCAGCCACACTATTCCCATGGAAAACTGAGGCTATGTGACTTAACATCAAAAATTGACTTAAGTATCAGAATACATTATCTTAACGACATCTTTTAAAACTACACTTATGTAAAATGAAAGGTAGTATGATACATTGAACTCCACGTACATCGAGACTTTTAATAAATTACTGCGTTTTCTAATTAGGACTGATTTAAAGTATCTGACTCCCCCCAAATCATGACTTTTTTAAAAAAAATTGACAAACTTTCTTATGATTTTACTTTATAGGCCATCTTATTAACGTTATAAAAATACCAAGTTTTTTTATTTTTCATTTACTAGAACAAAAACTACAAGTGTTTTAGTAAAAGCAGATGCCATAACTTTACCTAAGATGTCAAACTTTAAAATGCGTTTTACTCGAAATGTGTTTTTTTTCGAAAAACTCAAACGGGGACAGAGATGGCTCAAAAAGTGTCTTAAATATTTTGCTGAAATTTTGTGTGTATGTTCTGTATAACAGTAAAACTATTTTCACCTTCAGATATATTATTCACTGTTTTGTTACAAAATTTACAGTTCTTTATGTGAATATAATCACTGTTTTTTTAAGCGATTTTATATAACAACTAATATAAAGTGCTCTAGTTTTTGTAAAAATTAAAATATCTCTTATTCTGAAGGTTATTTCAAAAAGGAATAGCTGAGTTATAGATCAAAATTGAAAAATTGAGAATTTGTTCATTTACTATTTGTACAAAGCGGGTCCCATTTATGTTATTTTTTTGTCAATTTTTACCCATTTTCTCCTATTTAAGTAGTAATAATTTATTTTTCTCTTCTTAATTTTAGCTTTTTTTTCTTAAAATATACTAAATAAATCTAAAAACCACAAAAAAATCTCCATATCTTCATTTTATTTTTAAAAAAAGTTGTCACAAGTAGTTGGATACCTTAACTATTTTTATAAGTGTTATCCATATGTTTTTCCATAAAAAAAGATGGAAAAAATTCATACTCCATATAATACTATTAATTTACAAAGTTTTAATTTTTAATTATAGAGTGCTATATAAATTTATTTAGTTAATAATGATATTATAATACCTAAAATCCCAGGAATTCACATTACTCAAAATACATGAATTCAAATTGAAAGATAAATAAATTGTTGCTTCTTCGGGAAAAAGTTTAAGAACAGCAAGCTCAGGTGTCGTTCTCGTTACTTGACAGTGGTTCAAAGTAATGGGGTCCGTCGCCACAAAAGCCGTCGAGTAACTGAATATAATGGTACATTAATATTCACTTTTTCTCTTTACATTCTTCATACATATAATTTCAATTATGTATTATTAACCTCGGGAAAAAATATGACAAATATGTAAATAAATTTTCAATAAAATTTTAATTGAGCTTTTATCAAGTGTCATTCTATTTTTTTCTTTATTCATGAATTTAAAAGACGTAAGATTAACTTACAATACACTATACTGCAACTTAGAAAAGTAAAAACTACAGTTTCATAAATATTGTCAAGATTTCCTTTATTCTTTCTCTTTCATTGAGAATTAATTTTAAACGAACACAAAACAAGAAAAATATAAAAGTAAAAAAAGTTAAGTCAATTCCTACTTAGATCAACAAAGAAAATTTTTATATTTTAGCTACTTTTTATTAAATAGTTACAATTAATATAAATATGTATATACATATGACAGTATCACAACATTAAGTGGTAATTAATTTTTATTAATTATCATTAAAGTGTCATATTGTCATCCAAAACAATCGCGAAAATAAAATTTCAGTTCAACTGAATGCTTTAATGCATGAGAAAATTTTTTTTTTTAAGTTTTGACCCAAGTCGCTAAAAATGAAACCAACGTTGCTGTTTCTGTAATTCTTTAAATAATTAGTTTCAGTCAATTAATTTTACTTAATTATAATTAATTTATTGTATTTTTATCCCAAACAATAGTGTATAGAAAATTTTAACTCAAATGAGCGCTAAAATGTGAGAAAAAAACCTTTTCAAGTTTCGACACAAGTCGCCAAAAATGATTCCTACGTATTTGTAATTCTGTGAATAATTAGTTTTAATCAATTAATTTTATAAATTTTAATTAATTACTGTATTGTCATCCAAAGTAATCATGTATATAAAATTTCAGCTCAATTGAGCGCTTTAAAATGTATTTTATTAACGATTGAAAATTCCACCAAGATAAATATATAGAGAGTGGGAGCTAATATAGTAGGAATTGAAAAAAAAATATTTATAAGACATCAAGGACAAAAAAAATTTTTCGGTTTTCCCACTTTCTTCTAGTTTAACAACTCAATCATTATTCATTTTAAAAATGCTATATAAGCATACACAAGAATATTATTAAAGTAAACTACATACCGTAAACTAAAAGCAAGTTTTGTGTTTGTTTTTTATAGGAAGTATGTGTCCTTCATTTTAAAATTATCTGTGTCTAAAATATTTCAACCTAATTGAAAAGTTTGTTATATTTATACGTTTACTTTTTCTTTTTAAAACTGATAATTCTGTTTCAATTTTTGCTAACAAGAGATAATATTTAAATTCAGATATTGAATACAGTTAATGCATGTCGATATTAAATCAGCCTTATTCCTGTGGACCACAATTAAAGTTCCAATGTTACCCATTTTTTTAAAAAATAATTTTAATGAGTCTTTCTCCTCTATATAGCAAACAAAATAACGCTCACGCGAATATTGGCTTTTGACTGCGATACATATTGGACCAAAATGAAGTGCTTTTGTTTCCAATACCGCAGCAATAGATCTTCTTCAGATAATCATTGGTAAATTAATTGTTTTCTTTGACATTCGTGGGATCTCTACTAAGTACTATCCTAATTAAAAGACAGTCAGTTGGAAGAGACCTCATTTGATGGCGTCTACTACCAGTTTTCCTCGGACGGAGCAGGCATTATAAATTTATTAAGAGTGCACATTAAATTCTCATTATATGGCCCCTCGTTTAACTTGTCTAAATGAGGCAATCCTCTGCACTCATTAAGGGTGATGAACTCAATGCTTGAATCCATAGGTCGTCTACAAGGCAGTCTGTCGACCGATTCTCAGGCCTCTCTAGCTACTACCCCCTAATTACTTACTGGAGTTAGTGGACTATACAGTCACTACACATACAAGCGTCAACGCGCAGAATCGATGGGCAGTCATATTGTACAATTTGGGTGGCTATTTATCATCATTCGAGTCGTAGCGATTTCTTAATAAAGAATAAACGAGGATTGCTGGTGGTCTTTTCATTGTATGGTTCCTAGAACTGAATCTGGAGAATGATTTCGATAGCTACTCAAAAAATAAATCCAAGAGAGTGTCTGAGTCACATGTGTTTTAAAGGCAAGAGAATGGTTAATAGTTTTTACAATGTTTTTATTACCATTTGAAAGGAATCGAAACTTAAAAGCCACTCTGTTTAGAAACACAATTAAAAATTATAGTCCTATATTTTGCGTTTCTTAAAAGTGAAACAAAATTTTAATGATTTTGTTCATTTGGTGGAAGAAGTGCTTTATATAACAATATCTATCTCGGTCAAGGGGAATAATAGTTTTATATCGTAATTAAAAAAGAGCTTTAAATTAAAGGTGTGAATTTGTCGTGTAAGAAAATACTTTTAAATGAATAGATAGCTTTGTGAAAATTCCAGTCAAAATATTTCAATTGGCATTCTTTGCTTTATTATTTTGGGGGTATGCTGTACTTAATATATAAATACCTCGTTACAAGGATTTGTATTGAAAAATACTACTTTTAAAGGAAAGTTTAGATTTTAATACATAAATGCATTACTGAATATGAAAAATTAAGGTTTAATTAGTTTATAAGTACCTATATGTGTTATCACACATTTTACATTCTTATAAATAAAGCGTGTTTAATATATATTTAACAACAATTAATAATTATCTACTCTAGTTCTTAAAGAAATTTTCGAAAATTTAAAATTACTAAAATAAAATTATAAGAATATTGAAAAAATAATAAAATCCATCACATTTTTTTTCCAATTATGTACAGAAAAAATATATTTTTCGAAAAAAAAACCCAGCTTTTCTTTTAACAAGGCTAATGACACAAAGCAAGTCGTTTAAACTAGATTTTTTGGTTTTTATATATGTGTTCCAGCTAATAAAACCTAATGCATATTTGCTAATAAGAATGTGTAACATATTTTGAGTATTAATAAAATATATTACATGTGTGTGCATGAAAAGCGATTGTACTTTATTTTAATGGTTTCTTAATTATATTCTGAATATTGAATTTGTGTTATAACAATTATTAATTTAGATATAAAAGAACTAACAAGTTTCTTAAAGAAAAGAAAAGCAATTCCCTTTCAATGAATTTAAAAAAATCTCTATTTTATTTCCTAGCATTTTTCTTGTATAACTCGGAAACAATTACAAGTTTAAAAACCGCTTAGGAATTTCATTCTCTTTTCAAAACGAAAATAGAAGCATTCGAGGTTAATTTTTGTCAGATATATCCTCCCTCGATTGTGACCTATTTCGATTCTTTGTACAAGCTTCTTTCACTAAAAATCAAATTATTTCCATAAACTTAGATTACTTAAAATAAATAATTTTTGAAAATTTCTACAAGTAACTAATGAGTAATATTTTAGCAAATTTTCAAATCTCCTTTTCTAATAATTCTTATATTTTTCCGTTTAAAATATAATAACAAATTATATTTTATATATTGGTGTGCTATAACCTCGCATTTTCATATTTATATTATCTCATAAACTCATAAACAAATTTTATATAAATCTTTTGGAGCATACATTGAACACGCTATTTTACAAATAAATGATCACATAATTCAGTGAATAGAAATACTGTTGCAGTATGAGTTGAATAAAAACAGTAAAATTTAGATAAAGTGTACTTGCTTAGTTGTTTTTTATTCTGTACAAGTATTGAAATATAAATAGTGACGTCCAAACAAAAGAGAGCCTCGACAAATAATAAAAGGAAGCTATTTAAATATATATTTAAAAAATAAAATAATTTTTAACGGTTAAAAATTACTGGAATCATCAGTGAAAATTATAAAGTCATGTCTATGAGACAAATTTGTAATTGTTCTTAAATGACAAATAATCTAATTGTTTTATGATAAAAAAATAAATTTATACATCATAAACTTAACTCTCATATTAACGTTAAGTGTTTTGTAACGCGCTTACAAATTCTGAACTAAGTTTTCATAACAGTACTTGAACACTCTCTCCACATCATGGTCTTTGAACGAATCTAGACTAAAACGTGAGCTATTCACTTTTGGTCAATGACACATAACATAGAAACCAGACACTTTGAATCCCAAAATATATATAATATAAAATTACAAAAGGTACTCACATTATAAAGTTACTGAAAAACATACCAAATTTCAATTTCAATCCAACCATAAAGATACTACATGAAGGTTAAACATAGCTATACATTTTAAGTAGAAGAATTTATTTTTTATGAATTAAAGAACATTTTAAATGGGAATTAGAGAAAACATTCGGATATTTAGAATGCTTCACAGTGAAAGTCTACCCTCAGGAAGTGGCCGCTGTAGCCTAGTGGTCAAGATAATAGACTCGTGGCTGGCGTGTCATGAGTTCGAGCCTTATACCTCTAAAGACCGGCCGTGTTGAGAGGCCGGATGAACATTAAACTTGTCGAGGCTCAAACGTCCTCCAGTTGGTGTGATGTGGAAGTTAGAGGAGAGGGGTGCCAACTCAGGTCTCGTCCTCATTACTTGACAGTGGCTCAAAATTACGAAGGCCGTCACCAATAGCTTTCGTATAACTTCGAAATGTGATGCGTTAAATCATCCATCTCGATTTTATGAACCGTTACAACGATATTGTTAGCAGATTTACCACATTCTTTCTTCAATGTACTTAAAGTTATTGAAGGAGAGAAACATTGCAAATTTTATTTAGCAGGTTTATATTCTTAATAAACTTTTCTAAAGATGTGCTTTATTGTTTCCTTTTAAACCAATATACAAACCAAATAAAATATTTTAAACCAATTATACAAATATATATATGTGTGTGTAAAGCATGTATGTATCTGTGCGTGTAAAATGTGTACATATATGTGTTTTTGTGATAGTAAGAAATTATTGCTTTCAATTTTTTTCTAACCAGAAAGTCTTCTTTTCCTGGATGAATAAAAAACAGCAACTATTATTTTTATAACTTTTCCAGCTGAACTTCGAGTAAATGTTCTCAAGCAAAAATATTTGAGTAGAATATAAAATACTACAAAAATGTGGGCTTAGAAGCTTTTCACAACAGAGAGTCTTTTTCTATTGTGATCGGTTAGAAGGCTTATAACTTTTATTTACGGATAAAAGATTTTGTTTAATGGAATAAGTGAAGAGAATAAAGAAAGCAAACAAAATGGATGCTTCTAGGTATTTTATTAAAAAAATAAAGTGAAAGGGAGAACCTAGATTAAGAGAAAGGATTTGTATTTCAGTTCTGAACTCTCTCTCTCTTAGAAGACAAAGCTCTACACTTTTAAAGAAAGCTTTTAGTATTGTTACGCAATTCAGACGCAATAGAACAAAGCGGATATATTCTTTTATCATTAGAACAGACGACTTTTTTTTTCAAATATATTATCACCAGCTAGACCACATTACAAAAAAATGACTAGTGTTCCATACAGTCAAATAATAGTTTGGTAATTATAAAATTTCTACCCCAGAATGTCAAGAAACAATAACGAAAACGAAATACTGCATTTCAAAAGAAAACATAAACTAGACACACTCCCACAATCCATCTTATCTTTGTTGGGAATGAAGTGCTCTTCATTGCTTAGGCGATAAAATGAAACGAGCCCAAAATTTTTTGCCGTCTCAAATCAGTCGGATCATCGGATCTTTTTCTAAAGCGTTTTGTCCGGCCAGGATCCTTTTATAAAAGCAAGCCGAGATCAATTGAACATCTTCCGATTTTTTTCCCTCCTCTCCGGCATCTTTACGTACCCCAAAGCGCCCTCCTCTTCAATGACTACTTTTCCGCAAAATTCCCAATTAGTAATTGAACCTCGAATTAAAAGGAGTTCGAAGTGCGGAAGGTAAAAAAGTTCTTTGCGAAAAGGGGGTCGGAAAAAGAATTTTGCTCCGATGTAAACAGCGAAGGCCCAATCTGCCATCGGGTCTTCAAAGAATAAGAACAAAAGAAAAGGGAGGTACCGAACGGGAGTTCTGGTAATTAAATCAGCACTCGAAAGCTTCAGGTCTTTGTTAGAAACAGCTTCTCTGATGTTCGGGGTACCGCTTACATTTCACAGCGCTTTGACTGTCTTGTTTTCCAGGCGTTTTTGTACGGGCGCTCGCCTAGCTTCTAATTAACGGAAGAACGTTTTGCTGTAGCAGATGCTTTAGGCTAAAAGAAGTGCTACTTCCCATTCTAGAGGGAAAGCTGCGTAAATGTTATCGATTCTGGTCTTTTAATTCCTTTTTCCAAACCTTTTTTTTGTCATCTTCATTCGCCTCTAAAAGCCCCCGAATGATTGTTTGATCGCAAACAATGTTCGGAAATTCTTTGACGAACATTTACAAAGGGGTATTTATTTATGCACATATTTTTTTTTCCACCGCTTTCTTTCCACTGACTTTTTTTCCGCTGCTGTACCAGCCGCAATTGGTTTCAAAACGTCTTCAAAGTGAATTTTAAGTGGCGCTCAAACATTGAATGTGTTTCTTTATCCAAATTCGCTACCTTCCCTTCATTTCTCGCGTACAGAACAAAGTTTCTAAACACATTAAAAACTGACTACATTCTGTTGTTTCGTCTTAATTCAAATAAATGGCCTGTATAAAAGAGAAATAGAGGTACATTAGTTAAATAAGCATAATTTGTCTCCACGTCTATTCAATCTATGAGATTCGGATTTCATAAAAACTTTAACGATAGAAAACGCTTTAAAATCCCCACAAAAAACATTCAGAAAATGTAAAGATTACGGAGGCTAATCAAGCGTAGCATTGTCATCTTACGGGTAAAACTACATTTATGAAAGCTGTTGACTTTCCTATAAAATATGTCACCAAACAAAAATGAAATCTGAAGGAAGTTAAGGTAAGCAAATCTTCCAAAATCACTTTTATAACTTAATATTCTGAAAATATTTAAAGGAGTATATAATAAATTTACATCCTTAAGTGTTCATTTTTAAAAATAATGAAAAAATAAAAATAAATATTAAATATCTTTTAAAATTTCAGAAAATGGCTATTTAAAAGAAGCCAATATTTTTTCTTCATGTGTTTAAAAATTAAAAGAACAATTTAGGTTTGTCTTAGAAAGTACTACATTTTTCTATGTTCGTTTTTGTAGCAGTATATCATTATATTTCATTCTACAACCATTTTTTAAATAAATTCTTTCTTTTCGTTATTTTATTCCCGATCTTTATGTAGTATTATGAGGAATTTTTGAAACTTTTCTTAATAAATCAATAGAACTAAATTAGTAAGTTTCAACAATCAACCTTTTTTTTTGCAAAATATACATTTTTCAAAGGCAAAGAAATTTGTAAATTTAATTGTTTTCAATATATGCGAATATTAAAAGAATAGCATTGAGAAGCATTGGATTCGACTTTCTAGATTTCCCCTCCTCCACAAAAAATTTCATGGTATTTTTAAAACTAATATTCAGTAACTTTTTTCTTTAAAACGAAATGTAAAACAGTAAAAACAATTTCATGTTTCAAATTGAAAAGTAGCTCATAACTTTAAAAAAAATATTATTGAGATACATACATTGATGTTCAAAATTAAGTGGTAATTTTCACTTTTTTTTATTGATTATCTTCAAAAATACTTGATCTATTTTAAGAAAATTAAATATATATAGGTTGATATAATACAAAAAGATCATATACAAGTTGTACAAAAATACGATGTGCGCGGGGCTCATTAATTGCTATGCCCTCCCAAGAGCACTCCAAACATGTTCTGGGTTAATTGGGTTGATGATAGCTAGTTCATTGGTCGAACATCGTCACTTTTCAGGTATTCGTCAGCCAAATGAGCTCTATGGAGACGAGCGTCAAGCCAATTGCAACCCTGAAAAGGTTAATACAGGGCTTCAAGATTTTTTCCATGAAATTTATAGCAATCACAAAAAATCTGTCGAAGACATCAAGAATTGAGAATCTATCCAACATGCTGCCTGCCAAGATCATCCCATCTTCGTTGCCATACCAGTCTGATGTTAAAAGAACGTATAGCAAGCTCCTCTAGATCAGTGGCTCCCAAACTTTTTTAACCCCTGGACCCTCTTTTATAATGAAAACTTGCCCACGGACCCCCTTTTTATAATCAAAACTTGCCCACGAATCCCCTTTTTATAGTCAAAACTTGCCCACGGACCCCTTTTTAAAGACAAAACTTTCCCAAGTGAAAAAACTACATAAATGCATAACATGAAAAATTTACAAATTTAAAAAAAAAAAAACATTTTGTTGAATAATTATTTATGGGAATTATAACTTTTGTTTAAAATAAAATTAAAAAAATTAATGACTTGAATGAACTTGATGAGATGTTATGAGTGTATTTATATCCGTCTCAATGTTTGTGAGTAGCAACCGCAAATCCCCACGGGTGGTCGGTTTCTTTTTTTTTTTTTTTTTTTTTTTTGTCATGAGGTTTTTTACGGCACTGGATTTTCGTTCTACTAAATTGGAAGACGGGAAAGTAATCAACAACTTCTGTACAATAACCCATAACGCAGGATATAAAACTGGGATCTGCTTTGGTTACCAGAGTTTGTGGTATCTTTGTTCAAACATAGGTTTAAGTCCGTCATTTGTAAATATTTCAATAAGATGCTCCTGTATCGTATGGGTTCATCTGTGTTTGGGATCTGAGTTAGTCCACTCGCAAAAGGGTTCAACATCCAGTCGGGAATTTCCAAGTGAATTACTATTATTTATTTAAATTTCCATAAAAATAAAAACGTATCATTTTTTTTATTTTGTATTAAACCTTGTGCGGACCCCCTGACGTTGTTCAGGGACCCCAAATCAATTTTAATTTCCCACGGACCACCTGAATAATACTGGGGGCCCTTGGGGTCTGTAGGGACTATTTTGGGAACCACTGCTTTAGTTGAAATAAGTCCAGAATCACAGTATTTAGGTTGAATCAGTACTTATCAGTTAATAGAACACACTCCTCCTCTGATATCTAGACCAATATTGATGTTCTCTGTACTATGCTAAACAGGCTGTTCAGTGCTCAAAAGAAAGCGGGATACAAACTGCAGGTGTACTTGAAACAAATATCTCTCATGTATTGTTCTGGAAACAGTAACCCTTGAAACTTGAACCCGCGGAGCTACATGAAATTCTTGAAGCTGTGCCATTCCTGTTACGCAGAGCTGTATTTGAAAAATATTAATCTTCATTGGTCGTCGTAGCTCTTGGATGACCTTGCACATGCCATTTTTCTATGGATCTGGTCTCATTAAACTGTCTGATTAGTTTCAAGCAACTCAGGATTTTATATGAAAGTCTCACGCAATTGGCATTTGAGATTTTCCTGCCCCAAGTTTCCAGAAGATTTTTCATCTCATACCACTATCCAAATGCTGGTGATTATTAATTTTAACTGTTTGCTTCTGAATTTCATAAAATGGCACAAAAAAAGGAGGAAGCCCGGGGGGGGGAGTGCAAAAACAAACGAAAAACATGAATTGGCAATATTTACAACTGGCAATTAACACTCAGGAACATTGAAAATAGCGACCCAAGAAGAAAGCATCGGATTGAAATGAAATTTAATGCACATAATCACAAAGATGAGATATTCACTTGTTCTCAAAAACAAGGCAATGAAACGTATACAGGGTGTGCAACGACACAAATACTGGGCAACTTCAATAGCGCGTTGAACCACCTCCAGCTCCAATACATGCCGCCACACGGTCCGGCATTGAGTTGATTAGACACCTTATGCTGTTCTGAGGCAGATGGGCTCACAAATCTTGAACAGCCAACTCTAAATCATGTACAGAGTGATATGATGGCATCTGCCGTTTTATCTGATCCCACACGTGCTCTAAAGGGGACAAATCGGGGGAGCGGGCCGGCCATGGAAGAGTCAGAAAATGACGTACGAAGTCTTGAGCAACTCTTGCTGTAAGCGGACGAGCATTATCCTGCTGGAAAATTGCTCCTAGGAGACCATTTAGTAAAGGTCCTACATGGAGTCGAAGAAGATCATCAACGCAACGTTGCCCCGTTAAGGTTCCACGCATCACAATTAAAGTGGACCGGCTATCATAGGGTATGCCCCCAGACCATTACACCAGCTGTGCGGGCAGTGTGACGTAGAACAGTGTGGAAGGAATTGTACCGCTCACCAGGGCGCCTCCACACCCGTACACGGTTATCATCTGTCCCCAAAACAAACCGGGATTCATCACTAAACACAACCTTTTACCAATCTGTGACATTCCACATTGATCTGGCTTGGCACCACTGTAGACGCAGTTGCCGATGTTCCGGTGTTAAAGATAGTGCACGGAAAGGGCACTTGGATTTAAGATTTGCTTCTGCAAGGTGTCTGGAAATTGTTTGTGGAACAATTGCTACGCCTACGTCTGCTCGTATCGTTGAATGAGTCACTGTGGGGTCCACAAGGGCTTGCCGCACGATCCTTCGATCCTCTCTCCTCGTGGTCTTCCTGGTCGCTTCAGACCCGGGTTTCGGCGCGTGTGTACCTTCTCGTGTCCACTGCTCCCAACAATTTCTGACGGCACACTCCGAACGATCCACCTGGCCAGCAACACGGCGCGTCGACCAGCCTGCAGTTTTCATCCCGATGATCAGGCCTCTCTTAAACTCGCTTAACTGTGAGAAATGTCTTCTAGCACGTTTACCTGGCATGTTTCGCTTACCAAAGTCTTCCTACAATTGGCGGGTAATCGTCACGTTTATGAATATTCGAATTTGCGCTGGCTTATATAGCACCCTCTTCCTGATTCCTCCACCTCGGCGTGTATGAGCATGCGTATTGGCACAAAACTTGGATCATTTGCATATCACATTACGCTGTACTTATTTGCAAAGTTTCGCGATTGTATTTAGCTTCCTTCTTGGGTCGCTATTTTCAATGTTCCTGAGTGCATTTTATATAAAGTGTACATTTCTTTTTAAGTATTGAATTCAAAGTGATTTTATTATTTTTATTTTAAATTGACTTTAACTGATAAAAGACATACTATTAGTTAATTTTTCTTAAGTTTGTAAATTATTTATAAAATTTATAAAGGTAGTAAATCAACTTACGAAACAACAGTCTCTCAAACAAGTCATGATATTAACTCAACACACTGATGTACAAAATAATATTGGTTAATTGTTTTCGTTTTGGAATTTCAGCTGACAAGCCAAAATGATGCCAGATAATTATTAAATAAAAGCAAGTTTAAAGGGGGCAATACTCAAACTATGCATGAATTAACTCCACAGTTGAAATTATAGATTTATTTAAGCAAATCTTTTTAAAAATTGTCAAAAATATCAATGTTTTGAGGATTATGTAAGTTGAAAAATAAAATATTAATGTACATGCTTTACATATTTTTTGACTGAAAATAAATTTAAGCTTTTCTCTTTCAATAAAAGATTGTGCGTATCTCTCAAAGTAATGTAAAGAAATTAAGCATATCAAGTCCATCAAAATTAATTACGTGCTCGAATGAAATAAAACAAAAACCATTTATAGGCTATTAATTTTTTAAAAAAAATGTTCGTTGGTAAAAATATGAACAAACACTAAACGATAGAAGTAAGTTAAGATTTTATATGTTTTCATATATCTTTAATGTGAAATAATTAAGTTAAACTGAACTCAGTGGTACAACAACCCATGAGGGCCAAGGCTTACAGTGCCCATCTCAGTATACGTGACCTTTGGCCCTGAGGTGCATGAGCAGATATTCCGGTCAGATGGTCAGTCTGACGCGAAAACCCAGTGTTAAGTTCCCAAGTAAGCTTGACAGTTATTTATTTATCCATTGAAAGGATGAAAGGTTGAGTTGACCTTGCCCAGCCGGGGTTCGAACCTTGGTCCCTTGGTGTGGAAGCGCGATGCCCTATCACTCAGCCACTGGGTTTCATTAAGTTAAAAGAGAACTAACAAAAAATCTTATATGAATTCAATTGTATTACAAAATGTATTTGTTGATTTATTTTATTCGATTATACAGCCAGAAGTGTTGATTATCAAGTGCTTCCCCATCGAAATCAAAAATATAAACTAATATCAAGAATACAAATTTTGATTTAAAATAAAATTACTTCTTTTGATTGAAACTTTAGCCAAGATTTTCTTCAAAAAGTGCTGTTTCGTAACCTAAGATAGACAACGCAAAGGGCGTCCCAAAGATATCTGACTAATTTTTTATGCGTAATCAAATGAAGATAGGAAAACGTAGTTTAAGGCACTTATGCATAGGGTTTCCTAATGCGCATGCGTGGATTTTTTTATGTCTATAGAAGTTTCAAATTGCCGACATACCACCAATAATTGAGAAAGTTAGGAGGTTGTCGGTTTTCGTATTTGACTAAATAGCAGAAAAACTTGAAGAATGTAACTGTATTAAATATTGTGTGCAACTTGGTGGTTTCAGGAACCCGGAAGACCGCAAGCAAAAAAAGAAACAAAAAAAAAGGATCAGATTTCTGCCCTGTGAAGAAAGACATTATGAAAAATGCGAAGGACCAAACAGGTACCATGTTAAAACAGGCGTTCCAGTGCGGCTTCTGGCAGTAACAGAATAATTGAGAAAGGTGTCCAAGGGTCACAAGAAGCGTAAAATGTTTACTTGATTACAAATATTTTATATGAATAATGTTCAGATATTTTTTAACATACAGGGTGTCCCCGAATGTCGTGTACAAACTTGGAGGAGAAGTAGAGAAAGTCGTGAGGAGCCATATTTACATGGAAAGCATGGGGGGGGGGAGCGAAAGGTGGCACTGTACGTGAGCTCGCAAGGTCAGCACATGTGGTTTCATCATTTCAGACATAGACAGCGAGTGATGAACATGAATCGTTATACGAAAGCCGAGTTGGCGGATATCCCTTTGTGACGAATCTTTACGGCACCTTTCCACTAATACTCTTAGGCGTCTTTGGGGATTGTAAATTCGCGTATATTTCCAATCAGCTCTAAAAGAAGAAAATGGGATACGCAAAGCAGATAAGGTATTTAAGGAGAGCGTTGTAAGTTAGCGGAGGAGAAGGCGATTGAGCCAGCAACAGTAGTGACGAGGTTAGGAAGATTCAATTGGATTACGATATTGGAATATTGTTGTTATTATTCAGTGAAGTAGCCTTAGAAGGATTAATCTGCCTGGAGAGATCGGTGGTACAGCCAGGTGATATATTCTAACTTAGTACCTCTTACCACAAGCGTTAATATAATAAAGTTAGTTAAATCTTAGTGAATGATAATAATTCAAGTTGCGTGTATTTCTCGGACCTCCTATTCCGGTAAACCCGTTCGATATTGAGCTTAGTAATTGATAAATTTCATATTTCGTAGTTTCATTTAATAGTAAAGGTAAATCTCTTTGACGCAGACATATTGCTAATTATTTGTAATTAGAATGTTGATATTTGAACTAAGTGAATAAATATAATTTATTATTATACAAATGGAGTCTGGTCATTCTTTGCCTCAAGTTAATCTTAGTGTCCAGGGTGGAATCCTGGGGGGTTCTCACACATTTCATCTACCGCCTAGCCAATGGAAATGGACGTGTTGATGTTCGGTTGTATACGGAAAGATATCCAACGAGGCGGCAACCGAATCCTTTAACGTTCACTCGGGTGCATATGGTGAAATATGGATCTTTCGGTGCCACGATTGACGACACACCCGTCAATTCTGAAATGGACCTGGTGGCATGAATATCCATGGCTGCTGCTACAATCCATGAATCGCGGGTATTTTCGAACATCTACGCCAATCCACGTCATTTCGGTATCGTGCGTGCGTACATGCCAATGGCAGAAATTTCAAACACCTCCTGTGATGCTTTTATGTCGTACTTTTAATTTATTATTTTGTTTTTGTAACAAAGCATTTTACACTATATTCTGTATTGTGGCCTATCTGTGTCTCTTTATCTCGTTCGGGTTACGTTTCTGCTCATGCTTTCCTATGTAGTTATGGCTCGTTCGGATGTTCTCTACCACCTCTCCAAGATTGTACAGGGCATTCGAGGACACCCTGTGTATTGCATGAGCACGCCTTCAATTATTCACTTCTGCTGTATCAATGTCACATAACTTAATACTGGAAAATGCATTCATTGCTAAACAGATGAAAATGGTTTTGTTTTATATGAGAACAATTGAAATATATAATTATTGATCATGATAGCATGGATAACATACACAAGTAGATGCAAATATCGTCAAAAAATCTCTAAGTGAAAGTGAATTGATTATTTATCAACTTCGTTCAGAAAAGCTACTCGAGGACTACTGGTGAAATGCCCAAGGGGATCGAGGGCTATTGGCTACAGACTTTTTGCGATCATGGCCAAGTGAAAGTAGAACATTACGATTTAGTTAACATAATAACAAAACAACCAAAAGAGATAAAAATAAATAAATTTCATTTTTCAATTAAAATGTAGAAAATAAAAATTCTTCCCTGTAAAGTACATCACTAAATGTTGACATCGAGCTTGAAATTATTTACTTACGATAGATGTTATATGCCTTTCCAAATTGACATGTAGTACACTCTATGCGTAGTATACACACAGAAAGAAAAAGACTAGATATTTATGATGATATATGTATCTATGATATATATTGTATTTGTAGATGAAAAGATATTTAACTTGAATAATTATCTGTCATGTTAGATATAGATGGTTGACAAAATCAATTTAAATATGCTATTATCATTTGTTTGCTCGCATAATTCATTTTGCAATGGTTTTTATAGATATTCCCTTTATTTGTTCGATTATCTAAAACAAACACAAAAAAACGATGGGTGGCATTGTTAAGTGGTGGAAAAGATGTTCAATAAGCATCTAAATACTGAATCAAATCCGGTATTTCTTGAAGGGCGGGACGAAAATTCTTATCGATAATCATATCAATATCAGGAAGTGTGCGGTTTCAATTTTTAACTAATTCCAGCGTAAGAAGACATTCATCAGAGCTTAATGCGAGCCGAGCAGCACAAAACTAATGATTTTTAAACATCATATTTTATTGCGTTAGAACGCTGTCTCTAGCAGAGCAAGTACTTCATAATTCATTAAAGATAGCTTTATAAGTTATAAATGACAGTGTGTGTGCTGTTGGCGATATTTTAACGAAAATCAATCCAACGTCAGTTGGAAATTGAGAAAACGGTTCCTGAAGATTTATGTACCATCCCTTGCGATCAAAAAACTTTCAACCGATTTTCAAACGACCGTTAATCATTATGAGGGGTCCGGGGCATCAAGACGCTCGGCTAGGTGGAGAAATTACTCGTTTGAGGCTAATTATTACTAATCTTGACTTTTGGTTAGCTTTAGAAGCCACCTGAAGATTTAAACGGGAGTAATGAAGAGATATTTACAGACATTTCCCTAAGAATTTCAATTTTGTGAAAATTTTGATGTAAGAAAAGAGATTCAATTTTATTAAGCGGCATTTCTGAGTTGCGATAGATTAGGTTTCTTCGTATCTCTTACTTAACTTTTTCAAATTATTTTCAAAATCATATAAAATAAGTTTCTCATTCACAATTTTATTACATTTTTAGGATAAAAAGTGATTATTGAAAAAAAAAGATAATTCTATTTTTTAATGGTGTTATTGTAATGTTTTAATAATCCTCCATAAATAAGAAAAATTACTTCATGGCTGTATAAAATATTCTACATGATTATTAATACCATTTATTGTAGAAAGTGGACTTTTAAAAATAGTAAAATGTACATAATACTAATTACCAAATATATGCTGTGTTTTTCTGGTAGTAGAAACATTCCCTCAGATCACCCAATGCATTTTTTAAAACTCCTTGAAATGAACTTAATGTGACTATCATATATCTAGCAAAATGAGGTATTAAACATTAGTCAAAAAATTCAAGACAGATGATAACTATCCACATTAAGAAAATGGAATTTAATTAAATTATACCACATAAAATGTTTTAAATTGCTGTAAAATTGGTTCACCAATATCCATTTACATAGTGTAAAATTCCCCAGTGGTTCTGTTATAACAGTATAGTTTTTATTTTAGCTCGCATTAAAAAAATAAAAGATGTGCAATATTTTAAAAATTATATTTCATTAAAATTATTATTTGATTTTGAATTGCTATCCAATTCCTACTCAATAAGCATTTCCAATTATGCGAAATTAGCTTGTATCGTGTTACATACGTATAAAATTAAATCGCTACACCCCCAGAAACAATAATTGCGCATTTTATCAATTTATTTCTATTTATTATCAATCAATCCCTCTAAAATTAGTTTTATTTTAAAACAAATATTTTTGTTTGTTTTGTGATACAAAATTTCTTCAAAAAGGTATTAAAATAATAAACAAAATAATTATCCTAAATTATATTCTATTTTTTGTGATTGATTGGTTATGGAAGTCTCTCTCCCTTAGAAGCAACACAAAAGATGCGGTAGCCTAGTGGTCAAGGTAACGGACTCGTGGCCAGCGCTTCATGAGTTCGAGCCTAATACCGCTGAAGACCCGCCATGCAGGGTAGCAATGCTCGTTAAATCTGTCGAGAGCTCAAACGTCCTCCCGTTGGTGTGGTAGTTAGGAGAGTGGTGCCAGCTCAGGTGCCGTCCTCGTCATTTGACCATGGTTCAAAATTTCGAGGTCCGTCGCCAAAAATCCTCGAGTAGCTAAACAAAATGCGGCTTAAATATTCAATAAATCAATCGAAGGCTATTGGCGATGGATTTCGTAATTTTGAACCAAAGTTTAACTACGAGAACAACACTTGGGCTGATTCATCGTTCTACAATTCTACACCACGCGAATGTGAGGACTTAGTGACTCGGCTGATTTAACATACATTAGAGTCTCTACTTGAAGGGTCTTTAGTAACATTAGGATTCGAAATTAAGATTAATCAGAAATAACGCTATGTTCAAGTTCGCAACCATGACCCCTCTGTAACCGCAACCACTTCGTATCTCTGTGATCAACATTAATATTGAATAGACACAGTGGCGCATTCAGGAATTTTTCAACGGCGTGGGGGGTGGTCCAGGGTCGAAAGTCCACCCCATTTTCGTATCATTCCCCAATACTACACCAAATATATTCCTTTCATTTTGTCGATTGTTGGGAAAGAAAAATGGTAACAAATAAATTATTAAATAAATAATTAGCATTAATTAATAAAATTAATTACTAATAAATAAACTATCCAAATTTTGCGTACTTTTTATAAATCGAAAAAAAAGTCAAGGGTGATGGGGGAGGTACGGACCTGAGGACTCCGCCCCCTTCATGTGCACCCCTGAATAAACAACCATCAGTTAAAATACATAGCATAGATGTAGTATATTTAATGAAATTTAAAACTTAAGGTCTGAATAATTTTATTTTAAATTAAAAAAAAATCAGGGTGTTTTTTTATACATCATTCAAACATAGTAACTCATTTGAAAAAATTTTCTTGCTTTTGCTTTCATTGTTATCAGTTGATATGGGGTGCGACTCGTATAATTTATAGTGCAAGGATTCATTTTTGATCACCATTTCTCTCCTTATAAAATCTTTATCCCTCTTATTAAAGTTACCCCAGGAAATTAAAGAAATATTCACTACAATATATATGTCACCGAATCTCTAATTCACTTTTTGACTCACCCGTAAAAAGGCATTTATTTCTTCCAATAAAGCAAAAAATATATTTCTCCCCTTTTCTTGCTCCCAAACTGTAAAGAAATTAGCCGAGACTAAGAAAAGATCTGATTTATAAATGAAATAACGGACGAGAAAAATGTCAAAAGTTTTCTTAAGACGTCTCTCTTTGTGGAGTGACGTGTTCCTCCGTTGAAATTACGATGACACCCACCATTTCATGTTCACCTAAATATGTCAACCCTGTAACCTTTCTCATTACGGTAGTCTCTTTGCAAATTGTTGACTCGCAATACAGTCGTTGTCCTGAGGAGAGCACGAATTTACGACGGCATCGCAAGAAACGGTTGGAACTCTGGAAACGAACCAATTAGTTGGGTTAGCGAACAAAATCTTGTTATGACTTTTGTGAAAATCTAAAATGAAAAAAAGAACCATAAAAAGAGCAAAAGATATATCTACCATTTTAAAAATATCTCCTTCACTAGCAGGAGAATACAAGGTAATCTAGTTTTGGTTCTGGGTTAATGCAAATGACAACACAAATAAGCTAATGAAACGAAAATTGACACCGATTGTATCTTTTTATTCTATAAAATGAATGTTTGAGTAAAGGAGGGAAATAACTGCAGTTAAAAAAAAGAAGTTGAGAATCACAAGAAAACCTAAATGCATAGTGTTTCCTTTTTAAAAAATTTGTTACGCTTATTTCTTTGTCGGTAAAACTTTAAAAAAAATATTATTCTATTGGAGTCAGTGGCGCATACAAGGGGAGGGGGCCGAGGCGGACACCCTCAAAGCCCTTGATTTTTTTCGATTGTTTATATTCTTATGTATATAGAACGTAAAATCTAATTAAATATTTGTTATTAGTAATTAGTTTTATTATATAATGCTAATTATTTATTTAGTAATTAACTTTTTACTGTTTTTTGTTCCCGAAAATCGACAAAATGAAAAGAATATGTTGGATGGCGTGTTAAAGCATGATACGGATGGATAATGGTGGACTTTCGACACTGCCCTCCCTTGAAAAATTCTTGTGTGCTTCATTGATTGCTCTCTCAAAAAATTCAATATTAAAATCAAAACTGTTACTTAGATTCTATTCTTTATCAACTATGAATTACAAACCCTACTTCAATGACTGTTATGGCTTGCGTTTTGTAAAAGAGAATTGGTTTGTAATTTTACATAACTTTATAATTGCGAGAATTTATAACCAACTTTATATATGCAAATGCTATTTCATCTCCTGTATATGTAAGATAAATTTTTACTATTTTTTCCATCAAAAACACAAAAAGTTTTTTTCGTGAGGAATTTCAGCTATCCAAATGAGTTCATAAATTTGAAGACGAAATTCAAAATATAATTTGTAAGAGAAATTCAATAAAACTTAGTGATGTATGAAATAAAGCCAAAAAATGATTGATGTAGTAGTGATCTTACAAATATTTTAATAGCATTTTGTGGATCAAGTAACGACCCACGAATAAAAAAAAAATAAAGATGCAGTCGTAAAATTGGGTCCCTATTATGTAATAGTGAAACATGAAATTTTTTATCTTTAGTGAGTTTACTAAGAAGGCTTCAGATTTTAAAGTAGTCAACGCGTTATGTTAAAGAATAAAACTCCAAATCAAAATCTTTCTTCACCCAATATCAGAATTATATTTTGACTACGCTGTCTTGTAGAGTAGGAGTCTTCAACATGTGGCCCGCGGGTCACGAATGTCCCACTGAAGTCATTTTAGAGGTACCTCATTTAAATTTGAGGCAATTTAAAAATAAAATTGCCTTGTCTGCTTTTTGTCGTAAAAACACCATTTCTACTGCTATTTTTGAGATTTAAAACATTTCACTGATGTGTTTGTTATCCAATGGACTAAATTCATGTGACGTCACGATCACGTGATTCCGTCAACCGGTGAATATGGCGTCATTTGTTTACTATTGCGTACGATTATTTTGTTCTTAAAGATTTACATTTTACTTTCTAAAATGTCTTATTTTTCTGAAATGGTTGCTCAATCAGTTATAGAAAGGATAACTAGAAAGAAAAAATCATTTTTAATATCATAATAAAACAAATCTAAGTGCTTTGATAGCATGATGAAGCGTGAGGATTATATACCATCTTCCCAGTGTTTATGTGTTTGACCTCTCTTTGAATGTTTTCAACACCGTAAGACAAATGAAACTTCTTCAAAAAGGATTTTGGATAGATGTAGACTTACTTCTACAAGAATTAAATGTTTAAAAGCAAATATTTGTCTATTTTATATCAAGTTATATTGAGAACATACCATGTTTAGTTAACTTAAACTTTACACATCTTCAGAGTAGTTAACAGAGGTACTTCAGCATTTAATTATCTAGAATTAGAACACAAGAATCTGATATGTAACCATACATATATCAAAAAGAAGTATATATATTTATAAAACTTATTTTACTTAGTAATTTTACAATATTACAGGGAAAAAGAAAAAATAAAGAAATGGAAAAAAATCTTAATTTATATATATATTACAGCTCTGTTAATGTTTATACTAGTTGATTAAATAAGAACCACTTTCAAACATTATAAATCAAAATTAACATTTACCATTTGTAAAATTACACATAAAAAAAATTGTGCTACATTTTAAAAATCTTTATTCGCTGCACTACTTAAGGTAAAATATATGATTTATCGAGAATTGAATTCCAAATATGGTAATAAATTAAGGCATTAAAATTTCTAAATTAGAATGTGTATATAGTAGAATATAAATTTGTGTCCATATATTAGGAGTGACCAAAATATAAAAAAGTAATTTTTGAATTCATAATTCTTTTAGAAAAAAATAAAAATTGTAATATATTTGTCTGGTTTCAACACATATGTTTTTCAGAGTTTGACTGTATGGTATAAAAACCTGTCTCACACATATACAATTTTTTTACTACATATGTATAACAAATATGCATTTATTGGTATTTACACAATTTGTAGATTTATTTTATACTTTTGCAAAAATAAATCTCATGATATAAGTCCTGAATAAATTTGTTGCATTGAGTTTGTTACAAATATTGACCTAAGAAGAGTACTTTGATCAATTTTATGATATTTATCGAAGAGAATTACAGAGAATCTTTTTTCAAAATTATTGTTAAGAGGTTAATTGGTCAAAATCACTAATATTTTTGTGTGACATATGTTTCGAAGATAAATTTTGGGCTCTTGTGTATTATAATGATCAATTTCTTTTTTAAAAGTATAATTATATATAAAAGGACACTTTAGATATATATTAGCGATAACAAAATAAAATGCCAATACATTTCTCCAAGTAAGTTTTAAGTTTGCATGAAATGGAACTCAAGTGTTTAACACTAAACATAAATATCTGGTCAAGAGACATAACTAGTAGAAATTGCGAATGGAAATTTTATGCAACTATTTATTTCCATATTGTATTAAATTGTTTCTATCTTATTTGCAATTCATTGTGTTATGAAAATAAGATTCATTTTTATCAAAGGATAAATATTTATTGTTAATCAAAAACTTTCATATTAACTCTATCTAATATGAGATAAACAAGTATGCAATTCAATTAGAAATTAAATTGAATTTGTGAAAATTATAGTATTTTTTCTGATGAAACATTCTTTAATGTTATACAATTATTTATAAAAAGTTGTTCAACATGTTATAAGCACTTTATACAAAGGCAATTAAAAAAATTATTGAATTTGTAATGTAAATTTTTAATATAGTTCATACTCGCATTAATAATCTGAATTTGTGGTCCAAATGTCGCATATCAATGCATAAAATTTAGTAGCCGAGATACAAAGGCGAAGTTCATATTACATTGAATATTTTTTAAAAATTATATATTAATATGATTTATTTCTTTAACTTAATAGTGAAATTGTATTTTCTTTTATTACTTTATACAATCATTTCTAAAAAAATTTCCAAACATTTTTAAAGGATAATTACTAAGTAAATCAGACAGTCAAAGATAGGAATGTTATTTTATTAGAAACATTTTCAAATAGCTTTAAATGCTTCATAATATTGTACAAAATATATATGAAGTATTTATACGCAATACATTGTGTAAACAAAAAATTCATTTTCAACAAATAACTGTTCCACACAGTGAAATAAAATATTCATTTGAATTTTAAGTGTAGGTAGGTAAACTCCAGTAAATATAATATATTTTTTAGAAAAATGTTATTTACCATTTCTAAATAATGAAGTACTGGGGGAGAGAAATTTCATGCATAACATTATTTATATATATAAATTCACACCTGTGTGAAGAACAGGTTTATCAGCTAGTAGCATATAAGTACAAAGGAAAAAAAATTAAGAACTTCCTATAGTATTGATAAATCAAACCAAAATTACGGGATTATTTCAAATGTCTGACACTTATAATGCTTCACATAGAGTGAATAATGTCCCCATTGGTAAGCCATGCTATTATAAAATTTGCAATTCATGAAGTTTTAAAAAAAAATTAATTTTCATCACAGGAGATATATATATGAATCATATACTCGCATCCTTAATTACCTTTACATGCATAATACTGAGTTTTCAGGAATTAAACTATTTTAAGGATTTGTGCAAAAAAGGAAAATAGTTAAATCATAGATAAACAAATACTTACTTCTTAAGTAGCCACTGAGATTTCAAAAAAAAAAAAGATGTAAAAAAAAATACTTTTACCAAAAGATAATTCTCTTCATTTATCTAGAACTTTCATATTAACTAATGTTCTATGCACACAGGCTTCAAGAAATAAACTTTTTGCAAGTTTGATATGTACTTCAAAAAAAAATAAGACAATAACATATCAAATTAAATATAATCATTTCTAAAAATTGTTACCCCTTTTGTAATGGTTTCATTCGCCTTAAGAATATTGTATTTTAATTTAAAGAAAGAAAGGACATTAAATTTTAGCAGCAAAGAATAATTATAAATAATTTAGAAATCGATAATTTGTGTGTGGAAGGTAAAAATCAAAGAAACATTTCTTGAATTTTTGTAAATATTCCTCCCACAAATTATCATCAAATTGAAAAAATTCAGAATAAATATTTTCTCCTGACTTTGAATTATTAATTAAAATTACAAACAGACATTTTTTTATATTATCCACACCTAACTGACACTGTGTTGTATAATAACAGGTGTAAGCTCTTTTTAAAGAAATGATATCAATGTTATTCGATAATCATACAATTTTAAAAAAGTAGTTTTAATTCTATACTGTCAACCATTCTTGCGCAAAAATATATAATAAATAACTACTAAATTAATTAAGAACTAAAATAACTAAGAGTCATACCTAAGTGTACCATGAACTATAAATAAATGCTAGGATCCAACCGAACTAGGATAAATAAATACGTCTGCTAACACTAGTCGGAAGTAGACAATTACCTAATTAGATAAATAAATTAGAATAAAACAAAAATTATATAAAAGAGTTGTTAAGATTATTTCCTAACAAATATATATACTAGAATAATCCAAAAAATACATTGATATCATATGTTTTTAATTAGATAAAATTAAGATACAAGAACGACATCAACAAACGTATACGAAAACCAATGGTATGAAATCGCACGTGCTGTTTATTGACGTTGGAATCACGTGATTACTGACTGGCGTCAGTCTGTCCATGAAGTTACTCCATTGAGATAAAATTTTCTGAAAATGTCGAATTTTTTAAAAATTTCTTTGCATCTTAAAAAATTTAAAATATAAAAATTCCGACTATGCATAAATGTCAGAAATTTTCAAAAAAAGGTGTACACTTATCTTTTACAGGTTTGCAAAATACAGTTGGACCTCTATATAATGAAGTCGCTAAATACCGAAAAAAGCTCGCAATATGGAAAATTCGGTATATAAAAGTTCATCTTTAAATTATCAAAAAAAACCACATAAAACAATTTTTTTAAATTCATAAACACTATATATTTAAAAAAAAGTAATTATTCACACATTTTTGTAAATTAATAATATTTATTTTATGTATCTTACCTTATCAAAAAGAAAGAAGGTAAACTGCAAGGAAAGTTTCTTAACGCCTTTATCCACTTCCTGAAACATTAATTTTCTTCTTTGATGTTCAAGCGCTTGTGTTTTTACAATTTCGAGCTACAAGAAACGAGATTACCAGTACAACTGATCAACACCACAAATGAACGGAGACAAGTTCAAGGACGCGGGGACACGAGACAACTCCATTGAGGGTGAAAGGGATATCAAAGATGTTTCCAGAGAACTGGACAATGGGGGTTAAATGTTGCACTTCTTGGATGAAACGCCAGAATTCTGTTGCCCTCGGTCTGTTCATAAAACCAGTTCAAGATTTATGAGCACCATAAAATGAGTTAAAAGCAAGAATAGCTTGAAATGTCCAGAAATCTTTTAAAAAAAGAGAGGAAAAAATTTGAATCACAAGAGAAAAAGCTCGTTATATAGAAAATGAACTTCGCTATTGGGAAGCTATTTTAAAAAGAAATTCGTGAAATGTTCTTGGTTCAAGGAAAATGTTCGCTATATAGAAAAATTCGCAATATAGAGGTTCATAATATGGAAGCTCGACTGTATTTTAATTCGACTTCCATTTAACTTTTTTGAAATCGTTATATATCCAAATCTGTATATAAACACCATATCTTCCCTTAAAATCAGTTGTAGTCTTGTAAAACAAATCTCTCTCTTTTATATAAATTTCAATGATCACAATATTTTTTTTACAGTAGTGTGGCCCGCGCGGATCATTGTGAATTTATTGATGTGACCCGCGGATTATTGTAAATTTATTAATCTGGCCCTCAAGCGTGAAGAAGGTGAAAGGTTGAAGGCCCCTACTGTCGATTATATGGCACATATTTTATTACAGTATTCATTTTTATCTGAGTTAATTAATTTCTTCCGGTATTTAATGTTTCATATTTCATCTAATCCTAAATTAACTTTCACTTTACGTGATGATAGGAGAAATACTTATATATGGAATATTTCAAATTTTAAAAATGTAGAATTATAAACAGATGTATGAATCTCAACGCTGCAAACTTTTATAAAAATTGAAACAACTTTCAGTCTGAAAATGTGTATCGAGTTTAGTTCAGGCTATTTTACATTCGGTGAAAATAGCCTTAAAAGAGATCTTTTTATGTAGCTCATATGAACTGGCTTTGATGAGGATGATATATACACTGCTGTGGAAAATTGCTAAGGACGGATAACACTATCATCCATAGCAACCACAAAATGAAAGGAAGCAAAATGTGGAAAATTAGAATAAGTGCGGGATATTAGTAAGAAGAAGTATGAGTATGCAAATTTCTTTTCCACGTCTGTTCATCACGTGATAGCGTTCATAAGAGCTTTAAAGGTTTTGACGCGTGTGGACAGTTGTTGTTTCAAGTCAAAGTTTTACAGGAAAGATTTAATAGACGAACTTAAAATTTTTGGCATGTCTTCCCGACATCACATAGATGATTTTATGCGTGGTCGAATTATTGGAAAGATCGAAGAAGGGCGAAAAATAACAGAGGTTGCCAGGGAGTTCAACATCGCTCACAGCGTTGTTTCACGGCTGTGGAAGTCATTTAAAACTACTGGAATGTGTAGTAGACGGCACGGGGGAGGTCTTGTTAGAAGTACGACGCCTGCAGAAGACAGATATATCGTCCTATCAGCAAAAAGGAACAGGCGCACCACAGCTCAGCAGGTGGCAAATCAGTTTCTTGCTGCCTCAGGAAAGCAGTTCTTCGGAAAAACTGTTGCCAGACGTTTGAGGGGAGAAGGACTATACGCACGCAGACCTGTTGTGTGTGTCCCATTGACCAGACAGCACCGTACTGCCCGTTTGCAATGGTGTGAGCATCACAATTGGACTGAACAGGACTGGGCATGCGGACTATTCTCAGATGAGAGTAGGTTCAGTCTGTCATCGGATTGTAGACGCCAACTGATCTGGCGCGAGAGTGGTACTGCTTATCGCCCAGAAAATATCCAGGAAAAAGACCGATATCCGACATGCAGTATCATGGTGTGGGCCGGCATCATGATCAATGGCCGCACGCGCCTACATGTGGTTGCGAATGGGACTATGACGGGCCAACGATACATTGATGAAGTTCTACTTCCTCATGTTCGTCTTTTCCGTGGTGCTGTCGGTTATAAACTGGTTTTTATGGACGACAACGCAACATGTCATCGAACACTCGCTGTTCAGGATTGTCTAGACAGCGAGGGTATTCAACGTCTTGTATGGCCAGCGCGTTCTCCAGATCTTAACCCCATTGAAAATGTGTGGGATGCTTTGGGGAGGCAAGTTGCTGGTCGAAACTATCCTCCGACAAACAAGAACGCCCTCATCCGTGCACTCACAGAGGAATGGGATAAATTGCCTCAACAGCTGCTGGATAATGTTGTGCAAAGTATGGTACGACGTGTGGAATGTTGCATCACATTCCACGGTGGACATATCCCGTACTGATACCTTTCTTTAAGGTGCCTGCTGACTTTTAGATGCATTGTTCCATTTCTCCGTACGCAGATAAAATGAACATTTTTTTTTTTCTTTCAGATGTTTCACAGCTTTTGTACTTTCCAGAACAATAAATATTCTTTATTCTAATGTCTGAACAGTGTGGCAACTATATTTTATCCTACTAGGCCTCATGTCTCGCTTAATGTTATGCTGCATAGCAATTTGTGATCCGTCCTTAGCAATTGTCCAGCAGTGTATATATTAAATGGGGGATCAAATATAGTTCAAATTTCATAAAGCTCACTGTATCCAGAAGTATAAGTAGTCACTATACTAAATTCCGGTTTTTATTTGGGTAAGATTGAAAAAGCATAACTGGAGAAAAACAATTTTTTATTTGAAAACATTTAAAACGTTGCTCGCGCTTTATCTTTTAACTATATTTATTTACTGCATTAATCGAGGCTTGTATCTTTTTAAAATATCATTATATGGATATGCTTAGATGTCAAAAGTCATCCACAGATATTGTTGCAATTTATGAGTTACATGCGACAGATTACTAGAGAACTGATTCGGGGTACTAACACGGTGTTCTGGAAGCAATAAAGTTATAGGAGTCTTTTTAATCAACCATTCATTAAAATTCTTAGAGTGCCTTTTAAGATAACTTATAAACTGTTATACGTTAAGACATGATTTTGAAAATATTTTTAATTTGTTGCAGGTGTTTTGGAATGAGGAGGAAGAAGAAAACCCTAACACATTTTAACATTTAAAGAGCTAGAAACTGTAAAGCACTTAAAAATGGTTTTAAAGCTTCAAACGTTTTTCTAAATGATAAAATTGTGCATAATGCATTTGTCTAAAATAGGTATTTGGTCGATTTATTGTTTAGCATCACTCAGAGAAGCAACACGAGAGCTATTCAATTTGCAACCACGGTCAAGTGAAGAAAACAACTTCTGAGCTAAAACAGTAATTAGCGAAGAAAATTAATTTGGATTATTCTATCAGGCATGTAAAATACATTTAACTTAGAAGTATACTGATTGCAAAATGCATTAAAGTTTTGATGGGTCGTTTTAAAAAGTTCTCAATACGTAACATATTTCAAATTTTAAATACTCTTCAAGATTAAGAATAAAATGGGAGTGAAGTGACAATCTATCATTCAAACATTCTAACATTTCAAAACATAAGATAAAATAAAAAGTGTATCCAATTTTTTATGCTATTGTGACTCAATTGTACATGAATCATAAGAAATAAGTATACTTTATGAAAATTAAGGGTTTTAATATATATACTCTTAAGGCGTAGTTATAAGTTACAGTCTTCAACATCAACTTTTCTTCTCTTTTGTTTCGAAGTATACCATGTGTTCTTTTTTCTAAATAAAATAGCAGTGAAACATCTATCCGTCGAAATAAAATGAAAAACATTAAAAGAAATAAGGACTGTAATTTAAAAGAATATTCGCTGAAGCTAACTTTCTCATTTAATATTTTTTTTATAAAAAGTATCTACTAAAATTTTAACAAAGAATACTGACAGCTGTACTATTAAAAGAACACAACTATCAAATAATTGGTTTCGGTAAAGAGAGAAAGAATGAACGAAGGAATGAAAATTGAGGGAAGAAAAGGGCTTTCTAAAAATTTCTATGACAAAAAGGCCTTAATTTAAAAGGCAAGAAATTTGACTGCTTTGCTTAAAATGCTCATTAAAACGATTCGGTGTTCTTCATCTTCCGTAAACTACCCGCACATTAAAGCACATTTGTAAAATAATCTTTAGAAGCTATTATTAAGCGAGCCAGCTTAGATTTATACTCTTGTAAGTAACTTTTTTTTCCCTTGTTAAATTATTCTTTCTCTTATTCTTTATTGTCGTTTTTAGTCACTTTTTCACTTTTCATTCTATGCTTATTTGTTCTCTTTGTAATTAAATTTCATTTTTCCTCTTTGAAAAGCACAGTTGTACCTCAACCGGAGGCGTGATTGTATTCCATGAAATTAACTCACGTTTTCTCGGAATGCCTAGAGGAGATTGTCATTAAATCACAACCAATCGAAAAGCTAAATGGCCGGGCATCTCAATTAATACTTACGCAGTTTTTACGCTTTTTTCTTCCACCAATCGCATATTCTCTTTATTTTCGATAGGCGGGAACACGAGTATGACATACATACAGAGTAGTAATTGTAGTACTTGAAAATTATTAATGATCTTTAAAATATACTGTAAAATAATTTCCTAGAATTTTTTAATTCGTTAATAGGAAATCAAAATGAATAGATCACATTTATAAACGCGAGTGTTTATACATCATGAATAATGATCGAAATTAACTGTCATGGAGTTCACAAATGATGGTCGAATTATAACTTCAGGCAAAGTTTAATAACTGTTCATTGCAAAGATGACATTAAAAAATATAGCTGTGAGGGTAAAATTGGTCTTATAAGATTTGGTTCCTGAGTATTTTTAATGGAGTTAATATATTGGGACTATTTAATGGATTAATAGAATGAGAGTAGCGTGTAAACTATATTATCAAAAATTCCGTTACTTCTGCGGAGTATTTTTCTCAAGTTCACTTTGAGACTTTGTAAAAATATCTGAAATTGCTAAAAAAATACTCCGAAGTTTAAATTACAAAAAGTTTTATAAACTAAACAAAAAGTTTCCTAATCAACTTCTTTGTTATATTTTGCGTAATAAGAAGAGTAGTATCAAAATTTTCTTGGTTTCAAACAGAGCTCCATATACATTCAGGTTGCTAAGAAATGCGAATATAATATTTCTTAATGAATTCTCACTTATTTTTTAAAAAATACTTTTATTGCTTTTTTGAAGATCACAAATACAATCATTGACAATTTCGTAATGTATACAAATACAATTGATTTTTTATCACATTAAAAAAACTGTTGATAGAAAAAAATATACACCAAATTAAAAGTTTTAGCTCAAAAGAAAAATAACAGCTTCAATCATAGATGTTACCTTATAATCTATAATCTATGTATAAAATACAGTCGAACCTCTATATTGCGAATTTTTTTATATAGCGAACTTTTTCCTTGAACCTTGAACATTTCACGATTTTCTTTGTAAAATAACCTCTCTATAGCGAAGTGCATTTTCTATACAACAAACTTTTTCTTTTGTGACTCAATTTTTGTTCTCCCTTTTTTTAAAGTATTTCTGAACATTTCACGTTATTCTCTCTTTAACACATTTTATGTTGGTCATAAATCTTGAACGGGTTTTATAAACTCACCGAGAGCAACAGAATTCTGGCATTTCATTCAAGAAGTGCAACCTTTAATCCCCATTGTCAAGTTCCCTAGAAACATCTTCGATATCCTCTTTCACCCTCAGTGGAGTTGTCTCGTGTCCCCTTATTCTAGTTATAAAATAATGTATGTTTAAAATAAACTTGTATGCTTCAAATTAGGAAATGTCCTTAAAATTCATTAATTTTAATATAAAATTATTTACTTAATATTGAAAATGCAGTGTATTCTTCGATATTAATTTAAAAAAAGGTATGAATAATTACTTTTTTAAATATATTGTGTTTATGAATTTAAAATTTGTTTTATGTAGTTTATAAAGTATATTGAAAGAGATGAACCTCTATATGTAACGTATTTTCCAAATAACGAACTTTTTTTAGGATTTAGCGACTTCGTTAAATAGAGGTCCGACTGTAGTATCTCTCTCTCTCTCTCTCTCTCTCTCTCTATATATATATATATATATATATATATATATATATATATACATATATATGTACAGCCTCTGACAATAAAATTCGGTAAATAGTCTCGTAATATTACCGTAGATTAAATTTTAACAAAAGTTACACCTTACTGTCCTTCAAAATAGTCACTTCCCATAACTATGCACAGCTGAGATCTGCTATACTTGTCCTGGAAACTTTGCAAGAAGTCATCTTTTGAGATGGAGTTCAAAAGCCTCGTCACGTTTCATTGGATGTCAGAAATATTGTCAAATCTCTTTCCTTTCAAAGCGAGTTTGAGTCGCGGGAATAGGAAGAAGTCTGGAGGATTGAGATCTGGCGAGAATGGTAAATGTACAATTTACACCACCTCCTTTTTTGCTAAGAACTGTTTGACGATATTGGCTAAGTGAGGGTGACCATTGTCATGAACAAAAAAACCATGAACCTTGTGCGTACTAGGGTGTTGTACCCAGAGTAGACATTTCAAGAAACGGGTCAAAATTTCAATGTATCTTGCAGCATTCATCTTCAAACTATCATGCGCATAGTTAATCGACGATCTGTCGTGATTAATTTACTCACTTTCTCAAGGTTTTCGTCACTGACAGAGGTCACAGGTCTTTCGCTACGGGGGTTATAAGAAACATTTTCCCGGCCTTCTCGAAAATGAGCGAACCACTCGTACATACAATTCACGGACAGTGCTTGATCTTCATAAACACGTACCAGCATCAAATAAGTTTCTCTCCATATCTTGCCAAGCTTAAAACAGAACTTTAAATTGATCTTTTGTTCGTTCATTTTCCTGTTCTCTGTTAAAAACCAACACACTAATCAAGCACTTTGTAAAACAAGTATTACACGGAACACAAACGACGCTCGACTGAACAACGGGGGAGGCAGATGGTCAACACCTGCCACTACGCATGTTCATCGTTATGTTCCGCCAGTTTTGCCCGATCGACCGTTCTGACTTTATTCACTGAACATCATTGTCAGAGGTTGTATATATATTGTTTAAAGTCAAAGCGAGTTTATTATGATTTGAGAACAGTATTTTGACAAGAAAATAAACTTGTTGTAAAATAATTTTAGTATGTTACTAAGCCCTTCGATATTTGAGTTTAATATTCATAATGATAATAGTAAAATACTACTTTTGGTACTTTGTCATAAGCTACACGCCATCTGAAGTTCTTTTTCGAAATTTCCATCCATTTAATATATACGCCTCTTTCCTTTACATAAGTAATTAGTTTCATGCTAACGTATACACAACAAGCTACTTTTCTTTAAGATATCATCTCCCTGGTTTATTTGTTATTATTAGGCTTTCCCTTGTCTTGAAATTTGTGAGTTCTATAATGTCTTCTTTCTCTGCTACTACGACTTCTATTCATCTTAAATAGTCCTAATTCGTCCCTCTCTCATCAATTGACTCTTCTATTTGCTCACTCAGTGGACTAAAGAAAGACAGTGAAGATTTAATGGGGCAACTTTTGGAACCCTACTTATTCACCATTATTAATAGCAGGCCCATAAATCCTTTACGCTTACGACATAGGGAAACACTTTTCTTCTAGTCAACAACACTTTCGTATGGCCGGTATTAGAGTCAAATATTCCAGAACACACACATAGATGTTACAGTTAAAGTGTGAAATCCGTTATTTCATAGAATAACTGGGTATTTCATGAAATTACTAGACAAGTCAGTTAAAGTATATAAAATTATTGCATTCTGCTATTTAATTAGGTATTCTATAGAATAACGATTACTTGATCGTCAAAGTCTGAAATGCGGCACTTGGAAGTTCTTTAAACCGGTTCGAGCTGTTTTTAATCAATTTTGAAAATTCAAAGTGTTATCACAGCAATTCTTGTTCTAATAAATAATGAAAAGCAAAATAAAGTATTTCATAAAATTTAAATTAATATTCTCTTACAATTTTGTTCGAAAAAGTTTACACAATATTTTTATGAAGCAGCAGTTTTTCTTCCCAGCATGTATTTTATTATTTATTTATTTATTTTTGATAATAGTATTTAAATGTAACTATATTTCTGTAACATATTCTTTTTTTTCTCTTTCTGTTTAACTCATGTTAACAATATGAGCAATAATATATATATATATAACTTATGTCACCTGCTTTTCCTTATTATTTATCAATTAATCATCCGCAATAGAGATGAAATGTATTTTTCGCGCGCGAGAGAGATGTTAACTATTTTTGATCAATTAATTCATAAAATAACTTTGTAATTGTTTATTTTTCACTTTAATGACCTATCATTAGTTATTTCAAAGAATAACTATGTAAAAAGTAGGAAATTATTTATCTATTATATATTTTAACTAATTTGTCTAGTTATTTCATGAAATAACTGAATTATATATTTTAACGGTAACACACACACACACACACATATATATATTAAGAGCTAAATCTGAATTACTAATAAAGAAATTCAGAATAATGGGCAAAAAACAAATTAAGAAAACTTATTATTCTATAAATGAGAAATCCAGTAGGGAAAAAGCAAATCCAAATCCATTATGAAGCCCAGCACGTAACTAGCTTTGGATTGAACAATAGAGTTAAATGTATCTAAAGATGATAAACTTACCCTTTTCTGTTTGATATTACTGAACTGAAAAATATAATTCTTTCATAAAATTATATATATATATATATATATATATATATATATATATATATATATATATATATATATATATATATATAATAGAAGGAAGAAAGAGAGAGAGAGAGAGAGAAGCAAAAATGAATGAAAAATATTAAAGATTTAAATTATAAAGTATGAATCCTACCAATCCATAATGTATGAATTACTTTTCTATGTAATAACAAAAAAAGAGAGAAAAACTGAATAATAGAAGCAAAAGTATATTGTTAACTGAGAAACCTTAATTCAATTACGTATGTATATACAAGGCGGTTCACAAACAGTACGGCAAACTTGCTGATGGAGAAGCAGGTACAAAGACGATTCGGAATCATACAGGATGATAGGTTGAAAATTATTTTTACACGAGCTAGGGTTAAAAGAAGCAAAGAAAACAAGAACAAAAACAATATCACGTTAGTATAACATGAAGCTTTTTAATGACATAAGTAAAAAGGGCACGTGCTACTGATGGTGCTTGAAATTTTGTCCACAATCATAGATACAAGCTTAATATCGGCGCCTCTTAAATTTCCCAATATGCTGGGAAATTCTTCATTGTCTTGGTAGGAATAAAGATACCCCAGCGTTAAAAATCTTCAACTAATAATACGGTGGTCTCATTCCCTAATGACATCGTATGACCTCAACAAAAGAAGTCTAAACATATGAAAGGTCCATCGATCAAGCAAGCCAATGAACTAGACCACCACGATTGGTCCAATGATGTCCAAATGCAACGTTTAGGTGTTGTCAGGTTTTCTTAGTATAATAGGGGGAAAGGGAGTCCCCATTATGCTGGAGCCTGAGCAGCGTAATGTGCGAAAAACATATGTTCCAGCAGGACTTGCTACAAGAAGATCAAGTATTCCCAACCCTACAGACGAATAGAAAGAGGCAAGGTCCAGTGAGGTGGTCTACGAAACTACCATGTGACGGGCTCACGCGTCTTTTCATTAACATGTCCTTTAGGTTCTTTGGGACCAGAATTAATGGCAACTCTTTTCCAACCAAACCCAAGAAGTGAAGCGTGAAGGAAAAAGGCAAATTAAGAAGCTTTTAAATATCAGAAGATAAAGCTGGGTGGCAATTTGAGAAATGTTAGGATAATTTCTGATTCAAGCGTGAAGAAGTTTTGGAAAGATTAAGTGACAGCTAACAGAAGTTATTCGTGACAGAGAGCCATTGGGTCAAGGTGCATACCATTGCACTCCAGTAAATCCGCAACGGCCAGAAAAATTTGATTGATTGGTCGACATTAAGGTAGGAGTGACTATTTAATATTAAGATCAGTGATAGTATTAGAATTGAGTTTAGGCGAGTTAGTATTGATAGTGGTCCGGGTTAAGTTATTTTGGTATTATATATATATTGTATGTTTAGCCACCGTAGATTCTCTCTCTCTCTCTCTCTCTCTCTCTCATATACATTATTATTACCTAATCTGTTAGAAGTTTAAGTTTTAAGATCTTAATAAAGTCAAATTAAGATCATGGCAGCTTCTAGTTCTTCCGTTATTCCTACACCTCGAGCTCACGCTGATAATCGAGGAGAAGGGCACCCGAGGGGGGCGCCCTTACAACCAGTTTAAAAACTTACCGAGAAATGGCGTTGAGAATCACATGTTTGTGTACCATGGAGGTTCTCCAAAACCTATGCGTGATGTGGATTGAAGGTCGTCAAAATCGGCCAGTTCAAATCTGAGTATTCATCCATCTTATTATCTCAGTGACTAGTTTACAAACGTTGATATTAATCGGGATCATTGAGTAGTCGAATTCCCACAGAAGGCATTTTTGACCCTGCAATGCAATATGATTCTGAATCGTCTTTGTATTTTCAATGATCTTGCAAGTCTGTTGAAGTGCTAGTTGATTTTACGCTGATTTTCTTACAGTTGGAACATGGATCGCAAAGCGATCCTCCGTCCCATTACTGAATAGCTAATGTGTTCTGCGAATGTAAAATGTGGTGTTTCCAAGTGAGGTTTTTATCAAGTATCATACCTAAGTATTTAGTACTCTGAGACCATTGGAGTGATGAGGAATAGAGTGTTGGAGGTGTGATAGGCTTGATCCTTTTGGGGAATAAGATTGCGACAGTTTTATCAACATTAATTTTTATTTTCCATTGATTAAAATAGGATTCAAGTAGAGTAAGATGCTTATATTAAGTGCAATTATGATGGTTTTAGTGTTGTAAGTGGCGAGAATGGCGGTATCGTCAGCATAAAGATTGAGCATTGTTTGTGGATGTGTTGGTATATAATTAAGGTAAATATTGAAGAGTACAGGATCCAACAATGATCCTTGTGGTACACCAATATTTACTTTGAGTGTTTGTGAGAGAGTGTCGTTGACTCTGACTTTGTAGGAAGTGGTAGTGAATAGCTCTGTGTATATATATACAGTTGGACCCCGCTTTAACGAACCCCTATTAAACGAGTTTCACGATTTAACGAATTTTTCCCCCAATCAAAATGGAAGCAAAGACCCCTATTTAATGAATAATAAACCTCGAATTAACGGATTATTTCAACAACTGAAGAAATTTTTTTTATTAGTTTGGATTAGAAAAATTTGATTTCCATTCAAATGACATATCCTTTTTGTCTCGAAATGAAAAATACTTCTCTGGTAAGTCACAAATTTCGACAGCGAAGGGTGCAGCTCATTATTAAACTTCACAGGTGCAGATGAGTCATGGGTGTAACATACCGCATGTTTTAAATAGGGCAGAAAATTCCTTTATCTCATCCCGCTTTACAACACAGGGGAGGGGGATATTTTAAGAAATTCTACCATTTGCTTGAGAAAAGTGAGGTTTATTATATGTACTGTTTTACAAAATTTTTTTATTTTATTTCAATACTTTTTTTTTGAAAATTTATTAAGCACGTCAGATTGTCGGAAACAAATTTTATCCTGAAATTGCTAATGAAACTCCGATCAAAGCTGTTACGTTTTTTATTTCTTTACATTGTTCAGAAACATACCTCATGCAGCAATATCTAAACGACGCAGTATTTTTTTTTTCTGCATAAAGACGAAAAAGTACTCTTTCGAGTCAGGAATCGAAAAGATTGTCAAATATCTATTAGTCAGTATTTTAAAATTTCCTATTAATTTGTGTATAATAATTCACAAAAAGTATTTTTAGCTATTGAATAAAAGGTGTGTAATTTATAACTATGTATATTTTTTTCTTTTTAGTTGTTTATTATAAAATTTCCAAAAAGTAAGTGTAAGAAAATTGTACATTTTGTTTGGACCCCAATATTACGAATAACCGCGATTTAAAGAATAAAATGTTCGTTCCTGGTGAGTTCTTTAAATCGGAGTACTGTATGTATATTTATCACACGAAATTTGAAAAAAAATAGTTTATTGTAGTATGGTAATACAGTTTTTACCATATATCTTGCTCTTTTAATTCAAAAAATCGCTTTTTTTCATTATGTTGGAGCTTTTACAGTTTTTAAAATAAACATTTGATATGTATAAATTTAACTAGCGATTGATTTTTCAAATCTTTCCTTGCATCACTATATTTTGCAAAGTGGTTAATCTATTCGATATAATGATTTTTGGGGGGCCCTTGGAATTTTTAAACAGTTTTACATTTTCCTCCAGGCTGATTTTAGTTAAATAATATCGGGAATAGTAGGTAAGAAAAGCGGTCATTAAATGTTAACCCGTTCAGGACCATGATCACATATATGGGATCACACGTTTCTTCTTCCAGGGGCCATGGTATCATATTTGAGATTGCGCTTTCAATGCTCTGAGAGGCTCATGATCAGACCAGTGTGATTGTAAACAACTGTAAACGTTAAGACTTTTCGAGACAATCGGGCATTTGAAAGTTCATGATCTGATGCGCTCTGGATTTCTGTTTATAGTTGGGAAGAGATGGAAAGTTTATTATTTTATTGAACATCAAAAATTCATAATAAAAGTTTCAGTATTTATTTTATTTTTGGTTCGTATTTATAGCAATATTTTTAATACTCAAGGGCATTTAAAAAGCATATTTTCATAGAACAAGCGCGATGATCCTTTTTTTTTTATCTATAAAGAATCTTTTGTTCTTACTAAGTTTTAATTCAGTAAGAACAAACACGATTCTTTTTCGTTTCTATCGCTACCAGAGTTGTCGTAACTATAAGAACAGAAAACTATAAGCAATTTAAGGATTAATTAAAAATAAAAAAAGCTATATATTAGCTGTTATTTGAAATATTTATAACAGTTCAAGCCACAACAAGTTTATGTGAAAGTAATTTTATCGTTTGGGATTAAACAAATATAGTATTTTGTAAATTTTGCGTTTGCTTTATTTTAATCATCATGGCGAAAGGAGTACATTTTTTTTATAATGAAAACATTAACTTGTAAATTCGCAATTGTTTTTTTTTTAAATATAGCGAAAATTGTTGTACTGTCTATTCAGATATTATCAATGATAGTGAATTGTAATTTTTAGCGTATTTGGGATTGCATTCAACATTTCATATGAATTTTTAAATAAAATTAGGCTTAGCTGGGAAATTCACCCGGTCCCGTGTGCGTGTATACTCTCGGAACGTGCGGACATGGCGAAACGTTTTTTCTCCTTTCGCCGGTCCTGAAGGGGTTAAGTAAATTATCTCTAAGATTGAGGTTGATTAAAAAATTTGAAAGCTGTCAACAAACGAACAATGTTGAACTAAATTAAACAGATAAAGTGCAAATAAATGAACATATTTTTAAATTGCGTATGCAAAAAAATAAAAACTTTTATTTTACCTTTATCTAACAAATATTTTCCTTCTGTATTAAGACCTATGTCGGTATAAAAAAAAATAGACAAAGTTTAATCTCATCTAATTTTTTAAAATATGGTCAAAAGAGTTCTAGTATCGTTTCATCAACATAGCATGTTACATTGTTACATTTTGGAAATAAATTTCGTGACTTTACAAGCCTATGCGAAAAACATATTCATTCGTATTTCTTACAAGACTTCTCCCGCGACTATTAATAAAAGGATATAAAATGCACAGAAGCATAGAAATGACCTAATATGATGTCACGTACCGTAGAATCTAAAGATATTTTTCTGTTTCAAATAATAAAAAAATGCATAATATGACATCACGTATTGCACTTAAACATTTGCACGAAATCTAATGTCAAAAATAAGTCACGTAAATAGAGGTCACGTGTTTGAACTTGAAAAGAGTTGCACTTTCAGTTAAACAGCGAATCGGTCTTTAGTTCCAAATTGCCCTTTAAACTTACTAAAATGTCGTTACTTCTCATAAAAGTACCTCATTTTTTGCATGCGTTTGTCTATATATAGGCATAATTATGTTTAGGATTCGACATTCACTAACCGATATAAAAGAAATAATTGTAAGATTAAGTAATGGAAAACACAGTACAGTAAATAGAAATCTAAAGTTCTGTGAACTTTCACTTTATTTTTTATTAGAAGCTCTGGTGTTTTTCTATTGGAGTTTAATATAGTAAGTTAAATACAGCATTTGTTTATATGTACAGTAGTATAAACCAATATACTTATACAAAATATGTTTATACAGTATTATAGGTTCATAGTATTGGCTTATATACTATTTTCGCGAATTTTAATGGAGTAAATTGTATTTAATGAAGGGAAGGACTATATTTTTTACTATACTTGTAGTTAGTGGCATGTCTTTTCAGTCCAATACAGATATAATAGTATTTTATTTTACCAAAACATTAATTTGGATAATTTAAAAAAGGAATTATGTTAAAAGTACGTAATAACAGCCACGAGCGAAAAATATTACTATTTAATTCAAGAATTTTTGCATACACATTTTAAAAGATGAGTGAAACAGCTTGATCTCAAGATATTTACAAATATCAAAAACAGACTAGTATTCCTAACGGAGTAGATGTCAATGAAATCTTTAAGAAATTAATAATGAGGTTGATTCATATGACGTCACGATCACGTGATGAGGAGGGCACGTGAATATGTTTTGGTTTGTTTCCCGCTTAAAATTAAGGCATTAAAATTTTTTAATTAAATTTTGTATATTATAGAGGATAAATTTGTGTGTATATATTGAATATAAAAGTCCTGTTCTCTCCTGCATGGTCAAAATAATAAGTCATTTTTGAATCCATAATTCTTTTACACAAAAAAATAAAAATTATAAAATATTTGTGGGGTGTATCTATTTATTATGTAGTATAGGGATTTCTTAACACAACATCTGTTTTTCAGAATTTGACTGGTATAAATTTGTCGCACACAGATGTACAACTTTTTTTTACTATGGATCACATTCATTCATATTTGAACAAGGGTTATCAAAATGTAAAATTCATTAATTTTGATGATAAGTTTCACATATAGACTATACACATATCATTGAAGTATAACACAGTGTATTGAAGAATCTATGCAACCTTGCTAAATACGGTCCTTTATGACCAAGGAGGTCTATGGTTCCTCTTCTCTGCACCTGGAATGTATTAAGCATAAGAATACTCTTGATTTTAATTTTTACATGAGTGTTAAAGTCTAAAAGGTTCATCTGTATTGATACTATCCCGCTTGTAAATTTAAGTCCTGAATAAATTTGTTGTATTGAGTTATTTACAAATATTGACCCAAGAAGTGTACTTAGATCAGTTCTGTGATATTTATCAGTAATTAAGATCATGAAACCAAAAATGATTTTACATATAGACATTTGATTCTGTAGGATATTTACTTTCTAAAAGCAATAGAAATATTCGAAATTTTAATATAACCTTTTTCAATTCTCTATTTACCCTTAAATGAATAACTTGACAAATTTCTGTTCGCAATAATCTACATTAATGCAAAATTCAGTAAAAAAAAAGGTAATTTCAGTGAAAAAAATTTCAAAATGATTTTTAATGGGTTAATTGTCCACAATCGCTGATATTTTTATGTGACGTGTGTTGAAAGGGCAAATTTGGAGCACTTGTATATTATAATATCGACTAATTTCTTCAAATCATAAAACCGCCAAATGCTACGATAGACAACAAATAGTGGAAACTGTTCATGTTCATGTTTGAACACAGTAATTATAGTGATATAATTTTTTTAAAAATTCGGATGTCTTTTTGCTTGGCGAAATTAGTTGGCAGTTTAATACGTATGTTCCAAATTTTGGAATGGTATGAGTACTGATTTAGCATTTCTTAGACAAACTTTGAAGTAATTAATTTTATATTTGAAGTTAATATATTTTCAAACATCAAAAAAAAAAAAAAAACTTCAGAGCAAGAATTTTGAATCTATTTTCTTAATGCTGTTTCATTTTCAATTTTTTTAGTATAAATAAAATTATGTATAAAAGGATACTTTAGATGCATAATCAGTGATAACGAAATAACATGTCAATACATTAATCCAAATAAGTTTAAGTTTGGATGAACTGAAGTATATTTAACATTATACATACAATAGCTGGTAGAAATAGGTATGCATTAAGTGTTGGTATGTTCAGTGTAAAAAAATCAAATATTCCCATTAAAACAGAAGATAATGCTTCGTATATTTTAGAGGAACAGATTGTAGGAATTTTGCAATTAGTGTGAAATTAAAAAAAAAAGAAAATCCTTTGTCAATTTTATTTTAAATGTAGTATATGCAATGTAAAGATTTATTAATAAAAACATTGCTACATTGACATTTTATATGTGTATTTGTTTTTTTTATTCAAAACTTCTTTTTATAAGTTGCATGATTTAAGTATTCTAATTTGTCTTATGTAAATTCAGAAAGTTGATTGTTTAGATTTAGGGTCTGAAATTTTAAAATTCTTAGGATATTTCACTTAATCTGGATCCCTACCATGTACAATTTCTCAAAAATAATATGAAAAGTTTTGTTGACAACCTACAAACATAATGCAGTCTCCTGTTTTTGCTTTCTAGTTCCAATGTCACATAGCTGGTTGTTTTTCTTGAAGATTTAATTAATTTTAAAGAACAGAGACAACCCAATTACTTGTTTGTTTACTATTAATTGCCCGTTGTGGTGTTTAAAAATTTAAGTTTTTATGTCATAAATCTAATGAGATAAATAAAGTGAGAGAAAATTTCAGAAATTCTGCTATCTGTTTTATCTGTGATTTAGGAGAGGATTTTCTTTAATTTTTTTTTACAATATCATTTTATTTGTTTGGGTTGATGATATTTAATACTTTTTTCTTGTAAATAAATTGAAAAAGCCATTTATAATGTTTCCAGATAATTTTATTAGATATTATCAATAAGATAAAAATTGAAATATAATAACAAGTTATTATGCACGTTAAAAATATTGGTAGTTAGATCCTCTATTTGTTTTCTATTTGTCCTTATCCTTAAGCATGTTTCTTAATTTATTTTTAAAAAAAGTCAAGTTCATTTCTTTCTGAATGTTGGAGACAGGTATTTCTAAAAAAATTCAAACCTTTTGAAGGGTAATAATTACAAAGGAAGTCAAACAATAAAACATATCAAATGTTTGTTTATAATTAGATTACTTCATATATCCCAAACCTTTAAATGGTGTTAAAAACAATTTCATTCCCATCACAGAAGAATTCCTGATTATTAATCAAAAACTTTCATTATTAACCACTCTGCTCTCAAAAAGTATAAATCTCTTGTCAAACATTAGAAATAGGTATGAAATTTTTTAAATAAACAAAATTACATCCGTGTCATTGACAAATCTTAGTATAAATTCATTTCCAAAATTATATTTACTTGCATTTCATGTTTCTGAATGTTCCATACTCTTCTATGAGAAATTATAGATAGTATTTCTAAAAACATTAAATATTTGTAGCTTGTAATTACTAAGGGAATCAGACAATGAAAGGTATAAACATTAACATTTCAAAATGGGACCATTTCATATCTACATGTTTCTTATAAATTACACTATTTTATGAATTTATGTGGAGTGATACACTATGTACCAATAAGTAATTGTACATATATGAGAAGTTTTTCCAAATTCAATGGTCTCAATTCTATATTGTAAATCATTCTCATGCGTAAATAAACATAATAAACTACATGAAAACAAAGGACTTATTATAAGGATGCTAAAAAATGATCTAGAACTATTAATAAATATATAAACAAACACTGCAAGAAGCTGCCGGCTTCGCACACTAACACCAAATGACAAATATATAAACTGAAACAAAAATTATGCTAAAAAATTACGAAAAATACTTCATACCTAATTATTAAACAAGGATAATGCAAAAATATAATTAAATTAAATTAAATTTCAGAAATAAGCTTCACACACAAGAAGTAAACATATCAAGCATACGAAATTTACACACTGATTCAAAACGTGGGGAAATGTTGGTATCCTCGTCACGTGATTTCGACTTGGCGTCACATTGTCGTGAATCAACTTCATTTTCATAAATTTATTTGAATTAAATTATTCTGGAAATTTTAACTTATATCTAGTACTTTGTATTTTCAAGTATTTGCTCTTAATTATAATGATAATTTGATGACAGAAGCATGACTAATGAGGTTGGCAGTGGAGGACATTTGTTCCTGGATGCAGCATATGGCGGGGGAAGGGGGTCGCAAAAATAATGTTAAATAGTGACAAATGACTTTCAAAACGAAATACTTTTTAATTCTGCAAAAAAAATAAATCTGCATTAATTTCTTATGCATTCCCTTTTCTTGATTTTGATACTTTTTTTTCTCTGCTCAATTATTTTTTAAGTACCATTGCTACCCTAGTTATTTTACTTTTTTCGTTGTTCGCATATCAAATATTTTGCCGCGGGGAATACAAGTTTTTACACTCAAAAAATTCTGGAAAATTAGGGTGGACCACCTTATAAGTAGCATCTTATCAGAAAAGGGCATGGAAATTTGTAATGTACAACGTTAGCCTTTTTTCAGACGAGTACCAGCTCTGCGTGCACTATTACTTCATATTTACTTGATTCAATACGATTACGATTCAATACGATACGATTCAATATGATCTTACCTTGATCAGACTTCTAAAGACTTTCATTGCAGGACGAAGACACTATGTACAGAACATGGAAACAGACATTGAACATCTTCCTTGCATTATTTTTTCAAAATTTCTAATGGGCTGCGGATTGTTGTTTTACCATTGCAGATCTAGTACATTCCCCAGAAACTGATATCTCTTTTTAGTGCGACACCATATAGGTAGATACCAATCACCGCAGGCAATTTTGACGCCCAATTTCCTCCCTAGAGGAGGCACTTGAGCTCAGACGATGCGAACCTGTATTAGGATTTAGTTTTGCCGAGATCACCTAAGCAAAACAGGCACTCTGGGGATCTTTTACATGTCGTAAAATCATACAACATGGTCGCTGTCAATATTCTGCTTCATGAAAATCCACCGACTTGGGCCAAGGTTGAACCCACAACCTTGGGTACAGAAGGCCAGCGACAAACCAACCACGTCACCCAGCCGGCGCTTCTTTGCATTATTGGTTACATAATAATAAGCCTCCTACGCATGGTCATTAGGCAACACTTCTCATGCCCTCTGCATAATATATATATAATTAAGTAGCAACAACATCATATCGGATGTATCTGAAATCTGGAGGCACCGAAAAATACGTACGTGGCCTGCTTGCACTCGGCATCGTCATTTTAACCCTACCCAAGATTTCATGGTATGGGAATCCATTGAGTGCACGAGACGAACACCTTTTGTACTCGTTGTCTTAATCTGAACAGTCAACATTACATTTCTCAGATCTGGTCCTGTGGCCGAGCCCTATCTTTGAGGTCTAAAAGACGTCATCTTTCGGCTAGATCATGTAATACCTTACGTTACCCTATGCGTTCTGACCAGACCTCGACAATTCTTCTGTCCAGCCCGTTCTCCAGATCTTTCACCCTTTGAAAGCATCTGGCATAATTACTGAGAGATTGGACCGTGAGCGCGTGTCACTGCTCTCCAGCCACTACAATTGTTGAAGTGAGGCACAGATTTGAAAAGCAGCATGAAATGACTTTCAGTTATCCCAGTTTGATTCAGTACCTGACTGGGTTAGGATCTTTTTACCTGCCAGAGGTAACAGCTAATTTCGGATCCTGTATATTACTGTGTGTTTTTTCCTACTACTGTGTATACTTACAGTAAATAAAGCTTTTTATGTGATTTCCTTGTAGGTTTTGTAATTTTAATGACCAATGTATTTAACCATTGTTTATACACTTTGCTGTATGATATAGAACTGAATCCTGTTGAAAAATATATAATACATTATAAATTGTGAAACAAATCACTAATAAAAGGTAACAGTTTTGATTTGAGGGATGTATCAATATACTCTCTCGAATTCAACATGCTTTTAATTACATTCAGATGATCTGTTCCATCTGTTGATATAAATCTCTATATATTATTAGTCTAGCAGGATGCGTGACCTTTAGTTGAGTATAATCTGGATGTAACTTCTTCCTTATTTTAAGTCAGGCATATTTTCATCCGTCCCTTCCACACACACACACAAAGTATATTCCACTCTCATCAAATCAAGTAATTTGTTTCTACGTCATGTGTGCAGTCACTAAGTTAATTCACTCATCGAATTCTTTACTGAATTTTCTGTAGATTGATAAATTGCTTCTTCTTGGAATCTTAACTCTAAGAATAAAATGTGTTAACCTTTTTATTGTTCTTGAACTCATACAAACACCAACTACTCTCAAGTTGTTTTCTCGGATGACATTTTTATGTCCTTAAGACATATCATTTTTATCCTATTGTCATCTACAGCTTTAGTATTTTCCTCCTTTTATCAGTTTTCTTTTTAACACAACTTTGTTTCATTTAACGTAAACAAAATTTAAGAACTCCAGAAGTAATCGCATTCTCAATTACTTGCCTTTTAAGTTCAACGTTTGAAAAGAGCAATTCTATTAATGGACAAGCTTTTAATTTGATTGTTTTCATTGTTAGGTTATCTTTTTTTATATATATATAAATACAATTATAATTTTTATTATTATAATTTCAATGTGAATAACAAGTTCAAAATTGCTATTTAATATAACTTTTTATATTTTGTCAACATATAGTGTAACTTTTTTAAAAATAATGTATTTTTTAATACTATTGTGTTCATAAAGGGTTGATTCAAAATTCAATGTTCAATTTACTTACTTGTAAATGATATAAAAATATTTTCATTACATGAAACAATTCATTTCTATAAGCAAAAAAAGTTGAAAAAATGAAAACTTCATAAGGTACTCAAAACTTTGGCTTTCTATATACTTACTTTTGAAATCGGGAAATGTAAATGTTTATTTATTGTGTGATCTAAATTTAAACTTTTAATTAATCTTTTAAACTTAACCTTTTAAAGAAATAAGTATCATTAATTTTTTTCTCATTCATCTAATAATTTCTTCTGTATTCAGAAACTCTTTTTGTGTAATACACAATTGAAGGAAATTTTAAAAACTTATGAGATGAACCATTTTTTTAAATGAAATTAAAGTAGATCCATTGATTTTTAATACTTTTTTGACTTTAATGGTTTTAATATTGTGCCCAATTCAGGTGTATTTATGTAACAATAATAATGTGTGTATTAATAGACTGTGTATGATTTAATTAATGAGGTGTATTAATACAATAACATTTTCGTTAAAAATTGTCAGCGTTTTCTAACGTTTGATTCTTGATTGTCTTGAAATTCTGATAAATTTTCATTAAAAAAATTTATTGTGAGATAAGTCTTAAGTTTGTGCCCCAGAATTAAAATCCAAATCACACAGCAAAATTGATTAAGCACTATAATTTTTGTTTTTTGTGTTAGTTTCAAAACTATCGCTTCAACATTTTTAGAATTATAATATGATGCAAATATAATGGTTTCAAAAATATTTTCTTCTTGCGTGTTTAAAATGTCTTCTGCTTTTTTTAAGGGGGAGGGACTGCAGAATTTTTGGTAGCAATGTCTGGTAATTTAAAATTTTTGTTTAACTACTCTAGTGGCCTTCGAATTTCTTAACACAATACCTCACATATAATAAATAACAATTTCCCAAAATTTTGTTTTGGGACAGAATAAATTTTATTTTGGGTAGCAGTGGCAGATTAATAATGATATTTCGATTTTATTTATTATCCTTGATAAACTAGCATTTTGAGAAAACTTGTACTGCACTAATCATTGTTGTATCAATAATATCAATATTTCATAGAATACATTTTTTCTCTCTCATATTTCGGAAAAAATAAGGCACTGATACTGCTGTTTTAAAACCATTATCCTTTAATAATCTTAAATTCTTTTAAACACGACTCACCTTGTTTAATTTTTTATTCAGTGTTTCCAAATCCTTTTTTAATAAGTAAAAAAGCATACTCTTTATAATTAACTTTTTTATATACCCGGATGTCATTTTTGGATATGACCTCCGGACCGGACCTCCATTTTACGGAACTCTGTTTTGTGAATCTCTCTATTTGATGAATTTTTTTCCTGGAATCAAGCACATCAAGTATATTGAAAATGAATCTCTATTTCCACGTAACAAAATTTTGTTCGGGTTTTAACGACTTCCTGAAACAGAGGTCCGACTGCATTTCAAATATTTTAGGGTCTTTAGGGGATGAAATTATGTAAAGCTGCCCAATTTTCTAGAAACATCAGAAAAAGAAAAACATAGGAAATAAAATGAAAAGAAGCTTGTCAGATGATTTCTTGTATTTTCCGACATGCTTATAAATTCTTATAAATATTAACTGATGATCAGAGTGGTATCCGTATTCAAACTAAAATGATTCGAACTCTTCTAAGAACACGTTCTTAATTAAAGGGGACCAGTAGCGAAGTTATACATATCAATTATTTTCTACGCCATTTTAGGTGAACATCTAAAAGTATATTTCAATACTAATACATAAATTTGCATCCGATGCAAAACTCGTTACGGCCTCCATTTTTTATCTTAACATTAATAAGAATGAAGGATTATTCCACATATGACTGAATAATTACTATCGGTATAAGTTGCAGCTGTCTAAGAGAGACGAATGATCAGAAAGAAATTGTAATAGAAGGAATAGTAGCTCTGCTTTCCAGGAAAAGTCCTACGGTGATAAATAAAAGTAAAGGTAGAAATAAAGCAGAGGAGGAAAGAGAGAAAAAAGAATGTTAAGGGAAGAGAGAAAAAAAGCACCGACAACTTGAACGGAGCGGTAGCCCGCGGATATGTTGACACGCCATTTTCTAGAAGCGGTTTACAGGCTATATGGGTTATTCTATCACGGACTCACCAAATACCGATATATCGATTGATCAGTAAGCGAAAGAATCACAAATTGCTTTTATTTTATTCCTATAGAGACCGATCAAATTGAACTATTTGGCGAAAATTGAAGCCATTTCTTAGCCTTCTATGAACCTTTAGAGATTTCTTTTTATATTTCTTCTCCAAGAGATGAAAGAATGTCATTCAGTGATGAAAATACTTGAAGAGACGAAAAAAGCATCTTTCTGGGATTTCAAAGATTGAAATAATTGATTGCAGAAGAATCTTTAGTATTGGCTTCCAGAATTTCTTCGAATTACCGGGAGGATTTTTATTCCAGTACACTTTTATTCTTCATCGAAAGTGTCAGTTATGGTTCTGTTGGGATATATTTACTGTTACTTATTTCTATTCGGAAATATTTATTGTTGTCTCTTGTAAAGAGATGAGAAATAATTTTCTTATCTTCAGAATATTTTTTTGAAGTTTTGTCAATTTTGAAGTGTTTTGCTTTTTAAAGATTTATACATTTTTAGTTTGCTTTTTATTTCAAAAACTCTTTTTGCTTCAGTCAAAATTCTTCGCAATAGGAGTAACTATTTGAAAATGCATTCATACCAATACCTTAAAGCACTACAAGGCTATGTTCAGAGTTTTTTCTTCTTCTAAATTGAGTTATCGGTATCTCTGAACAGGTTAGCGAAAGTGTAAGAAAGCGTACAACATAGTTTTTGAAAAGATGAATTTAAAGACAAATATACAATTTTTCTTTGTTTATAACTCAGCAAAGAAAACTTTCATTTCCTTTTTCTTAAAACTGTTTTCATTGGATCTGACACTCCTGTTTCTTTAGGTATTGGTAATACCATCGTAAAAATTAACGAACCAATATTTTGTGTGTTTTTATCGTAAGAACAATGGGGTTTCTTAAATGTTTTATTTGCTGTCGTCAGTTGCGCACACAAGGAGGGGGGGGGTTCCTGGGGGTCCGGCCCCCGAAAGCCCTTGATTTTTTTTCCGATTGATTATAATTCTAAGTACATAGTACGTAAAATTTAATTAAGTATTTGTTATTAATGATTAATTTTATTACTTAATGCTAATTATTTATTCAATAATTAGTTTTTTACTGTGTTTTGTTCCCGAAAATCGACAAAATCAAAAGGAGCATGATACAAGAATGATGAACTTTCGACCTTGACCCCCGTGAAAAATTACGGTGTGCGCCACTGGCTGTTGTTATATATATAGGGTTGGTTTAATTTCTATTTTTGTGATACTTTAAGATGGAATTTTTGTTCAATGTTTTTCTTTTTTGAATACTTATTTACAATCTATTTTTGAACGATTTTCTGATATGACACATTGGCATTTCTTTTATGAATTAAACTATGACTGTATTTTATTTCTTTGAAAGAGAAACCCATTTGCTCAATATAAAGCATTTACTATTTTCTTTTAAAATGTCTTGAACCTGAAACAATGGCGCGACATTTTAAAAACATTAATTTTAAAATTTAATACTTGATGCATTTATTAAAACATTTAAAACTAGATTTTTCTTCTTGTCGTATTGTTGTATTTAATACATACAAAACTTCGGAGTTATTTTTAAGCAGATTTTTCAAAATTTAAAGACTTTAAATTTTAGATAAATAATATTAATAAAATAATAAAAAGCTACTATATATGAAATAAATTAACTAAACTTTAAAAATTTAAAACACTTAAATGCTATTTTTTTTAAGTTTCAAGCGTTAAGTATCAAAAAATAAGTTTAATTTTTTGCAAAACATAGCGCATGCACAAATGAATTTTCTGAAAAGGAACTTGTTCATATGAAAGACATATACGTAAGCAAAATATTAGAGAATTATTGTACATAAAGGCATATTCTTAAAAACATATACTGTGCAATCTAAACAGGAACATTTTTACCTTCAAGTTAATAGATATGTGACAAATCTATACGGAACTTTATCACTAACCTTCTGAGACGTCTTTTTTAGGGAAATTTAATTCCCTACCTATTTCCAATCAGCTCCAAAAATAGAACAGGGATTCCTTATTATGCAGATTAGATAAAGTATTTAAGTTAAACGGAATAGTAAAGTGGGAGATAGTAGGAGAGAGAGAGATTGAAGCAGGAAGTTACAATAGTGAAGTTAGAGATTTATTATTGAAGATTTCTAAGTGGATAAATTAATCTCAGGAAGAGCTGAGATTCAGTGTGGTAAATATTGTTTTATAATTAAAGTCTCATTAAAGTTTTATATTAGGAGGGAGATTAAAGTTCAATGTTCAGTAGGAACATTATTGAATATAATTCTGGGATCTCTTATTGCGGTAATCTCTGCGTGATCGATATTCTAATTGTTAATTAATTGTATCATTAAATATCTAAGTTAATATAAAGGAAAGTCCCTTTTAAACCTCATAAAGCTATTTTGATTTATTTGTTATTAAAATTATTTGATTATATTTGGGAAAGATAACCAAATAAAGAAAGTTATTTATAAAAATGGCTACTGGTTCTTCTTTGACTCAAAATTATTCTCGTTCTCAAAGTGATTTCCAAGGGGATCTTCACAGATATCTTCTTAGATATCTTCTTCGAATAAAACATTTTTTTTAAAAAAACAGCGTTAACTTTTTCTAATTTTTTATGAAACAGCAAGACAAAAATTTATTCAAATGTTCCTTCTCTTTAATTAAAAGTAGTTCCGATAAAACAGCTGCAAAAATGCCGCCGATTCCGAGAAAAATATAGCAAAATAATCCAAGATAAAAATCGTCTCTCACAGAGCTTTCCGACTCCTCGAGTAATTCTAAAGCAATTACTTCCAGCTTCGATTTCCATCAATAGAACATTTCCCCGTCCTTTCAACTTTGCGAGATCAAGTTGCTATGCAGAACAGCATTGAGTGTTGGGTTCGTCTTCGACCTTGCCGCAAAGGGTTGTGAGAGCGGACCTTCTGTCTCCACGACACTCCTTCGGAAGAGGACTGATTTGCCCTGAGAAATGTCTCGACAAATGCGGAAGCCGCATCCGAGAGCAGAAAGTAAGTGCGTAATTACGGAGTCATGGCTTTCTTTAAGTAATCATACAGTTTACTTCATATGAGTCTACATTTAATCTGCGAAAGACCACACGTTTTCAAACCAGTTCCCCCTCTTCGAGCAGCCGCTAACCGATAATTAGAGTTAACTATGCCATGAACCGAAAGTCCATGAAGCTTCATAGGGGGTCGTACACACATATAAAAGATATTTGCAGAGGATAGAAGCAATAAATTTTTGAAAAATAATTCACATTTTCTTAGTTTTTTTTTCTCTCCTTAAAAAGATACATTTACAATGTTATTATAATATATGTACACACACTATTGTTAAACAATTTTTATGACATCCTTTTAAAAATAAATATATTTGTTAAGTGTTAGAACATAAAGAAACTAAACAATAAATACGAAACTCTTAAGAGTAATGTTAAATAGTTAAATCTAGATTAATGTACTTGTGTGTTGTGAATATGTATGATTGTAAGAGATAAATAAAATAAAGAAGTAATAAATAAATAAAAGGAATACAGTTTGTTAAAACTTAAAATAACAAGACCTATTGATATATTACACTATGATAAAAAGGTGGTGATAAGGTGTTATTACGACCAAATAAAACTTCACCTCCAACTCAGAGCGATGTTATGGTATTACGAATCTTTCTAAAGAAATGAATATTAATAGAATTTCATTAAAATAAGAATACATAGTACGGCCCTTCTTTATGTATGCAGAATATGTACAACTGCTTTAAATATTCAGAGGAAAAGTCGAGAATAATATCTTGACATTTATGAAGTGTAATAAAATCGTTTTTGAAGGGCCTGAAAGATTACTACTGATAGTGCCCCATCGTTTATAGCTCCTTAAAATTTACATATTCTGAACCATAAAAATTGCATTAATTTAATTCTACTGATTAGTTAAGTGGCTGAAGATAAATCAGATAGTTTCATACAGAATTCCTTCTGTAAGACTGAAAAAAAATGTGCTAACTAAAACACAAATTTCTTATATCAAAAGAAATAAAATATTAAGATGGTATTATTGAAGACCTATTAGACAACAATAAAGATACTGGGCTCCATTACAAATTAAAAATTACCTTTTAAATTTATTAATTAGAAAAAGAAATTCTCATTTCTCTTCATCTCATGAAGAACATCCATTTACGATTCAAGTCACATCTTTTCCTTTACAAGCTACGAAGCATTTGCCTTTCAAAATATTTTCGAGTTATTTAAAATATTTTTGTCAGTGTTATGCAGATAAAAACGGAGGAGTTATTTTTATTAACATTTTGTCTTTGAATTTATTTTTAATCTTGTAAAGCTTTTGTTTTATAACGTTATCAAGAATTTAATGCATTTTTATAGCATAGTTTCCTTTTATTCCGAATTATTCAATAAGTGAATCAAATTTCTCTATTTTATTTAAAAATTATGAAAAATAAATGGTAAAGTTTAAGATTCTCTTTCTTGTCTTTATTCGACAAAGGAAAGTTATGACGCAATGATTCTGATTGTTCACTCTGCTTGGAAGAAATGTAATATGTCCCAACCATATACAAACTTTTTTCTTTTAGTGCAGCAATAATATTTCTTAATGTCGGTAAAAACTCGCTTGTGTACATTGTGAATTTCTTGACTGAAACTCGAAGATGACCTCATTCAATGCTGCTTTAAACATTCTGCTGGAGCAGAGCTTCTCAAACTTTCAATATTTGCGACTCAATATTCAATCATAATTTTCATTGCACCCTCCCCCCATACAATAAAAATTTATTCAATTTAATAATACTATACTTCGACGTATAAGCTCAATATGACTTTAATATTTTAAATGCCACTGGCGTATATAAACGTTTCACTCAGCCAAAACGTTAACTGCCTCGGACGTATGTATACGTCTTTCCAAAAAATGATTTTTCTGTGAAATGCTATCTATAAAATTATTCCGAAGGCTTTGGAATGCAATAAAAGAACATTGACAGTGTTTGCGAAGGATTTACTTATTCCTGAGGATTTACTTTTTTTATTCCTTTTCGTCCCTCCCCCAATACATCATATACGCGTGCCTACGTAAATGGTGGCATTAGGGAGTGAATAGCGTAACTTTTAACAGGCAGTTAAGAGATTCATTACAAACTGCTCAAATTATCAAAATAAATGTTAATTTTTGTGTATAGTTTCCTGTATGACAAGACCATGGGGTCACTGGTAATTATTAAATTTGTTCTTAGTATTGTTGGAGTGATCATAAAAACAATCGCTCAGTACTGATACATTTATAAGTGTATTATATCCGTGTAAATGTGTATTTTATCTTTTATTATGTCAGAATGTATATTGTTTGTTTACTTTCAGTAAATTAATAATTGTTTTAAAAACAATTTTTTGTTTTTTTTACTTTTTCATATACTCCCGTCCCCCTCGTACAGCTATCGAGCCCCTCTATGGGGGGGGGCACAGTTTGAGAAACGCTGCGCTGGAGGAAAAAAATATAAAAGTTTTAAGTTGCAAAAGGCAAAATACAGTTTTTAATGTACTTGCACACAAAAATTTGATAACAAACCTCAACATTTTTGGTAAAAGGCATTTCGAAACATTTTTACTGAAAAAAATTTCAACTTTGATAATTTTACAACTTCAATAAAGTTTTTTTTATTTATTTCAAAAATAAATTAGATAGATATTGTATGTAAGCCTCTTGTGGATAAATTATATTAAGACTCATCTCTATAAAAATAATTTTAAAAAATACAAATTAACTCCCCGAAATGTAAAAGACACACAAGGAAAATTCCTTGGGAATTTTTTTTTATATAAGTCACAAATTCTTTAACTACTTAGAATAATACTGTTTAGAATAGTAGGGAATACATGTACGTAAGACGCGTTCAAATACAGGGGGATATACTAAGTGTCCGAAATGCATGTATATCTTTACAGTATTAAAAAATAATTAAAAGTAGACAAAAAATGACATGAACTTACCATTTTTTATGTTCCATAAAAGAATATCAAAGTTTTATTAAGAAAATATCAAAGTTTTATAAAGAAAATATCAAAGTTTTACAAAGAAAAGATTAAAGTTTTATAAACAAAATATCAAACATAAGGAAAACATAACATAAAGAAATGGAACATAAAGAAAATATCGAAGTTTTTTTTACAATTTTTTATTGCACGATTTCAATGTGAGTGTATTATTCGCTAGTAACAAACACATCGAGTGTAACGAGATTTCTAGCCACGTTTCAAAAAGCATTGCAGAATCAACGGTATGACCGATGTAATTGGGCATAAGTTAATCAGAGTTACGAAATAAAGATTAATAAGCAATGTAATCAACACGTATTCCCGTAAAAGAAGCTAGGGATGCCAATTTTTTGGTTTTGGTGATAAGTTACTTGTCGCCATAAATTTTTTATACCATTTACAAATTGTAGATCTTCAAGATGGATTTCCGTTGTAGGAAGTCTGAAATGAATGCAAGATTTTTGTTGCAGATTTAGATTCGATAAACTACGCTACAATTTGTGCTTGTTATTGCGGTGAAACAGTTTTAAAATTAGAAGGTTGCAAAATATTGCCATAGAGGCATCTAATATGCAATTCATTAAAAAAAAAAAACTTGTATATCTTCTTCGTGGAAAATAAATAACTATAAATGCATATCATTATTCATTTTTATATATTTTTTAAAAGTGTAAGATACATTTCAGACATCCTGTACATAAAATTCTTGTAACACTCTATGTAAGCCCTAATGTTACAGTAAATTACTATTGCTACGTAAGTGTTTTTTCCAAAGTGTGATCCGCGTACCCTCAGGGGTACTGAAAGAGTTTGGGGGGGTACGCGTTACACCTTAGTTTAACAGAAAAAGTTTTGAAATACATCTTGCCTTTTTCAATTTCATATTTATGGGGAGTTGCTTTTTCAGCCTTTGTAGACATTAAGTCGAAAAAAGGAACAGACTATTCGACGTGGAACCGAGATTAAAATTAATAATCAGAAAACCAAATTATGACGATCTGTCATTTGAACACAAACATTTTCATCCTTCTCATTAATTCAAATAAATGTTATTGATAATATAATTTTTATTTTTATAGTTTATTATGAATAATTTTATTTCTCTTTACTTATTATTTTTGTGTCATAAAAAAATAAATATATTTTGATTGTTATTAAAATACATGGATTTTTTTTTTTTTCACGAGGGATACTCAGCGTTATAAAAATTATAGAAGATGTACACATATGCCAAAAGTTTGGGAAACCCTGTACTACGTCAATTAATAAAGGCTTTAAAACTTCGCGTACTTAGTCACAAAGCTAATTCAATAAATACGGAAAGAAAGACTTTATATGAGAAATTTCTTTTTTGTTGCAATACCTAAGAGCTCACCAGACAATGATATTAAATTTTCGCTCGGCTCAATTGAACATAACAACATAAACATCTTTCACCTTCTCTTTTAACATCTTTCACCTTCTCTTTTACCCTTTGGCTAATGCACTCTCACCCTTTTACAAGTAATACGGAATACGCGAAAAATTACGTTCTTTAAAAGTCCCACCCTCAGCGGCTGATCATTAGGAACAGTATCTAATAGAGGTCGTCTCACAGCTTCATTCTTCAATTTCGACTTCTCATCTCATTAGGTCCCATTCCCCTAAATTGCTTCCATTTCAACCGACGAAAAGGGAACTTAAAGGGAGGGGGAAAAAAGGCCTAAATGACTGGAAGGAAGTTTCACTTAGCGAGCATGGTACAGTGAACACTGATAAATCAATTCATTATCTACCCAGAACGGTGTGTCATTTCAATACATTCAATTCCAATGTGTACAATTGAAAAATATGAATAGACTTGATATTTAAAGGTTGATTGTTACAATGAATGTTAACAATAGGAGGAATCAGTAAATAGTGAAAATTTTACTCAGGATGAGATGGGAAAGGTAAATATATATCGGTTGTAGGCCCGTTTTTCGGCTTAGGCACGCTAGGCACATGCCTAGGACGCTAAAGATTTGGGGCGCAAAAAAATTGGAGGGCGAAAACAGAGAAAAAATTGAAATCACCGCCTAAGAAATAATGAGAAAAGCACTTCTGCCCTTAAGAGTGTAAAGAGTGAAATTAGATCTACTACGGAAAAAAAGAAATGCTTGACAATTGGATGTTCCTATGTACTCAAAATGATATTACAATGGATATTGATTACAATGATGTCATAACGATTTTGCAATGATCAAAACTCAGAGAAAACTTTTGTTGTACAATGACAATGACAGTGACTCAACAAAGAATAAAGATGTTTTAAAGTAAAATATAGTAAAACAGTAAGCGAAGAAAAAGATGAGAATAAACTAGTTGAAAACATTTCATACAATAATGTGTACTCTATATTGTAATTGCAAACGATTTCACATTAATTTACTGTACTAATTTACAAAGGGGGAATCTGTGATGCCGTAAGGTAAAAAATGAACAAGAATAGCAAAAACATGCCACTATCCTTTCTTTACGGCTGCCGGTTGCCAGTCCAGTATACGGCGGGTTCATAGGTGGTGGATAATGGAAAGACTCTCCAAAGACAAAAAACAAATAAAAGAGTTCGAGTAAAGGGAAAATCCCTTCCGAACCAAAACTAGCAGGGTAAAAACTGATGGTGGGGATATTCTATGGAAATGGTGGGGGGTGGAGCGTATCAATTTAAAGTGCCTAGGGTACCAGTGACGATAAAAATTGGCCCTGATCGGTTGATAATCTTCCCTTTTAATATTTGTTTATAAAGCAAAATTATGGTCGCGGTAGACGACGGCCATTCTGGAAAACCGGCGGCCAACGTCAGGGTTTGAGTCGTGGTCCCAGTAAAGACCCTCCGTGTAGAAAAGATGATACACGTTGAATCTGTCTAGGGGGGATCCAGGGGTCACAAACCAATATACCAATATGGTTCAGCGTGCCACACAGTATGACACGTTTGAAATCATTCGATTCCCGTGATCAGAATTAGAGAATACGGGTCAATAGATTAGATTTACATTTTATAATATATTTTAATTTTGCATCATTTAAGAATATTTCGTAGCATAAAAATAAACAGCATAAAATATAACTATTTCTAAAGGGTGTTTTTTTTTAGAGGTATAGAACTTTAAATTGCAATAAAACAACGATGTATTATTCGATTGACATGAATTTTTTTTATTCGAAAGATAATCTTGTGGCATTACATTTTAAATATGATTTATGGCATAGGACTGCCACGGCTGGCTCGGATGTAGTCCAATCTGGACGTCCAATTTTCGATGACCTTTTCCAACATTTGTGGCCGTATATCGGCAATAACACGGCGAATGTTGTCTTTCAAATGGTCAAGCGTTTGTGGCTTATCCGCATAGACCAATGACTTAACATAGCCCCACAAAAAATAGTCTAGCGGTGTTAAATCACAAGATCTTGGAGGCCAATTCACAGATCCAAAACGTGAAATTAGGCGGTCACCAAACGTGTCTTTCAATAAATCGATTGTGGCACGAGCTGTGTGACATGTTGCGCCGTCTTGTTGGAACCACAGCTCCTGGACATCATGATTGTTCAATTCAGGAATGAAAAGTTAGTAATCATAGCTCTATACCGATCACCATTGACTGTAACGTTGTGGCCTTCATCGTTTTTGAAGAAGGATTCCACCAGCCCATAACGCGCACCAAACAGTCAGTTTTTCTGGATGTAACGGTGTTTCGACATACACTTGTGGATTAGTTTCACTCCAAATGTGGCAGTTTTGTTTGTTGACGTAGCCATTCAACCAGAAGTGCACTTCATCGCTAAACAAAATTCGCTTATGAAAATCGACCATTATTTTCGAAATAAAATTGCACAATTTGAAAGCGTTGCTCATGCGTGAGTCTATTCATGATGAATTGCCAAACCAAACTGAGAATAAATCACTTGACAGCTGTTAAATCGGTCGCCATCTTGGAAAGTAATGCCAACTTAAACTTCTATACCTGGAAAAAAAAACACTCTGTACATCAGAAATAAAAAAAATTAAAATTGTACATATATCAAATATTTTTAAACATATTTATTAAAATAAGAAATAGACAACGTAAAATAGAAGTATTTCCCTTTATTTCAGTTAAAAAAAGATAAATACAAATTTTAATACGAACTTGTACTTGTACCACTCTACTTTCATATAACAAAGTCAAAGGTACAATGTGTGACTTTCAATTTGACACGATACTGAGCGTTCAGTTGCTGAACAATTTCTTTGCAGATGCGAAATATTTTTCATATGAGGAAAGGTTTTTTTTACTTTGATATGTAGAACCAAAAACGGAAAGCAGAATACGTGCAATTTTCTCTCATCAAATAATTAAATTTCTCCGGCAATGACATTCAATAGTTTACAAAATAGCTGTAAATTTATCTTTAGTGTTATCGTTGAGATTTTTTCGTAATTTCGTTAAGATTCGTAATTCTGTGAAAATGTTTGACAAATAAACTCCATTACAAATTTATCAACTTCCATCCACTCAAAAATTGACAAATTTGTATAGTAGTGCAGAGTGCCACAGAAAATTATACCGCGTGCCTCGTGTGGCATGCGTGCCATAGATTGTCTTTGGTGTTGTCTTTGTCTCCTGGCCGAGATTCAACATTACGAGGTCCGTCGTCATTAGTCCTTTTGTTGTTTTGAAGATACGAATCTAGCAATTAATCAGTTATAGAATAAAATATATGTAAGGTATTCATATCTTATTTACGTTAGAGTGGTGATAAAAGAATCTAAATACATTTTAATATATTTCTGAATATTTCGAAGTAAATAAAAGAACGCATAAAACTTGATAAACGCTTCTGTAATAAGTTTTACATCAGCTAAGTAACTGAACAAACAAGGTGAGAAGGAACAAATTATGCAAAAATTATGTATTCGCAAAAAAGGACTAAAACTTTATTTTTGTTTTTTCATATACAGACTTAAAATACTCTACTGGCCATTAAAATTGCTACACCAGAAAGAAATACAGAAAACAAAATGATATTTATTGGACACAAATATATTATACTCAGAATAACAAGTGATTAAATTTTCAAGAAATTTGGATGAATAGATCCAGAGAAATCAGTTCCCAGAACAACCACCTCTGGCAGTAATAACAGCACTTATATGCCTGGGCATTGAGTCAAACAGCGATTGGATGGCATGTACAGGTACAGTTGCCCATGCAGCTCCAACACGATGCTACAGCTCATCAATTGTAGTGACTGGCATATGCTTACGAGCAAGTCGCTCGGCAGCCATATACCAGACATTTTCTATTGACAAGAGATCTGCTGAACATGCAGGCCAGGGAAACAGCCGAACATTTTCCGTATCAAGGAAGCTCCGTACAATACAGGCAACATGCGTTCGTGCATTATCCTGATGAAACGTAGGGTTTAGCATGGCTCGAATAAACGGTAGAACCACGAGTCGTAACACACCAGAAATGTAACGTTCACTGTTCAAAGTGCTGTCAATGCGAACAAGAGGGGACCGAGACTTATATCCAATAGCACTCCCATACCATCACGCTAGGTGATGTCCCAGTAAGGTGATGACGAATGCACGCAGTCAATGTGCGTTGACCACGATGCCTCCAAACATGGATGCGACCATCTTGATGCTGTAAACAGAACCTGGATTCATTTGGAAAAATGACGTCTCACCGTTCGTCGTTGATCACACCGTTGTAGACGCTCCTGTCTGTGAATCAGCGTCAAGGGTAGCCGCAGCCATGGTCTCCGAGCTGAGAGTCCATGCTGCTACAAACGTCGTCGAACTGTTCGGGCAGACACTTGTTGTACTGCAAACGACGCCAATTCTTGACTCAGGGCTCGTGACATGGATGCATGATCCATTAAGGCCATGCGGATAATATGACTGCCTTCTCGGCCGCTAGTGATAGGGGCCGTTGAGAACCATCACGGCATTCCATATTACCGTCCTGAACCCATCGATTCCACATTCTACTAACAGTCATTAGATCTCGACCGGCGCGAGCAGCAATACTGCGATACGATATACCGCAATCCCAGCACGCTACAATTTGACCTTTATCAAAGTCAAAAATGTGCTGGTACGCATTTCTGTTTCTTATACGAGGCATCCCTTAATTTAGTTCAGATACTTACGATTCCATTGTATCTATACAGGTCTCCGCTCCGTTATGAAGCTAATGGGAGGTACACCTTACTAGCTTACACACACACACATTTTCTGTAAGCAATTTAAATAGCAATTATCCAATTTATATATACATCATTAGGTAACATTTTACTCTCTGTGCTATTCTGAACCTCTTTTTAAGAGTTTTGAAAGATTGTATCCTTTGAATTAGGATTTAAAGTATTTATTATTTTGTCCTAGATGTAAAGCTATATTTCGAGAGTGGCATCTTACAGTTCTTAATTAAAGCACGTTATTTACTTAATACTTGGAAGATCAAATATAAAGTTTGAAAAGTAGTATGAGACTGTGTGTGTGTGTGCAAGAAAAAACTATATATCTTATATACGAGTAATTTTTACGAAAAATAAATATGATGTCTTATACGTTCTACAACTTCTAAAGAGAAATTGTACTTGCAATACCATAAAGCACAAAAATTTCAAATAGAAATATTCTTAAGTACGTGGTTACTGTAAAATATTTGTTTATATCGCCGTGACTTAAGACATCTTTAATATTTTTCGGGTCCTTCTTTACGTTTCACGCGCGATCTAATATGGTAATCATACAATGAATGATTCATTGTGATATTATGACAAAGACACAAATCAATTAGACCTTTAATAGAAAATGTGTATACATATATCATTGCAAATCACGAAAAAATATTAATTTAAATAGCGTTATTAGCATGTTTGAAAAATTATTCTAAAACTACATAGATTTAATATAAATAGCATATTTTCACAATACATTAAATAGAATCATTTTGAATAACTCTTAATTGTGTTCAGCTTGTTTTGTAAACAATAATATAACAAACGCAACCATAGATAGCTGAAAAATTATTTAAAAATATTTTTTGAAGAATCAAAGAATATCGTTTGAGATTATATATATATATATATATATATATAGGCAGGAATGATACCACTTATTCAACCATGTTAATAAATACGGTTGTGACACGGTAGAACACAGCGGAAAGAAAGCAGTGATTAAATTAAAATAAACATTAGAACAACTTTCTTAGTACTAATTAGTTATTAACAACAATACGACGTGTATCCGAGGCATCATGGACCACAAGGCCCAATGATAAACGATTAAGGGAAAGGAATCTAAGTCCATGGAGCCATTGCGCCAGTTATCCATCTCCTTCACACACCAATAAGTGTATATTCAGTGGTGCCTTGCTTATCCGATTTGAAATTTCACTGACTGGAGAAAAATTGTTTTCAGAAATAGTTCTGTTTCGAACAGATCACGTCTGATTATACCTAGAGAGAGCTATATTGATCTGACTATACCCGCCAAAACATAACGACAAACCGGAGTTAGTGCCAGGAAAACCAACCCGTTTTGATTGCTAAAGGGTGTTTTTTTTTCCAGGTATAGAAGTTTAAGTTGGCATTACTTAACAAGATGGCGACCGATTTAACAGCTGATAAGTGATTTATTCTCAGTTTGATTTGGCAATTCATCAAAACGATCATCAAGCAAGGCGTAGATTCGTCGAATGGGCCCAAAACGAGATTGCCGTTGTTCCCTATTTTCATAAGCGAATTTTGTTTAGCGATGAAGCGCACTTCTGGTTGAATGGCTACGTCAACAAACAAAACTGCCACATTTGGAGTGAAGCTAATCCACAAGTGTATGTCGAAACACCGTTACATCCAGAAAAACTGATTGTTTGGTGCGCTTTATGGGCTGGTGGAATCATTGGTCCGTACTTCTTCAAAAACGATGAAGGCCACAACGTTACAGTCAATGGTGATCGGTATAGAGCCATGATTACTAACTTTTCATTCCTGAATTGAACAATCATGATGTCCAGGAGCTGTGGTTCCAACAAGACGGTGCAACATGTCACACAGCTCGTGCCACAATCGATTTATTGAAAGACACGTTTGGTGACCACCTAATTTCACGTTTTGGACCTGTGAATTGGCCTCCAGGATCTTGTGATTTAACACCGCTAGACTATTTTCTGTGGGACTATGTAAAGTCATTGGTCTATGCGGATAAGCCACAAACGCTTGACCATTTGGACGAGCACATTCACCGTGTTATTGCCGATATACGGCCACAAAAGTTGGAAAAAGTCATCGAAAATTGGACGTCCAGATTGGACTACATTCGAGCCAGCCGTGGAAGTCCTATGCCAGAAATCATATTTAAAATGTAATGCCACAAGATTATCTTTCGAATAAAAAAAATTCATGTCAATCGAATAATACATCGTTGTTTTATTGCAATTTAAAGTTCTATACCTCTAAAAAAACACCCTTTATATCTGATACCTAAAGAGCATGACAATTCTTCGGTAGTATTCAACACCTCATGGCGGTCCTGACTTTCACGGAGGTCTAGGCTATAATTTTAACGGATAACACGGTTCCCACTTTCAGTGATTTTCTTTGTTCTTCTCAAAAACTAGCCTGGCCAAATGGATCGTTCCATTTATTCTCTATATAGAATTCTGGGGATCTGATGAGCTGCTACCTCCACCCTCTCCAGTAATGAGTGTACAACCGAATTTGGGAGGGCGCGTGATCATCGGCATGAAAACCACAGTCTTGTCGACACGTCGTGTTACTGACCAGGTCGATTTTTTAGAGAGTGTTTTCAGAACATGTTGGGAGCAGAGGGCACACGAAATGATACCCACGTGTTGGAACCGGATATGGAGCGACAAGGGAGATGGCGAGGTGAGAGGATCGAAGGTTCGTGAGGCAAGCGCTCATAGATTTCACAATGACTCATTCTACGATGCAATCATATGCAGGGAGAGATGTCAGTTGTTACCAAAACCATTTCCAGACACCTAGTGGAAACGAATCTATGATACAAATCCTTTCTTCGTGTACTATCTATATCATCGGCAGCTCCATCTACAATGGTGCCCAGACAAAGAGACTTAGATGCCATAGATTGGCAAAACATGGTATTTAGTGATGAATACCACGCACCTGTTCGTTTTGCGGACAGATGATAACTATATATAAGTGTGAAGGTACTTTGGTGAATGTTACGATTTCAACCCCGCTGTCACTGCCGGCACAGTGGGCGTAATGATCTGAAACTCAACGGAATAGCGTTATGTTAATGACATTCTTCGACCACAAGTGAGACCTTTCCTAAATGGATTTCCAGAGGCATTTTATCAGCAAGATAAGGCTCGTCCGTATACAGACATATACATGCAATATACGACATTTTACATCATATTCAGACACTTCTACGGCTGGCTTGTTCCATGCACTTGTTCCCTGCAGGGCATTTTAAGACTAGTTGAAACACCAGATGCCACCATGTCACTCTGTATATGATTTGATGGAGGCTGCTTAAGATTTGTGGGCCCATCTGCCTCAGGACAAGATCCGACGTCAAATAAATTTAATGCCGGACCATGTTGCTGCTTGTAAATCAGCAGGAGATGGTCCGACGCCCTGTAGAGGTTGTTCTGTATTATCCTGATTGTACACACTGTATTTGCTTAAGTGTCTTGATCCTGTGATCAAATGAGTCTCTCATCTGTATCATTATATGTATTAAACCATTTAAATCCAAAGCTCCCATCTGGGCACAGTATTTTCAATGTTCCTATTACTAAATATATAAATAATTTTGTGAATAACTATACAGAGTTAAAATGTATAACAAATGAATATAAAAAGTAAAACATAGATATTTTGTTAGTAGTTTTACAATTTCAGACAATAGAAGCCTTTTAGTTATACAAAGCAAATTTAAATGGGTTTTTTTTGACGATGAGCAATTTATTCTAGAACTATGGCATTATTTATTATTATTTATATGTATACGAATGTCCTCAAAGGACAATTATAGCATTATCTTCTCTTAACATGCAAATGAGATATTTAATTACAAGTTATTTCGACGGTCAAATCCAAGTTTTCATTCAAACATAAGAATGTTCCGAAAAGTTTAACCGAAGACAGGAGGAGGGGGTGCTCCAAATTTGCTGCATACTACCTCTGATTAAGCATTTCTTTCAGCTATTTCATTTCCAATTATATCTGGGAAGAAACAAATTTTTACATGAGTGGAAAATAGGGATTAAAATAAATCAAATTTTTACATCATTCTACAAAATAGTACTAAGAAAATGGGCCGGAATATGATTGAGATAAACTGCAATAGAAAATTATTATGAAACATCCCGTTCTATTACTGAAGGCAGAACCAAAACACCATTAAAACTGCTTATGACTGATATTACGTGAAATCGTAAATAGAGAATCATTACGACAAGTTTGCATTGCACTTGCAAAGCACAAAATGTTCATGATATATTGGCTAAATTATCTTACCTTTTTTCCTGAGAAAGTGATTTACTTTACTTAATGCATTCTAAAAAATTCATACAATAGAAATTTATATGATTGTGACAAAATATTCTAAGAAATTTTATTGGCAAAAATATACAAATTTTATTTTTAAGGAAAAAACGCACGGGATTGTAAATGGCTTTGGAAAATCAGTTTTAATACTAAATAATGTTTTTATTGGAGTATATATTTTTATGCGCTTAGATATTTTATTTTAAAAACTAATCAAGATCAAAATGCTCGTATTTTGTTCAAAATGTAATAATTTAATATTAACATAAATATATTTATTTTATCCTGAAGGGAGAAACTCGAGCTAAAAGTTAGCTTCTGTTTTGAAATATACATTATAAATGAATTAACATGGATACAAATTTCACTACGTTCTAAGTAATTTAGTTTGGTTATAAAATGTTTGACAATTTCTTTTCATTTTAATTTGTATAAAAACAACTGTCCAATTTGCTTCGATTTCTTTGCAATTTAGTAACCATTACTTTTTTTGGTTGAAATTGAGCGAGAAGTCAGAAATTTACATAAAATTGTAAAGTTCTAATGAAAGGTGTAAAATTAATATTCCACACTGAATAGAAAGGGAATATTTAAGAGTTATCGTAACATATTTCCGAAGAAAATTGATCCTCTCATGTCTCAATTCCCGTCTGACAAAGATTACTTATAGTAAAACACTTTCAATACGTGTGGTCTCAGATGACTTCAGGCTGATTATGGTTGTTTACCATGGATTCGTTTACAAGCGACATATGATCAAACAGATTGCCATAAATCGTTTATAACATACCAATAATGCATATTTTCTCTTAATGATCAAACGAACATCACGTAATGAATTTCCAAATAACATTTAAATAAATTAGCTCTGCTCTCTCAAATATACATCTTTGTTTAAGGATTCTTTGTATACCAGTTCTCAAAACCTTTGAATCTCATAAAAGTATTCGTTTAGTTTTATGAAAAGATATTTCCTTGGTTTTTCTTTGTTTCTTTTATAACTTTCAATCTAAGGGGAAAATGTTTGAAAAAAAAAACGTTTGTGAAATAGAAATAGATTTCAAAAAGAATTCATGAAAATTACAAGAAAAATGATATTAATAACTTGTTGCTACAAATTTAATTTTCTACAAAGACATAAACCTTCTAAAGCAGTTTTAAGTGATTAAAACTTCTAAGTAAACACGATCTAGTTTTATTAATTATGTTTTGTTCCATATCATGTATATTTTAAAAGCACATTGTACATAATGTATATGTATGTATACATAGTGTAATAAAATAAAAGTGAAAAAGTTCTAGAACCTACAATGCTAAAGAAGGAAGAAGTTGCAGTTCACAAGACACAACAGATGTAGATACGAAAAAGTCTTTGGACTTAACTGGAGACCTATTATGATTTCTAAAGCTGTCGCTGAATTAGGCCAGCGATATATATATATATATATATATATATATATATATATATATATATATATATATATATATATATATATATATATATATATATATATATATATATATATATATATATATACGTATGTTAAAGATAGGTACAAAAAGAGTGATAGATGTTGCAGTATTCATAACCACACAGAAATACACTATATATGGACAAACACGAAGACGTATAAATATACATACATACATATATGTGTATGTATATGTGTCTTATGCCTTAAATTCTATTCAGAATGATTAAATATTCTCATTCAGTCTATAATGTATTCTTAAAATTGGCGTTTAAGTTTTAAATTTGTGAATACTAATATTTCAACAGTACATGCATTATCTCATTATAAATATATTTCGAAATGTTTTATCGTAACTATCAATCTGTTTTTCCAAATGTAGCAAGTAATGGAAATAGATTTCAAAATCACAATAATAATAATAACAAAAAAAAATTCCCCAAGGTAAAAGTTATTTTATTGTAAAAAAACATTCTAATGTGCAAATACCTTTCGACCTAACATGTAAATGATTAAATTTTTCAACGACGTTCGACTACTGAATGAATAGCCGCAGTTCTAGATCATCGTAACCGAGCTTCTAGTTAACGTGTGAAAAACAGGGGGAGGGGGCCTTCAATTCTATGGATTCATTTATTTTCATTAGAGTTTGATTCCGTCCTTATGATTTGATTATACAAATGCCTTGCATACGGGATTATGCACAAAATGAGCACAGCGCATTCCACCATTTGAGAGAAGACATGTAATTAGATTAAAGAAATCAGGATGAGCAAATGACGGATAGCTCGTTTGTTAGATAGGAATTTTATGCCACCATTCCGTGATATTGGTAAGAATAGTTGAAATATGGTAGAACAGAACGTCGTAAAGCAACAATTGAGATACAAAAAACGTAAAAGTAAAAATAGTGCAATTTTCAAAGCGTGCGCGCGACTGCAACAATACCTAATCCATCATTATAAAAAATTGGACCCGTTACTGAAATATGGGAGAATGAAAGAAACATGGATATTACCCATTGCGCCTTTTTTACGTTTCTCCTTTACACATTGACAAGTACATATGCAATGGTGACCGAACTGTTTGATCTGAAATCTTATATATTGGAGTAGAATGGATTTCAGTAAATAGTTCCTCTTAGAATTGATGCCGGATAATTTTGCTTGGAAACATCCAAAACATCAATGCGATATTTATTTGACTGCCGCCTACCAAATAGACCGAAAAACAAGACATATTTTAGAAAGATTTGTAATTTGACAGTAAGTCTTTAACTGGTTGTAATCTGCGGAGATGTATTATGCCCAAATAATTTTTCTAGAGATATATTACGTCTACTGATTCCATCTCATTTACCTTGATATTACTTTCTGTTTCCTCTTTCATGTTTTAAAGTGTATTCTATGGGATTTATTATGATATATATATATATATATATATATATATATATATATATATATATGTTTATTTCCTAATTCTCTACAAACGAGAGATAAACATCCATCAATCTCATTCGAAAACACATAGACAGTAGGAAAATCACACAATGTAGGACACATGAGCAACCGAGATTAAAAATTATAAAATTGATGCTGCAGTATTATAAACATTGTGACTTAGGGCAGCTAACATATAAAATGATTTATATAAAAGTGGGGTTGAACATGTTTTTTTGGCCAGCCAACCTTCCTCCTTTATGTAAATAATACTGAGCAAAAACCTATTGAAAGTAATGAATAGGAATATCTAAATCCATTACAAAATAGAGGTAACTTACCTAGAAAATGCAGAGCCCGCGCTAAATCTGAGTGCAATAAATAAGTTATTGCCAGATTTTGGACCATAACGCAGATTCAAAGCATGTGAATGGCTGAAATGTAGCACTTAACAAAAGTATAAAAAGAATAGAAACAAAAATTAATAAAAGACTTACAAAATACCATAACTTTATTGACACTAGAGTATATATGAATTAAATAATAATAAGTAATTTTATCTAATATTAGAATATGGAGGTAACTATAACTAGGAAATATGATAAATTTATAGTAGTAAACTTTTATTAATCTAAAATTTTTTTAATCCTTACTATTTCGAATAGTTTTATTCATATACCTATTCATAAAAATAATTGCGTATTTCTGATTTAAGCAATATTTAGTAAAATATTTATAGCTATTTATTATTTCTGATTTTTTTGACACTAGAAATTTATCGCGTTGTATATAATAAGTAGCAATATTTCTGAATATAGAAACATGTACATTACTCACCCAATGAGGAACTTTTATATATAATATTGAAATTAAATTCTTCTCTTTTATCTCATATAAATATTAGAAACTACTATATTACCTTTTAATTTGATAAGTATATCAAGAAATTTTGCTTCATTGTTGTTACTATTTGTCTGTATTAAATTAAGATATTGTGGATAAAAATTAGTGTTAGGCATAAAATTGACTTGATTGCCAAAAATGATTATGTCATCTACATAACGATAAATGTAATATTTAGAATTATTAATGTAACTATTTTCAAAATAATGTAAATATAAATTTACAAGATAGTTTCTCGCAGGGCCACCTTGTGGTAAATCTTTAATCTCCAGATAATAGTTACCATTATAATATATGTTGTTCTCTTTAAGTACAAACCTAAGTAGTGGACCAAATCTATCATAATTAACATTATTAAATAAATTATCTTTATGTAACATTACAAGTTTATTAATCATATCATCAATATATTAATAGAGTTAAAAAGATCTTCAAAATCTAAACTATAGACTGAATAAATCGTTTTATCTTTCATTTGTTCAATAAGTGATATGCAATTTTTTAAGTATGGCTGTGGATTTAAGATTATTTATTGTATCATGTAATATTTCTCTCTCATGGAGAATTTTGCCTGTTTTAATGATATATGTATTAAATCCATTTGTAACTGTCCTAAATTTGACTGGGTCTTTATGAAATTTGGGAGTAAGAAATATATGTGTAAATTTAAAATTATTATTAATTTGAATTCTTATTTGTTTATGAAAAGCCAAATTCGATTATTTATTTCTCTATCAGAAACTCATGACTTAATGAAAGATGTATTATTATCAAAATATTTGTTGATCATTAAATTATAATAGTATTTACATATGAAGGCAAAATTTCCTGGCACTTTATCAACATAAACTACAATAAATTTATTTTGAAATTTTTTAATCTGATTTTTAATATCATTAAAAAAAGATTTTAACATCTGTACCAAAGTTATATTTATTAAGCTGCTGCGTAATATTACATTTGAATTCTGTGTATGCCTCTATAGGCATACTATATTTAATAGCTACTTTGTATATAAATTGCTCAATATCATTATATAACTGATTTTTTATAATTTTTTATTATTCGAAATCATTAGTCTAAAACTAGTATCTTTATTCAATATGTTTCTAAGATTATTGCCTATTACAATATTGTGGTCAACATTAGCAACATGCTTGTGATGTTTATCTATGAAATCTTTAAATTCCTTACAATTATATAATAAGTTTTCTTGCTTTATAGGCACATTATAGTTAAAAAAATTGATCTACCTATTTTTTACTGTATTTAAAAGTTTTTTAACAGTAATATTTTGTATTGGGAAAGATGGCATGTGTTTTTTTAAAAATGCTAGAAAAATTAATATTATCATACGTATGTGGGAGTCCGAATAAATCTTCGAATAAAAATCAGACTCTTCAGAAGGCGGGATTTTAGATTGGCGAGGTGGTTTGTCTAGGGGTAAGTATTTAAGGGTGAGTGATGAATTATTAATTTAATCTAAGTCATTTAAACACAAATACTTCAAAGTAAAAGAGAATTTATTTAAAGTTAAAGGGAAATATTTACAAAAGGGGATATTTACAAAGAGAAAGAAATGCGGAATTAGGTTAATTAAAAGTTGAGTTATACCTTTAGAAGACGGGGAAATAAACCTTTCTCATTCTTGGATGTTAGGACTGGTGGTGCCGCGCTGGGCGCGGAAATGCGGTAAAGACGCGACGTGTTGAACAAGCAGTGGTTAGTTGGCCTCTGCCGAAAAATTATTCAAGCCGGAGCTACGAAAGCTCACTAGATGGCGCTGCTTCGGAATGCAGTAATAAATAAAATTGAGATTTATGGTCCTCTGAAAAGGATATGACTCAACCTTTTAACAAATGTTTCAAAGGGAAAATCCTACAGAATCACCCTCTCCTGACAGAGCTGGTCTCTCAGCTCTTACAAAATGTTGAGAGCTAAAGTACTTTAAATACAAACTATTTTTAGTTACAACTATAAATTTGATGATTATTGGAATATGGATGCAATAAAGACAAATAATACGATTCTTAAAGATAATAAAATAAAATATTACAGATGAAAAGATGTATACCTAATATTCACAATTCCGGACCTAAAATAAAGCATATAAAAACAAAATATTCTATGTTGTGATCTACAATTAACTAAACCATAAAAAAATCCTTCGCATCAATAGAAAGATAATGAATAATACGAAAATATAATAAATGTTACAAGTGAATATAAAATGATTAATGGAAACGAGTGTTACCATAGAACATCTATTAATTTCTCAAGAGGGATATAATATGAGAAAAATTAAAAATAATAACAAATAAAAAAAATTCAATTAAGCATAAAAATGTTTCATCAAATCAGCTGAGGTGGTGGTTGAGTTCGGTCCTTCGTGCTGACCAACCTTTTCCACTTCATACCTATCCTTGGAATTAACTTTTGTTACTTTGTAAGGGCCTAAGAACTTTGGTCTTAGTTTCAGTCCAGCTCCAAATTGGGTTCTTTGGATGGCTACTAAATCACCTTCTTTGTATAACGAAGCTTTCTTTCTTCTTCTGTTATACGTCTTTCTATTTTCAGACTTTGCAGGGTTTCGATGTTCTTTTTTGCATCGTTTCTTAAAAATTCGCGTTGTTCTAGTAATTCTTTCGCCATTTCTTCTAGAAGTAAGTCTTTGATTAGGATGTCTTCCTTGTTACGCATTTTGATTCCCACTAATAGTTCGAATGGTGTCCATTTTGTACTGCGACTTATAGTACTATTTAGTATTCTCTGTAATCTGTCGACGTATTTGTACCATTTCGTTGAGTCGTCTAATGATAGTTTGGTGAGAACTGGAATCAAAGTTCGATGAATTCGTTCAACTTGTCCGTTTCCTCGAGGAACACCTGTTGCTATTTGTAGATGTTGAATGTTTTCTTCATCACAGTAGTCGTTGAATAATTTTGAAGTGAACGCTGAACCTCTATCAGAGATAATTCTGATGGGATTACCAAAGGTTTTCTGCTGTTGTTTTAGTTTTTCGAGGGCACTTTCAGCAGACACAGTTTTGACGGGATATAGCCAAGTAAATTTGGTAAATGCGTCTACTACGGTGAAAATGTGTTGATAACTTTTGTTTGTGGAGGGTAAAGGACCAATGAAGTCAACATGGTACGTACTTAAAGGAATGCTTTCCTTAGAAATAGGATTCAAAAAACCCTTCCTTTTTGCCAGTTTTCTTATTAGCTAAGATACATGGAACACAATTAACTATTACTTTTTTAACGACGTTGGATAAATTTGGGATAAAAATTCCTGTTTCACAATTTCTTCTGTTTTTCCTACTGAGAAATGACCATTTTCGTGAATCAATTTAATTAGTTCAGCTTGCATTGCTTTAGGGGTTACAATTAATTCTCGACCATTTAAGTACTTGTAGAGTATACCATTTCGCTCAAAAAATTCTTCTGATTCTTGCTTCTCTAGAAGTGATTTCAATGTTTGGATGTTGTCATCTTCCTCTTGTGCTTTTTTAAGCTTTGAAGTTAATGTATCATTGCATACCATCATTACGGGATATCGGCTAAGAGCATCAACGTGCTTATACGACTTCCAGCTCTGTGCTCTATTTCATAATCGAATTCTTCTAATTGAAGCGCCCATCTGGCTATGCGAGTAATTAGCTCTTTTTTTGCATAGTCTTCTGAAATGCTGAACAGTCAGTTACTATTTTAAAGTGTTGTCCTAAAAGATAAACACGAAACTTCTTTAATGCGTTGATAATTGCTAGTACCTCTAATTCGTAGCTGTCATACTTTTCTTCTGCTGTATTTGTCTTTTTCGACATGTAGTAAACGGGATGTAACTTTCCATCTTCTGCTTCTTGTAACAAAATTGCGCCGTACCCTTGTTTACAGGCGTCTGTATGCAGTTCTGTTTTTCTTCCATACTTGTAAAGGTGCAAGATTGGGCCTTCGGACATGATTTTCTTCAATTTTTCAAATGCTTCTTTTTTTTTAATCCCTAAAAAAAAAAAAAAAAGAGGTTTTCTTTTCTTGTTAAATCGCTAAGTGGTTTAGCTATCTTTGAATAATCCTTGATGTACTTGCGGAAATATCCAGTTAAACCAAGAAAACTTTGTACTTGTTTTATTGTTGTTGGTTCTGGAAATTTTCGGACAGCTAGTGTCTTCGTGGGAGATGGTTTAATAGTTCCGCTTTCTACAATGTGACCTAGAAATTCAATTTTTTTTTTAAGAATTGGCACTTCTTGAACTTAATTTCTAATCCGTATTTCTTTGCGACTTCAAAAATAATTTTAAGTTTTTCGAGACCTTCCTGTTCGTTTTTCGCTGGAATGACGAGATCATCTAAATAACTGATTACAATTCCTTTCCGAGTAAGATCTCTAAATATACTTGATACGTAGCGTTGGAAAACTCCTGGACTTGTGCTTAGTCCGAAAGGAACTTTGTTGAATTCAAATTGTCCATCTGGGACGATAAAGGATGTATACTTTCTGCAATCTTCGTCAACATCGACGTGAAAGAAACCATTGCGTAAATCTAATGTAGAATATACCTTTGCTTCTTGCAAAGTGTCTAAAACATCTTCGATGATAGGTAACGGAAATTTATCTTTCACAAGCTTCTGATTCAATTTTCTGTAGTCAATGCACATTCTCGAAGATCCATCTTTCTTTTTTACCATTACGATTGGACTTGCATATTCCGCAGAACTCGGACGTATAATGCCTTCGTTGAGCCATTCTTCTATCTGTTTGTTTACTTCTTGTCTTTCTGTGAAAGCTAGTCGACGAGGGTGTTGACAGACTGGTTCTTCGTCTTTTAAAATAATTCTCATTGTGACGTCAGTAGATGCTGTTTTTTCTGGCTTGTAGTCTTGAATTAACTTTTCAAGTTCCTTCTTGATTTGACGATTTTCAACATGACGTAGGTCTAGTTCTTCTTGAAGATTTTCAGCAGATATTTGCATAAGCTGTGCATGATTCTCATATTTGTTGAATTTAACTCCTTCTTTAGTAAAACTTATCGATGCTTGTTCCAAAAGATCTGATCCAATAACTGCTTCGAATTTTAATTTATCAGTCGGTACAACATGCCAAGTTAACGAGTAATTTTCATCATCTATTTTGAACTTATGTTCAAAGGAACCGATAGTTGTCACTTGTGCTTCACCAATACCTGTGAGAAGCATCTTGTTCTTCGATAATTTTGTTGGATCCATTATTCTTCTGCTTGTGTTTTCTCGAAGCAAACTTACGGTACTACCACTGTCTATGAGCGCCGTGATTTTCACCTTTCCAAAAAATATCTCTTTAGTACGTAAACCTTCCTTAACGATGAGTGTGCAAGTTTCTTTTGGAGGTTCTTTGAATTTCTGCGATTTTGAATAGTTCGTCTGAGCATGCTTGGAAGCATTGTGATTTGAGTGTTTCTCGTAATTTTTGTTGTAATACCCTTTCTGCGCGCTGTCTTGATATCTTTGAACAGATTCGTACTTGGTAACAGGGGCTTCGTAATGTTTGTTGTAATTCGTTGACGCTGGAAACTTCTTATCTTTCCTGTTATACTCGAATTTTCCTGGTGCTTCATATCTGCGATTCTTTTCTGTGAATCTGAATTCTTGTTTCTTCACAAATGGACTGCTAGATTTTTGTTTCAGAGTCCTTTTAAAGTCTTCGAATTCTTCTAGTTTTTCTGCTAATTGAACAGGGGAGTTCATATTTGCCCATTCATCAAGATAATATTCTTTAAATTCAAAAGGAGTTTTTCGTTTGAGTTGATCTGTTATGATTAGATCTGATAACTTGTTGAAAGTATCTATCTTCAATCCATCTATCCATCCGTTGAAGTAAGTGTTTAACTCATGGTAAAAATCAATCCATGTTCTTTCAGGTGCTTTTTGGTGAGTGACAAATAGTTGTCGAAACTTTTCTGGAGTTAGTTTAAAGCGTTTCAGCAGTAAATCTTTAACGTGTTCGTAAGAGTTGGCTTTATCGTCAGGCTCTCTCGCTATGATGTGAGATACTTCCGTCGGTAACAAGCCTAACAGATGAGAAACCCAGTTTTCTTGATCAATATTCAATCTCTGCGCTTGACGTTCAAATAATTTTAGATAAAGACTGATGTCTTCTTTCAAATCAAAATGATGTATAAACTTTGAAATTTCTTTGACGAGAAATTTAGTATCACTTTCTTTGGATGTATCAGCGCCTAACTTGGATTGTGTTTGGATTCTTAACTTTTCCAACTCAAATTCATCTCTGCGTTTTTGCTCATCTAACCTCAATTGTTCGAAGCGTAATTTTTCTTCTCGTTCTTCAATGCGTAATTTTTTTTCTCTTCAATGCGTAATTTTTCTTTTTGCTCTTCAATGCGTAAATTTTCTTCTCTGGCTTTGCGATCCTCAACAATCGTTGAATGTATGTTTTTGGTCAGTTCTTCGTCATAATCTTCACTACTAATAATTAGATCTTTGAGTGTGGCGATGGTCATAGATTTATCGAATTTTAAATTTAATTCCGTGGCTAAGACAAATAAATCTTCGCGTCGACCTTTGCCAAGATACGCCATTTTTAAAATTTAAATTTAAGTTTAGATAGTAACCAAAGGAATAAACAAAATTGTCACGCGTTCAAACAAAAACAATGATGTTGCTATTGGCAATTCTCGTTTGCATTTACAAAAATTCTCAAGTTAAAATGATATTGCATCAAAATACACTAAATATACATTGAAATATTCAAATTCTATTCATTTAGAAATATTTTAAACCAGTAACGTGTAAAGACAACAGTGCGAGCTAAAATACGTAATGCTTAATTTAAAGTAGTCAAATCATTAATTTCAACTAAAAACAAAACTTTTTTTTTTTTTTTTTTTTTTTAAACCATTTGATATATCAGTTTCTCATTTCGTTATAATAAATGCAAAAAGAATTTGAAAGAAAAAAATAAATTAATATAAATCTTGTTTAGAAACTGTGATTAAATTTATTGTGATATGAAAATTTAATCATTTAAAGTTCTTTGCTGAAAAAGCAAACAATTAGAAGTTATTCAATTAAGAAAAAATCTATATTTTTTTTTATTACACCAATAAAAATAAAATCTTTTTAGGATCTCTTCAGCACATTCTAAGGATAAACACATGTTTCAATAGAAAGCATAATAATTCTGTCAAAAATGAACTCAAAATACTTATATATTGAATGATATTATGCATCATTTAAAATAAGATTATTCATGATCCTTCATCAATTCTAAAAAAACATAGCATATTCTTTCAAAATATATTTCTCGAATACTCATAAAAAATAATTAATTACTAAACAGCTGCGGGAAAAAGAAATGTTACACTATATGAGTAATCTAAATTGCCAAATGTTTAGGAATGGAAAACATTAATCTCTTAGTTCAAGGTCGATGACGTAACTGAAGAAACGCAAACTTTTCACACATGAAATGCAAATTCGTTATTAAATTAGATAAAAACTTGAATATTACGTACGACTTTCTTAATATTTTAAAAGATATACTTGTAGAAAATTTTAATTGATACGATTTCTATACACATAGAAAAATAGTATTTCAGAAAAACACACATCATATTTAAAAATATAAATTACTTCATGAAATCGACTACAACAAATTTTTTTCATAATCAAATTAACGGTGACTCACGTATTCTTTTTAGATTTTTTTCCTTTTGAAGAACAATATAAAAAAGTACCTGATACAGTTGACGACGTGTGATTAATTACTTGAAAACAAACTTCAAAGGCTCCTGGATGTGTTCACTGGACTTGTGAAACTCTTGTAGTTGTTGTACACGGCAGAAAATAACGTGAAGCTCTGTAACTCGGGAGTGCTTTGTTTTATGCACCTAAATGTTAGTATGTTATGAGAGGCAATCCGCATTTTCGATTCAGTCCGCTTGTAAATTAGGCTTGCAGCCAAAAATGGGGTTTTTTTTTTTTTTTAAAGAAGAAGAGAGTTAGAAGGTTATCAACTTATTATTTAGAGAAGATTTTCGAAATCAAATCCCAGGCGATCCCCCAATTATTTCTGTGGGAGTCCGAATAAATCTTCGAATAAAAATCAGACTCTTCAGAAGGCGGGATTTTAGATTGGCGAGGTGGTTTGTCTAGGGGTAAGTATTTAAGGGTGAGTGATGAATTATTAATTGAATCTAAGTCATTTAAACACAAATACTTCAAAGTAAAAGAGAATTTATTTAAAGTTAAAGGGAAATATTTACAAAAGGGGATATTTACAAAGAGAAAGAAATGCAGGAATTAGGTTAATTAAAAGTTGAGTTATACCTTTAGAAGACGGGGAAATAAACCTTTCTCATTCTTGGATGTTAGGACTGGTGGTGCCGCGCTGGGCGCGGAAATGCGGTAAAGACGCGACGTGTTGAACAAGCAGTGGTTAGTAGGCCTCTGCCGAAAAATTATTCAAGCCGGAGCTACGAAAGCTCACTAGATGGCGCTGCTTCGGAATGCAGTAATAAATAAAATTGAGATTTATGGTCCTCTGAAAAGGATATGACTCAACCTTTTAACAAATGTTTCAAAGGGAAAATCCTACAAAATCACCCTCTCCTGACAGAGCTGGTCTCTCAGCTCTTACAAAATGTTGAGAGCTAAAGTACTTTAAATACAAACTATTTTTAGTTACAACTATAAATTTGATGATTATTGGAATATGGATGCAATAAAGACAAATAATACGATTCTTAAAGATAATAAAATAAAATATTACAGATGAAAAGATGTATACCTAATATTCACAATTCCGGACCTAAAATAAAGCATATAAAAACAAAATATTCTATGTTGTGATCTACAATTAACTAAACCATAAAAAAATCCTTCGCATCAATAGAAAGATAATGAATAATACGAAAATATAATAAATGTTACAAGTGAATATAAAATGATTAATGGAAACGAGTGTTACCATAGAACATCTATTAATTTCTCAAGAGGGATATGAGAAAAATTAAAAATAATAACTAATATAAAAAAATTCAATTAAGCATAAAAATGTTTCATCAAATCAGCTGAGGTGGTGGTTGAGTTCGGTCCATCGTGCTGACCAACCTTTTCCACTTCATACCTATCCTTGGAATTAACTTTTGTTACTTTGTAAGGGCCTAAGAACTTTGGTCTTAGTTTCAGTCCAGCTCCAAATTGGGTTCTTTGGATGGCTACTAAATCACCTTCTTTGTATAACGAAGCTTTCTTTCTTCTTCTGTTATACGTCTTTCTATTTTCAGACTGCAGGGTTTCGATGTTCTTTTTTGCATCGTTTCTTAAAAATTCGCGTTGTTCTAGTAATTCTTTCGCCATTTCTTCTAGAAGTAAGTCTTTGATTAGGATGTCTTCCTTGTTACGCATTTTGATTCCCACTAATAGTTCGAATGGTGTCCATTTTGTACTGCGACTTATAGTACTATTTAGTATTCTCTGTAATCTGTCGACGTATTTGTACCATTTCGTTGAGTCGTCTAATGATAGTTTGGTGAGAACTGGAATCAAAGTTCGATGAATTCGTTCAACTTGTCCGTTTCCTCGAGGAACACCTGTTGCTATTTGTAGATGTTGAATGTTTTCTTCATCACAGTAGTCGTTGAATAATTTTGAAGTGAACGCTGAACCTCTATCAGAGATAATTCTGATGGGATTACCAAAGGTCTTCTGCTGTTGTTTTAGTTTTTCGAGGGCACTTTCAGCAGACACAGTTTTGACGGGATATAGCCAAGTAAATTTGGTAAATGCGTCTACTACGGTGAAAATGTGTTGATAACTTTTGTTTGTGGAGGGTAAAGGACCAATGAAGTCAACATGGTACGTACTTAAAGGAATGCTTTCCTTAGAAATAGGATTCAAAAACCCTTCCTTTTTGCCAGTTTTCTTATTAGCTAAGATACATGGAACACAATTAACTATTACTTTTTAACGACGTTGGATAAATTTGGGATAAAAAATTCCTGTTTCACAATTTCTTCTGTTTTTCCTACTGAGAAATGACCATTTTCGTGAATCAATTTAATTAGTTCAGCTTGCATTGCTTTAGGGGTTACAATTAATTCTCGACCATTTAAGTACTTGTAGAGTATACCATTTCGCTCAAAAAATTCTTCTGATTCTTGCTTCTCTAGAAGTGATTTCAATGTTTGGATGTTGTCATCTTCCTCTTGTGCTTTTTTAAGCTTTGAAGTTAATGTATCATTGCATACCATCATTACGGGATATCGGCTAAGAGCATCAACGTGCTTCATACGACTTCCAGCTCTGTGCTCTATTTCATAATCGAATTCTTCTAATTGAAGCGCCCATCTGGCTATGCGAGTAATTAGCTCCTTTTTTTGCATAGTCTTCTGAAATGCTGAACAGTCAGTTACTATTTTAAAGTGTTGTCCTAAAAGATAAACACGAAACTTCTTTAATGCGTTGATAATTGCTAGTACCTCTAATTCGTAGCTGTCATACTTTTCTTCTGCTGTATTTGTCTTTTTCGACATGTAGTAAACGGGATGTAACTTTCCATCTTCTGCTTCTTGTAACAAAATTGCGCCGTACCCTTGTTTACAGGCGTCTGTATGCAGTTCTGTTTTTCTTCCATACTTGTAAAGGTGCAAGATTGGGCCTTCGGACATGATTTTCTTCAATTTTTCAAATGCTTCTTTTTGTTGAATCCCGAAAAAACAAAGAGGTTTTCTTTTCTTGTTAAATCGCTAAGTGGTTTAGCTATCTTTGAATAATCCTTGATGTACTTGCGGAAATATCCAGTTAAACCAAGAAAACTTTGTACTTTTTTTTATTGTTGTTGGTTCTGGAAATTTTCGGACAGCTAGTGTCTTCGTGGGAGATGGTTTAATAGTTCCGCTTTCTACAATGTGACCTAGAAATTCAATTTTCTTTTTTAAGAATTGGCACTTCTTGAACTTAATTTCTAATCCGTATTTCTTTGCGACTTCAAAAATAATTTTAAGTTTTTCGAGACCTTCCTGTTCGTTTTTCGCTGGAATGACGAGATCATCTAAATAACTGATTACAATTCCTTTCCGAGTAAGATCTCTAAATATACTTGATACGTAGCGTTGGAAAACTCCTGGACTTGTGCTTAGTCCGAAAGGAACTTTGTTGAATTCAAATTGTCCATCTGGGACGATAAAGGATGTATACTTTCTGCAATCTTCGTCAACATCGACGTGAAAGAAACCATTGCGTAAATCTAATGTAGAATATACCTTTGCTTCTTGCAAAGTGTCTAAAACATCTTCGATGATAGGTAACGGAAATTTATCTTTCACAAGCTTCTGATTCAATTTTCTGTAGTCAATGCACATTCTCGAAGATCCATCTTTCTTTTTTACCATTACGATTGGACTTGCATATTCCGCAGAACTCGGACGTATAATGCCTTCGTTGAGCCATTCTTCTATCTGTTTGTTTACTTCTTGTCTTTCTGTGAAAGCTAGTCGACGAGGGTGTTGACAGACTGGTTCTTCGTCTTTTAAAATAATTCTCATTGTGACGTCAGTAGATGCTGTTTTTTCTGGCTTGTAGTCTTGAATTAACTTTTCAAGTTCCTTCTTGATTTGACGATTTTCAACATGACGTAGGTCTAGTTCTTCTTGAAGATTTTCAGCAGATATTTGCATAAGCTGTGCATGATTCTCATATTTGTTGAATTTAACTCCTTCTTTAGTAAAACTTATCGATGCTTGTTCCAAAAGATCTGATCCAATAACTGCTTCGAATTTTAATTTATCAGTCGGTACAACATGCCAAGTTAACGAGTAATTTTCATCATCTATTTTGAACTTATGTTCAAAGGAACCGATAGTTGTCACTTGTGCTTCACCAATACCTGTGAGAAGCATCTTGTTCTTCGATAATTTTGTTGGATCCATTATTCTTCTGCTTGTGTTTTCTCGAAGCAAACTTACGGTACTACCACTGTCTATGAGCGCCGTGATTTTCACCTTTCCAAAAAATATCTCTTTAGTACGTAAACCTTCCTTAACGATGAGTGTGCAAGTTTCTTTTGGAGGTTCTTTGAATTTCTGCGATTTTGAATAGTTCGTCTGAGCATGCTTGGAAGCATTGTGATTTGAGTGTTTCTCGTAATTTTTGTTGTAATACCCTTTCTGCGCGCTGTCTTGATATCTTTGAACAGATTCGTACTTGGTAACAGGGGCTTCGTAATGTTTGTTGTAATTCGTTGACGCTGGAAACTTCTTATCTTTCCTGTTATACTCGAATTTTCCTGGTGCTTCATATCTGCGATTCTTTTCTGTGAATCTGAATTCTTGTTTCTTCACAAATGGACTGCTAGATTTTTGTTTCAGAGTCCTTTTAAAGTCTTCGAATTCTTCTAGTTTTTCTGCTAATTGAACAGGGGAGTTCATATTTGCCCATTCATCAAGATAATATTCTTTAAATTCAAAAGGAGTTTTTCGTTTGAGTTGATCTGTTATGATTAGATCTGATAACTTGTTGAAAGTATCTATCTTCAATCCATCTATCCATCCGTTGAAGTAAGTGTTTAACTCATGGTAAAAATCAATCCATGTTCTTTCAGGTGCTTTTTGGTGAGTGACAAATAGTTGTCGAAACTTTTCTGGAGTTAGTTTAAAGCGTTTCAGCAGTAAATCTTTAACGTGTTCGTAAGAGTTGGCTTTATCGTCAGGCTCTCTCGCTATGATGTGAGATACTTCCGTCGGTAACAAGCCTAACAGATGAGAAACCCAGTTTTCTTGATCAATATTTAATCTCTGCGCTTGACGTTCAAATAATTTTAGATAAAGACTGATGTCTTCTTTCAAATCAAAACGATGTATAAACTTTGAAATTTCTTTGACGAGAAATTTAGTATCACTTTCTTTGGATGTATCAGCGCCTAACTTGGATTGTGTTTGGATTCTTAACTTTTCCAACTCAAATTCATCTTTGCGTTTTTGCTCATCTAACCTCAATTGTTCGAAGCGTAATTTTTCTTCTCGTTCTTCAATGCGTAATTTTTTTCTTTTTGCTCTTCAATGCGTAATTTTTTTTTTTTTTTGCTCTTCAATGCGTAATTTTTTTTTTGCTCTTCAATGCGTAAATTTTCTTCTCTGGCTTTGCGATCCTCAACAATCGTTGAATGTATGTTTTTGGTCAGTTCTTCGTCATAATCTTCACTACTAATAATTAGATCTTTGAGTGTGGCGATGGTCATAGATTTATCGAATTTTAAATTTAATTCCGTGGCTAAGACAAATAAATCTTCGCGTCGACCTTTGCCAAGATACGCCATTTTAAAATTTAAATTTAAGTTTAGATAGTAACCAAAGGAATAAACAAAATTGTCACGCGTTCAAACAAAAACAATGATGTTGCTATTGGCAATTCTCGTTTGCATTTACAAAAATTCTCAAGTTAAAATGATATTGCATCAAAATACACTAAATATACATTGAAATATTCAAATTCTATTCATTTAGAAATATTTTAAACCAGTAACGTGTAAAGACAACAGTGCGAGCTAAAATACGTAATGCTTAATTTAAAATAGTCAAATTATTAATTTCAACTAAAAACAAAACCCTTTTTTTTTAAACCATTTGATATATCAGTTATCTCATTTCGTTATAATAAATGCAAAAAGAATTTGAAAGAAAAAAATAAATTAATATAAATCTTGTTTAGAAACTGTGATTAAATTTATTGTGATATGAAAAAATTTAATCATTTAAAGTTCTTTGCTGAAAAAGCAAACAATTAGAAGTTAGTCACTTAAGAAAAATCTCATATATATTTTTTATTACACCAATAAAAATAAAATCTTTTTAGGATCTCTTCAGAACATTCTAAGTATAAACACATGTTTCAATAGAAAGCATAATAATTCTGTCAAAAATGAACTTAAAATACTTATATATTGAATGATAAATACATCATTAAAAATAAGATTATACATGATCCTTCATCAATTCTAAAAAACATAGCGTATTCTTTCAAAATATATTTCTCGAATACTCATAAAAAATAATTACTAAACAGCTGCGGGAAAAAGAAATGTTACACTATATGAGTAATCTAAATTGCCAAATGTTTCAGGAATGGAAAACAATAATCTCTTAGTTCAAGGTCGATGACGTAACTGAAGAAACGCAAACTTTTCATACATGAAATGCAATTCGTTATTAAATTACAAGATAAAAACTTGAATATTACGTACGACTTTCTTAATATTTTAAAAGATATACTTGTAGAAAATTTTAATTGATACGATTTCTATACACATAGAAAAATAGTATTTCAGAAAAACACACATCATATTTAAAAATATAAATTACTTCATGAAATCGACTACAACAATTTTTCATAATCAAATTAACGGTGACTCACGTATTCTTTTAGATTTTTTTTCCTTTTGAAGAACAATATAAAAAGTACCTGATACAGTTGACGACGTGTGATTAATTACTTGAAAACAAACTTCAAAGGCTCCTGGATGTGTTCACTGGACTTTGAAACTTGAGTTGTACACGGCAGAAAATAACGTGAAGCTCTGACTCCGGGAGTCGTTTTGTTTCATGCACCTAAATGTTAGTATGTTATGAGAGGCAATCCGCATTTTCGATTCAGTCCGCTTGTAAATTAGGCTTGCAGCCAAAAATGGGTTTTTTTTAAAAAGAAGAGAGTTAGAAGGTTATCAACTTATTATTTAGAGAAGATTTTCGAAATCAAATCCCAGGCGATCCCCCCAATTATTTCTGTGGGAGTCCGAATAAATCTTCGAATAAAAATCAGACTCTTCAGAAGGCGGGATTTTAGATTGGCGAGGTGGTTTGTCTAGGGGTAAGTATTTAAGGGTGAGTGATGAATTATTAATTTAATCTAAGTCATTTAAAACACAAATACTTCAAAGTAAAAGAGAATTTATTTAAAGAGTTAAAGGGAAATATTTACAAAAGGGGATATTTACAAAGAGAAAGAAATGCAGGAATTAGGTTAATTAAAAGTTGAGTTATACCTTTAGAAGACGGGGAAATAAACCTTTCTCATTCTTGGATGTTAGGACTGGTGGTGCCGCGCTGGGCGCGGAAATGCGGTAAAGACGCGACGTGTTGAACAAGCAGTGGTTAGTTGGCCTCTGCCGAAAAATTATTCAAGCTGGAGCTACGAAAGCTCACTAGATGGCGCTGCTTCGGAATGCAGTAATAAATAAAATTGAGATTTATGGTCCTCTGAAAAGGATATGACTCAACCTTTTAACAAATGTTTCAAAGGGAAAACCATATATATATATATATATATTTATATATTTGTTAGTGTATATGGATATATACTCTGATGTATGTATATATCCAAATACACTGAAAAGCCAAGACACGAACAACTCAATAACATTCTTGTATCATGCTCCTTTTGATTTTATCGATTTTCGGTAACAAAACACAGTAAAAAACTAGTTTTTGAATAAATAATTAGCATTAATTAATAAAATTAATCATTAATAGCATGTAATTAATTAAATTTTACGTACTATATACTTAGAATTATAATCAATCGGAAAAAAATCAAGGGCTTTGGGGGGGTCCGGACCCCCAGGACCCCCCTTGTGTGCGCCACTGACACCTACACAATTCGAGCCTTGTGATATGGAGAGTTGTACTGTTGAAAGATTCAATTTCCAGTTGGGAAGACAGATTCCCTCTACAGATGGAACTGATCCGGAACTATGTTCAGATAGTCCGCAGCTTGTTTGGTCTGTTCTACTATAACTAAGGGTTCTAGGGACGCCCATGAGAACGTGCTTAAAGCTAAAATCCTCCTGAATCCATCAGTTCTCTATTCGGATACGAATCGTTGGATTCCAACCAATGCAACATTACGGAATGATATACCACATTGTCGATTGACAACAACCTTTCCGCTATGGAATTCGACACGTGTTCTAGTAGCCTCTTATCCTTCTTAAACGAGTTATACCACGACCTTCTCACAAAAAACCAACATTCAAACGCGATTTCCAAATAAGAAATTCACTGCGTAACTTATTTTCCATGCAGAGATTGAAATGTCATTTCTTCCTCATGCGTTGTTCAATTGCTCTTAAATTATAAATATTCGTATATTCCAGCTTTTTCTTACATGCAAATTTGACGTTTGCATCATTCCTCCTTCATGGTCTTTTAATTTTAATGCCCACAACAATTTATTTATTTCAAAACGAAATGCAAGGAATCAAAGGGTTTTAGTAAATTTCATATATTTTAAATATTTTTTTTTCTTTTACGTTGGAGGTTTTCTTCTTTGACACTAGTGTTAAGGTTTGAAAGAACTAATATTTTAAATCGATCAGATGCTAACAAAGAAGCAATAATAAGATTTAAATGATAATTCTATTGCAGACTCTATACAGTAATTTAAATATCTAGTATACATGTAATTTTTTTAATTAAATTTTTAATTTTGGCAGTAATTTTGCATAAAGTTGCTTCATTCATGGAAATCAACAAAACTGCTTTTGTTACCTAATTATTCCTACTTTGAAAAAATTAAATTTTATCATAGACTTTTCCCTTCCAAAAATTACGTGTCATTAAAATTAATTAAATAAGGTTCTGCTCTGTGATTACTCCTTAAATTTTCAAGCAAATATAAATAATGTTAGTTTTCAAACCACTAACACACACACATTAATAAGATACCTATATTAATCTTTCTAGAGAACCACACATGAAAAAATGTGCATTTTTGAAATATATATATATATTAACTAATCCTTTTTGAACTCAGAATTTAAATGAAATATTCCAGAAATTTAAAAGTATAAATAAATATTCCAGAAACCTAAAATTAAATAAGTCCACAAATTTTAATATTTCAACTGATTATAAATAATTTTTTACAATATTTTTGTCCTAAGTTTAATTTTCTAATGATGATAATTATAAGTTTCAAAAATTAAAATGGTAAATTGATTGTAAAGTACAGTAAATACGCAATTTGTAATACTCAAATTGCAATTTCATTTTTAAATGATGAAATTTATTAATTTTGATTTGAATGGGATTAGAATACTTTTTACACTCAAAATATTGTTGAAAAATAGGAATATTTCATGTAATGCTGTTGTTGTCTTTTGATCTGAACGCAGCTTTTCAAAAATAAAGCGAAAATTAATTTCTTAAAAAATAATAAAAGAATGAGACATATATTTAGAAGAAAGCAGTACCGAGTAATACATTCTAAAAGAGTATTATTTATCGAGGAGTGTATTCTTAATATAATAAGCTCATGAAAAATATATGAAGCTATTAAGATGCGCATTCCAATAGGGAAATGAATAACGAAATGGGTGATATCGAACAATTTATTGACAAGTTGATGCCAAAAAACAATCCAAAGAAAAGTATCAGTTTAATTTCCAAAAACCCAATGAATGGGAATTCGGAAACTTGTATTAAATGTCATTAAGTTCTAGTAAATATTTTTATTTTAACGATTGTCATTAAATTCATATATATATATATATATATATATATATATATATATATATATATATATATATATATATAAACAACCACAATTATCAATTAAAAAATTGAAATATATGAATCCTATAATACCAAAACACTTCAGAATATCAATGGCGAATATAAAAGATAATGTTCCATCGTTTTCAAACAAAATTAAAAAATTATAAAATAAAATAAAAATTTATAAAATATCCAAGTGCAATTTCGGACTTAGGACCGATAAGTGGGGTTAAACTAGTTTGATGGCGCCAACCTTCCCCCTATTGCAACTTGGTAAGTTAATTGGAAAATATCCAAATTTCAAAATAAATAAATAAATAAAAAAAATTTAATTAAAAAGTTAAAATTAAACCATATTATACTTTAAATTAAAAAGTTAAAATTAAATCATTATACTTGAAAAATAAAACTATTCGCCATCGCATTCTGAAGATATTACAATATTAAAATTTAAAAACAATTTAGTGCATAATATAAGTGAACCATCAAACGCCCAAGATGATGCACTCATCTTTAAAATAGTTGTATAGGTAGAAAAAATAAATATTTGAGATCCGAAAGTTCAAATCAAAAAATATTTGAGATCCGAAAGTTCAAATTAAAAAATATCTAAAATCAAAAAGTTCAAACTAAAAAATCCAAAAGTTCATACTAAAAAATCCGAAAGTTCAAACTAAAAATTCTGAAAGTTCAAGCTAAAAAATCTGAAAGTTCAAGCTAAAAAATCTGAAAGTTCAAGCTAAAAAATCTGAAAATTCAAGCTAAAAAATCTGAAAGTTCAAGCTAAAAAATCTGAAAGTTCAAACTAAAAATTTGAAAGTTCAAACTAAAAAATTCTAAAAACCGAATGTTCACATTAAAAACACAGTTTATTCACAAATGAATAGAGTAAATCATTAAAAACTCACCAAAGAGTATCCCATCAAGAATACGATCCATTTCTTTTATCACGACTTTTCATATTTAATATATCAATTACGACTTCGTATTTTGCTCATAAGATCTAACCAAAGCCATGTCATTCAAACGATTCTTGATCCAACACTAGAGTTTGACCACTTGGCATTAGATGCAAGCCAGACAACATGTAAAAAACTTGCTTGATTGATTGGTCATAAATGTTAATTGGTAATAAATAATTTTAAAGTGTAGTCGTGTAAATATTGTTCTAAGTGTGTGTGTATTAAAATGTATATTAAAATGTATATTATAAAATGTATCCTGTGTGTGGAATGCACAAATTCTTCACAGCTGGACCACTAACAAGATGACTTTGTGGACCTAATGTTGTGTGGTGGATTTGTGCATTTACGAGTTTAAAAATATCTTTAAGAAATATTTCTGATCTATATATTTTCTCAGGAAGTTGATGGGATAATCATTTTGTATGCAACATAATATAAATTTCTGGATATTTTTGAATTTATCAATATTGTGTGCGTAGTTAAATTATTATTTCTCATCAGAAAATTTAAAATTATATTTCTAAATACTGATATATGTAGACAACTATTGAAGTTTGGTATCTTTATGACATTGAATTTAAATGCTTCCCTTTTATCATAAATATTGCTATATAATTTGTTGTCAATAGTAGTTAAATCCAAATCTAAAAATTCAACTTTGTTTGAGTTAAAATTCGTCTGTATTAATTTTAGGTATTCTGGATAAAAATTAATGTTAGGTTTAAATTCCCTATCATGACCTATAACAATTAAGTCATCTATGTATCTTAATAAGAGGCAAGAGGGTTCCTTTATTCGAATTGATTCATAATGGTGTAAATACAGGTTAGCGAGACTATTACTGGCTGGGCCACCCTGAGGCAATCCTTTGATTTGTTTATAAAGTTTGTTATCAAAAATAATGAAGTTCTCCTGTATAACAAAACGAATAAGTGTATTTTGAACTTTTCAAAACTAATATATATATATGTAAATCAAATGTACTTTAATAAACTTAATTTTGTTGAATATATGTTTTTATTTATTTTTATTTGCAGTATCTCTTAACACGAAAAAATATTTCAGACCCGTTAGTTTCGTGTTAAGCGATTTTCCCCGTATTTAAATTTTTTTCAGCCATTTCAGTATCAATGTACAGATTTATGCTCATTCGCAGAAAGTGTCGAGACGGGTTTGGTTTATATCAATCTTATTTTGCAAGGCACAAAGGGGTTAATATAGAAGGGTAAATTTAAAGAAAATCATTTATTGTAAAGGCTTAGATCCGGGGTGGGCATTAAGTCGATCGCGATCGACAGGTGGACCGCCAAGTTATATTGAGGTGACCGCCTTCACTAAGACCTAATAATCATTCCATCTTACGAAAGTCCAGAAATATCGTATTTATTCAAATCTAAGCCGCCATCGATTCTAAGCCTCGCCCCAAATTCTCTACAAGATTTTGTGAAAATTGAAAAATAGTCTAAAATGGCTTGTCGTTACCCAATTTTACGAAATTAAAATAAATTTAAAATGAAAACTAATAAAAAGTGAATAATTAGTCATTTTATCAGTATTATAAACTTTTTTGAATACATGCATGAAGCTGTAATTTCTCTAAATACCCACACCAACAAATTTTTTCCCCTTCGATTCTAAGTCACACCCGATTTTCAGCAGCATTAACATTGAGAAAAGAGTGTGGCTTAGATTAGAGTAAATACGGTATTTCTTAAAAAATACGAAATAAATCGAATCATAAGAGAATATTTCGTTGAATAGAAAATACACTTCGCTATTTGGAGGTAATTTTACGAAGAAAATCGGAAAATAATCTTGGTTCCAATAAAAGTTCGCTAAATAGAGAAATTAGGAAAATGGAGGTCCGACTGTATTGTATACTGCCCTGGAAAAGTCTGCCCACACCCCTGGCTTAGATGTATATAGCCTTGGTACTTTAACAATTTATTTTATAGTTGTAAACGTAACTAATGAAAATGTAACTTGACCAGGGTTTGAACAAAAAAATTTTATTCGTGTAACGTTCATCGGTTGAAAATTTCTATAAGGGGTATTTTTCCTTCCACACACACACACACACACACACAAATTGTTGGGGAGGCAAGTTAAAAAAAAACTTAGTTAAATAAATATATAAGAATTTAAAAGTTTTTTGTTATCAGAGATCACACGTTCTTAAAAAGGGGCTTTTTTTATTACTGATATCACCATTCATTAGGGGTCTCAGGGGTGTTAAATTTCTCTAGAGGGCTGAAAATATAAACAATTTTCAAATAAGAATAATTCTTTTAAATTTAAATTAAATAATTCGAATTTTTTACACATTATTTATAATGGAATGGGGCTTCAGAAAAGTGTCAAATGTTTAAAATATAGTCATAATTTTAAAAATTATAAACATACGAAAATAAGAAACATTTCTAGAAGAAATATTAATTAAGTTTTACATTGCGCATGCTAGTTTCTAAAATAGTAGCTTTAATTACTATCTATAAAATTATTTATACAGTTAAATGTATCCTTATTACACTGTAGTTTTTTTATATAAATAGAATAATAAATTATATTTTTTTAAAAATAAAAAAATTACATTTAAAAAATTTTTTAAAAAATTTCAATATTTTTCAAATATTTTGAAATACAAAAAATATATTATTCTTAAATGATATAGGGTTAAAAGAGTATGATTCATTTTATAATTCTATAAAGTTTTATGCATCCGAGGCAGTGGCGTAACGGAGAATTTTCGCCCCCCCCCCTGCAAAATCAGATTTTGAGCCGTAGCCGGATCTTACGCAATCGGCATCGCTCAGGCTTTGGGGCCCCTAGAGTCCTGGGGCCCCCCGAGGTGCAGGGGTGGCGGGGGTGTACGTTACGCCACTGATACGAGGTTACTATTTTAGAAAATAGCGTGCGCAACGCAAAAATTACTTAATATTTATTACAGAATTATTGCTTATTTTCATGTGCATATAATTTTTAAAAAATTATAATTATATTTCAAACATTTTGTATTTTTTGAAGCCATAATCCTTTGTAAATAATGTGTACAAGATTCGATTTGTTTAATTTAAACTGAAAGGAATTATACCTGTTTAAAAATTGTTTATATTTTCAGCCCTCTAGAGAAATTTAACCCACCTGAGACATCTTTTAAGGTATCCGACTACGTTCGGAACCGTGATTTTGCAAAAGCGTATAAATGGATAATATTTATGATATTTAGTGTCACTTAGATTAGAAAATGTATATAAAATTGTTTTAAGAATATTATTACAATAAAAAATTATTTAAGTACAATATTTTGACAAAAAATGAACATAGAATGACCCATTTTCAAAATATTCTCCTTTTGTGAAAAAGGCTTCTATTATAATAATATTTTGTCTGTATATAGCTCAGACCTTTGTACAGAGGCTCAACTAGAATTTTTGAAATATATAACTTAGAAGTGGGTTTACCCATGTTTTACGACCTCAGAGGGGAGAAAATTTAAGAAAAAACGCCGATAATTATTTCAATGGGTTGTAACTCTGAAAATAATGTGAATTTTTCAAAAATCATAGTTGAGCCTCTGTACAGAGGTCTGAGCTATATACAGGCAAAATATTATTATAATAGAACCATTTTTCACAAAAGGAGAACCTTTGGGGAAAAGATTATTCTAAGTTATTTTTTTGCCAAAATATTATATTTAAATAATTTTTTTTGTCAAAATGTCCTTAAAACAATTTTATGCATGTATTCTCTAATCTAAGTGACACTAAATATCATGAAAATTATCCATTTATGCGCTTTTTTAAAATCACGGTTCCGAACGCAGTCGGATACCTTAAACAGGTAAACTGTTTTAATATATTGTAAAATTCGGCGTATAACACGCACCTATATTTTAGAGCTGCATTTTTTAATTTTAAGATATATTCCCTGTATAACGCACACCCTCTTTTTTACGAAAAAATCTGAAATGGTGGTATTCAATGCTTTTATATTTTGAAGTCTTTTATACGAGGTATTATACCAGGCTTCTGAAACAATAGTATTTTTCTAGAACTATAACTTTTTTAGTTCATGAGGCATGCCATTTCATTTGAATAAATAGTATTTTGATGAGTGTAGAAGTAAATTTTTTTTATATGCTCATCTCTTTTGTTATTTTTAGAGCTATCGTTTTTATACCCGGCGTATAATGCGCACCCTTAAATGTCGATTTTATTTTTTGCGTTAAAAGTGCGCGTTATACGCCAGATTTTACGGTATGCGTCGCATTTTGATGGATTGTTTATTAACGTCACACTCAGTAGCAACACGAGAGCTTTTGGTAACAGAACTGGTCCTTTTGAACCGAGGTCCACTGACGATGATGACATTTGAACTGGCTGCTCATATTCCAATCATCTACGCCACGACAACGTGAAGTTTTTTAGACTCGGCAGATTTAACGTACATAACCCAATTTATACAGCGAGTCTTTAGTGGCCGCAGGATTCAGACCCACGACTTGACAGAAAAAATATTGACCATGAGTTCACGACCATGACCACTCGACTACCATAGCCTATCCATGGCTTTCACTGAAGGCCACACATGAAATTTTTATGTGATAATAAATTTTACACTTTTTCAAAGAATGAGCAAATGTTATTTTAATTTTATTAAAATATTACCACTCATAAGTTTTATGTATAATAAAAATGAATATATTTTATATTTTTTTAATAAAATTGCTGTTTTTCTGAGTGCTTATGACATTTTTTTTTTGTTCACAGACAATTTATGGATGCATTTTTAAATAAAAATAATTTTAACGTAACATCAAATGAAATTAAAAATCAGCCGTAGTTAGTTCTAATATTTGTTTGAAATTACTAGTAAGAATGATATTTGTTGCAAAAATCTGATGCATAAATTATGCATAATTACTGAACGTAAGATTTTCCTCAGTATGTAATAATATGTTATGTTTGAATTCGCCAATAAAACTTTTTAAAGTTGTAAATTTTTGGTGTGTGTTCCTTATTAACTAGTTGGAGAGAATAACACTTAATTTAATTACGTTTCCTCAACAAATTGCATATGGTTGTTTGATGTTTAGTGAAAAAAATAATATATAGAAGCAAAATAATATATCACTAGGAATAGTATAACACACAAATATATAGAAACACAGTACTACATATCTCCATAATTTTTATAAGAAATAAAAATCTAATTAAGTAATTTTTATAAACTAAATTGAAACAGGAAGATAATTGTAAAAATTCATATGTATTTTAAAGTTTTTCTAAAGGTTCATATTTTTTAAATTCTTTTCATATTTTTTTAGTTTCTGCAACTTTTTTATATTTCCTCACCTAGAAGAAATTCAAATATAGCCAAAAAAATGAGTGCAATGAGGATTTTTGCATTAAATGTAATAATTTCGTCTGATAAGTGTTAAATATGTCATCCTTGTGTACATTATTTGAATGAAAAGAATTTGATTTGATAATTTACTAACCTCACATTTCAAAGCCACACAAGGCTATTGGTGATGAACCTCGTAATCTCTTGAATCTCGGTCAAATGTCGAAAATGATATATGAGCTTTGATTGTAGTGCAAGTTTTTTTTTTCATGTGTTATTTTCCAAGTAGCATTTTATTTCTGATTAATTAATAATGTATTAATATCCATTGCGATTTTTAAAAAATTGAAAAAAATTATTTAACTCTAATTAAAAGGGGAATGAATCTTTTATACGTGTCACAGGTTTTAAGTATTTCAATGTTTCCAATTGATTAATTGATTTTTTTACAGTGCATTATAACACATTCGAAAAAATTAACATGGCTTTTTAATGTGTTACATTGAAACGCATTTACTTTTAAGTTATAGGGAACTCAGGTTGGTAAGTTGCCACAAAAAAATACTATTTAATGAAGAAAATGATTCAGAAATTTTATGCATGAGATAGGAAAACTTTGTTGCCACCTCAAGATTTCACTTTTTAAAAAATTTATGTAGCTCTTAACAACATTTTTATTGTTTTTTGCATGTAGAACAGTCTTCTTCTTTCAAATAACCATTAATCTTTTTTTTCTTAAAAAAAGAGGCAAGGGAAAAGGAAAAAGTCGAAATTTAAATAAAGAAGAGTGAAAAGAAAACTCTTTTATTTCATTTTGCCACCTCACGGTTTCACCTCTTTTATTTACGCAATTGTTTCTTTGCAAATAAAAGTCATCTATTGTGAAGATCTATCGGAAATAAATACACTACGCGAAAAGGAGGCGAGAAAAAGAAAAAAAAATCCCTACAAAGTAACGTGCGCAGAAAACTTTTCAATCCCACTCTTCTCCGAGATTTTCCGTAATTTAAAAGTTCACCATCCACGATCGAGTTGACAGGCGACGAGAGAGCGTTTTCTCCTCGCCCGGTGAGGGAATCTTTTCGTAAAGTTGTGTGTGTGATTTCACTTTCCCGTTTGAGTCTCTCCACCTGCGCGCAGAACTACTCCCAGTTAAAATGTCACAGATAATGGATCCGACATCCGTCAATTGTGCCGCCCCTCGAAGATAAAAATCTAAAGTGTGGGTTCTGAAACTCAATTCGATTTGCTGTGGAAGAGCAAGCGAGTAGAAATCGATGGATTACAATCCCAGGAAAGACGACCGAAAGTTGGCGTGTTTCTCAATAATCGTTGGCGATTAAGGGCTGTGATTTTGCGGATGGCAACCCTGATCGGGCGCTCTTAGTCGTTTAGGTGATCTTGTGGCGAGTAGTTCGGATTGCAAAACTGAAGTGATAAGACGCGTGGAGGTTTGGCCGGACACCACGGAGCAGTTCTTGGCTCCACTTACTATTCCAATCTTGTTTCGCCTCCGCTCTTCGAATGGTCTTGCGAGAGCGCTCTTTTGTTTACTTTTGGCTGCTCGGGAAATCTTTTCCGGAAATTTGTCGCGCCGCGATCGGAGTTTAAGTAGCTTTTTATTAAAGTTTTGGAGGGTTGTAAAGGATTAAAAAAGAAACTTTTTTTTGTGGGGTGAACAATGTAAAATTAACATATAACCTTTCCTAACAACAATAAAAAGTTATTTGGAGTTTCGGAAAAAAACTATAAAAACTGTCGAACAGTTGGGTGAACTGAAACCGAAACTATTGACTTTATTTATAAAAAGTTAATATTTCATTTAGCAAAAAAAGTTTAAAAACTTGTATATATCTTTTTGACTGAAGGACGTACATTTTTCTACATCCCATAAGTGTTTAGCGGTGTTGTATCATACATTCTTTGAAAACAATTGATATGCTTCTTATTGAAATGTTTCACTAACAGTTCCAAAACTTTTAGTCAATATGCTTGTCATGTAGATTTCGCGATGAAAGCTTTGCACTTATAAGTTTTCAAACTTGTTTACGATTCGAGTGAAGTGACCGATCACTTGTGAGTCGTTCATCTGATCATGAATCACGAATCAGATCCCTTACAGCATCCGAACACACTTCCAAGGATGACAACATGGCATCCTCACGTATATGCCAATCCACCTAAACAGCCAACTCCACATTTCATTATTGACATATTGGGTGTTAGAGATCACCATTCCTCTCTTCAACAAAACCTCCCGAGAGATTCTGGCATTATTGTAGCAAGTCCTTCACCTCTTTCGGTTACATCAGGTGTCAATGGTAACAGTGGACCCTATTACCATCGGTCGCACACCAACCAGAACTTTCACAATAGTTGCAGCAGCAACAGTAACAGCAGCTGTAGCAGCAACAGCCCATCAATGATCTCCAACCATGAAGAAATTCAAGAACCCAATAAGACGGTAATTGACCAACCTCTGAACTTAACATGTCCCGAAAAAATTAGGGGTGAAACACCATCACCCGGTAAGCTGAACTCCTTTAAAGTCTTACCACGGCCTGAAAGACCAAATCCTTTGCCCAGTCCACCCAGGACATCGCCTAAAAGTTTGCCACCGGTCATTCACGCAGCCTTCTCTCCGGTGGGCCCGGTCAGACTTTCCGGCCCAGCCAATGGTATCATCCACGGCGAAAAGGTGACAACTTTGTTACGAACCCCTGTTTCGAGCACTGGATCTGCTGTGAAAGGTAAGTTTTGATTCTATTTCTTCTTTTCTCAATGCGTGTTCACAACCAGAGAATGGAAAAAATTATTTTATTAATTATTTTTAGCAGCTATTACTACGTATATATTAGATAACTGAAAATTAAATCTTTCACTTACTCATATTTTTGCGCTAAATATGAACTATTACTATCATTTATTTTGATTAACAATAGAACTTACACTTTTTAGATTTAACAGTTTAAAGTTTTAAGAGGGAACTGATTTTTTTCTCGGTGATTTTGAAAGTTCATTTTAAATTCTTTTAATGAATTAATATAGAATAAAGCATATCGAAGTTTTTGTGAAACTTTTTTTAACTGAAATAAATCAATGAACTGAAAAGAAACCGAATTTGTAAAATGAATTTAATAATTTCATCATAATTAATATTTAGAAAAATATATAATAAAATTCTTACATTGGAAATTAACTTTTAAGTTAATTTTTATTAAATTTCTGTTGTGTAAAAAAAAAATTTTTTTTCTTATAATTCATTACAAAATGTGTATTTATTGGGTTTATCCATGCATTTTTGCAATAAAATTCTTTATAAAATGACAAACCAGTTTTAATTATTCCATAAGCCTTCATAATTATATTAAATTACGGTTATCATAAAAGTTATTAAAATATAAATCGTGCTTTTTATTTTCAATCGCATTTAGAGTCACAGTTATTATCTTCAGGAAAAATATTTTTATGTAAAGTGTTTTCTCTAGTAGACGCTCAAAAGAATTTTTTCCATTGCTGTGCGTTTTATTTAACAATCTATTGAACAATAAATACGTAAGATTCAACTTCTGATAAAGAAAGATTAATGTTTGACTCTAGTTTATAAAAATTAATGATAACTATATATATATAAAGCTCTGCAAAAGGCATTTATTTTTTGAACGTTGCAAGGTCCTTTGAAATTTTATGTATGACATAACTATACTAACTGGAAATCTGTTTTTTAATTTCTTACTGCTTGCAAACAAATTATCAAGGTTTACATAACTTGGGTAAAGTTGATAAACATCCACATTTTTCTTTGTGGTTTAACATTCGACTCACAGCTTTGACCATGCATGAGTATCACAGTGAATCATTTCTGTGCGCAGACATTTCATAATAATTTTGAGTCATAAGTTCCGACTCAATAATTCAGAGAAATAGAAGATAAATGGGTTTTTCAATGTAACATTTTTAGGTGGTATTTGAAAGAGATAATTCTTATCTAAATCGATAGTCGTCACTAGAAAAAAAATAATACTAATAAAATAAATCTGGGAATTAGAATGTATTTGATTCCCCCCCCCCTTAACTAATGAAGATGCTGTGAATGAGATTAAATATTAAGTTCTGTTAAGAAATTGAAAATGATTTTCTTTTTTTAGGAAGATGTTGATTTTATATAAAAACAACATTTTTAGAAATACTTTTTGTAGTTTCAGTAGAAGCGTTAAGTAAACTACCTATAAAAAATAGTTTTATAAAACAAATAACACGGAAGTTCTTATTTTATTTCATAATTTTTTTAATGTAGAAAACAATTTTTATTGAAATTGTCATTTTTTTGTGTGTGAAAAGAAATGAATAAATAAAATTAAAAAAATTATTAAAAAACCCAATAAAATAAACCTCGAAAATATTTGTCGAAAAAAGATTGATTTAAAAACAAAATTCGTATGCTTATTAGAATCTGATGCATCTTTTAATGTTCGAATACTAAGCAGGAGTAATCCCAATGTTCAATTCTGAATTATTATCGTATCATTAAGTGAAATTTATCAGGAAGTGCAATGAGTATCATCTTGATGAACTTTTTAATTTGAACATTTAAATAAAATATTATTCATTTTGAATAATTTGCAATGTTTCCCCCTCTATTTTAAAAGCATATGAAAAAGGAAAGGAAATACTACTTTTATTTTAGAACAAGCAGTAGCGCACACAGGAATTTTTCAAGGGGAGGGATGGGGGTCTGGAGTCGAAAGTCCACTAACCTCGTATCATGTTCCAATACACCGCCCAACCGATTATTTTGATTTTGTCAATTTTGAGGAACGAAAACAGTAAAAAATTAATTATTGAACGAATAATTAGCATTAATTAATAACAATTACAAAATTAAATTTTACGTACTATATACATAGGATTATAATCATTCGAAAAAAAATCAAGGGCTTTGGGGGAGGGGTTTCCGGACTCAAGGAACCCCCCCCCCCCTTCCTTGTGTGCGCCACTGAGAACAAAGTTAAAATAGAGTAGCGCTTACAAAGAAACAACGATTTGAATTAAAATTGAAAATGAGAGCAATTTTTTATTCTCTCAGAGAAAAATTAAGATAGCTCAGTTTCTACTTACATGTGAAATTGAATTGTAAGCCAATTTATTAGCCGGGCCGCATATATGTTCGCTGAGAGCCTCATGCGGCCTGCGGGCCGCAAGTTTGACGCGCTTGAATAAGAGTATATGCTAAAGATTGAAACTTTGAAAACTCTTAGAAGACAAATCATTAAAAAAATTCAAAGTTAAAAAATAAATCTAATGAAACAATTATTTGTTATTTTTTGACATTTTAAATATGTATCGTAAAAATAATTTTTTAAAGAATCAACTTTTCGTTAAAAAATTTTGAATGAAAATTTGAAGGATTTTAATTTGAAAAAAAATAACGAGTACAGTTTCTAAACCATTTAAATAGATTTCTTTTAAAGCAAGACGAAAAGTTCGAAGCGTTATTTTTCGCACCAAAAATTTGGAATATTTGGAAATGAAGTAAATAGTGGGGAGGGAATACAATATCTGATGGTCCCGACATTTTTTCTAAAAGAAAATTTAAAAAGCTCTGTGCATTTATTAGAGATATATTTTTAATACAATGGAGAAGGTATTACACACATAATAATACTTTTATAGAAGGAAATTAGAAAGAAGGAATATATATTAGAAAAAAGAAAAGTGAAAAAAAATGAGTTTTCATCATGTAAAATATAAACAGATGAAATGTAGCACTTTTGCTAATCTAATCAATTGGAACTTTAAAAATAAGAGTGTAATTGTTCGTCGTACTTTTTTAAAGAAAGCAATGAGCAATATCCCATTCAAACGTTCTGAAATCCCAAAATAAAGTCAGAAAAGTTATATGGATTTTTAAAAGAAAATACACGCCTTTAAAATAATTTCCTTTTTTAGTTAAAAATTTACTCATCATTTAAATAACACAACTGGATCGATTCAAGAAATTATTATTTATTCAGGTATTGCATGAAACCAAACCTATGAAAACTTTTAATAAGGACAACGTATGCATTAGAAGTTGCAACTTCTTCCTTAGTCAGTGAGATAACCTGTTGCATGAAGGAGTAGTGCTTTGTAGTTACGCATTCATTGACTGTGTACATTATGCCTTATGAAACAAAATTAAACTGTAATAGCCTTTCTTAATTCCTTATTACTGAGAAAGAATTGCAATTCCTTCCAAATTCATTAAAAAAAATTTAAAATATATTTTACAAGTTGGTTCTGCACAAGTTTCTAAAAATATTTTATCTTTGTGGTGTTAGAGAGATTTAAAGTAGATAACGTCTTTTTTCCCTCTACACGTCTTTTTATTTAGAATTTTGGATTTATCTCCAGTTTTCTCGTTTTAAAATTTAATATGATGTAACATTAGTCTCGTTCTCAAAGTTTCTGCAAAAAAGGCTAATGTTACGCTTTTAATTAAAATTGGTTTTGCAAGTTACTCTTCTGTTTGAGAAAAAAAATGAAAAATTTAACTAAAGAGTCTTGAAATGAATAAGGAAACATCATTAAAATGCAGATGTTGTTGCAAAACTTTTTAAAAATAAAAATCTATTTATTCTACATGTACTTACAAGCATTTAGTAAAAAGGCCCTCTAGGAAAAGTTGAAATAAATATTAAAACATTTTAAAATCAAAAGTAGTTTTCTAATTAAATATTTTATTTTAATCTTGAGAATCTTTCTAAGAAATTCCGGCATTTTTTGTACTACAGAAGAGGAATTTTTAGAAGCTTTTCCATATATATATTTAAAATTCACACAAATTAAAATTTATTACTTCATTCTTGAGAGGTAATTCTAAGTTTGTATCCGATTACATGTCTCTCTTGGATATTTATAATTTTTTATGTAATGAATTATGTAAATTTTTTTTGAAAGTAAACTTTCGACCCTAATTATATATTTTTCTTTTATAATAAAATCTTTGGTTATCTGAACTATCATAAGTTTTAAACGATAATTTCTTGCTTTGTTCAATGTAAAACTAAAAGCATCATATTCAAATATCTATTTTTTTTTTGTAGTTGTTTTAAAACCGATTGCTATGAATTTTTATACTTCAACCTTTTTTTTTATCATAACCAATTTTGTGTTAGTGACCAAAATGACATAAACGTTTTTTAAAATCTTTTTTAATACGATCGGATCAAATTACTCGATTGTTATCATAATAATTAGTGTAAATAAACGTTTTTCAGGAAAATTAATGCTGTTAATTTCCTCAATAATATAAAGGAAACATGTTATTCTCAATCAGGTGTAGGATTATTAATTATTTTACATCTTTAATATCAATTATATTTCTTTCTGATCATTTAATGAGAAAAATTTATTATTTTACTAATGTGTGTATAACGTTCTGTATAATTTTGTCATTAATCATTAAAAATAAGCACAGGCTGTTTTTGAATGAATAATTATTAAATTGGCGTTATATGTATGGGAAGAAACTTTGTAACTTTCACCTTTGCAGAAAAAGTAAGATATTTCTCCTTATGATTTTAATAAAAGGAAGTTGTGTAGAGTGTAGTTTAAAATTCTCTCGTTGGTTTGTTTCTTATTTTTCATTTGAAAACGGTAGTAGTTCAGATTAGTTACGAGTTATTAGGATTTTGACAATGATTAGATACAAAAAAAGATTCAAAGATTTTAAATACTTCCTCTGCTTTTATGTTACTAAAGTTACACAACGTGATTTATAATAAATGGAATAAAGGAAAAATATAAAATAGAGAAAAAAAATCCCATATATAAATTCCGGTCATTTGTATACGTGCATCAGCTTTCAATATTTTATGTCAAAGTTGTTGTAATTAATAAATGCAATTCAAATGTTCCTTTTGTTGAAAAAGAATTTCAATAAAATTTCTTTCTTCAAAAAAGTGCATTTTCAAAGTAGAAGAATTATATTCACACACACACAAAGTATCTCAAGACCAAGCCTTCGGCCGGCTGGGGCCTTATGCAGTCCCTAGACTACAAAACTATATTATATATATATATATATATAATCAATCATTTTCCTCATATCACATTTTCCTTAACTATTTTTAAAGAACATAAAAAACAAACAAACAATTGAGATATATAGATAGGAAATAAAACATTTAATGTCTTTTGATTTAACCTATGTAGTTGTATATGTATTTTAGTTATCCGTTTTTAAATAACAGTAACTTTTTGCGTTGCATATCGTTAGTACATGAAGTATATTTCCTGAATAAGATATTAAAGATAAGAAAATTTTTCTCAAAAGTGTTTAACTGATAATATTAAGAACACGATTCTGTCATAAGATAATTCCATTATATATTGTACCAGTATGTGGTCTAACTAGCAAGTGAATGAGAGAAGAGAAAGAAGGTTAATAAAGAATTCGAAATATTTTGTCGTCTAGGATTATTCATTTGATTTGATTTTTTATTCATGTCACACTCTAAAGCAACACGATGGTTTTTGGTGAAGGACCTCGTAATTTTGAACCTGTATCAAGTGGTGAAGACGACACCTGAGCTAGCGCCCTACTCTCTCAATTTCCACACCGCGCCTTTGTGAGCCACAACAAATTTAACGTGTTTTGAGTTCTCTACACAGCGAGTCTTCCAAGGCCTTCATGGCCGCGAGTTTGTGACTATGATCACAGGGCTCCTACAACTATCTAGAATTATTCAATACGAAAAGAAAAGCATTTAATAATACTATTTTACTTTGGAAATGAAATCATAGTAAAAGAAGTAACTGCTTACTTTTATAGTATACCGAAAGAAAAACTATAATCTTATCAGCGTTTAAGTAAATCGCATTAATATAAGTACTTTGCTCTTCGATCCGTGCGAAATTATGACATAGGTTATGTTCTAATATATTTGACATTTAGTGAATTCCTATTTGGTTCGATTACCGTAAAAACCGGCGTAATATAACGCGCACCTACACTTTCAAGCTTATTTTTTTAAAAAAAATTTTGGTATATTCCCCGTATAACACGCACCCTCTTTTTTACAAAGAAGTCTGAAATATTAGCATACATTTCTCATATGTTCTGAAGTCATTTGTTCGAGGTACTATCCCAGACTTTTAAAAAAATTAGTTTTTTTCTAGAACTACAACTCTTTTTAGTTCATAAGGCAAATCATTTCTTTTAAATGAACAGTATTTCGATACATCTAGAAGTAATTTTTTTATGCTCATCTCTTTTGTTATTTTTAAAGGTATCGTTTTTATACCCGGCGTATAACTTTTTAGCTGCATTTTTTAAGTTTTGGGCATATTCGTCGTATAACGCACCCCCCAATTTTTTACGAAAAAATGAGAAATGTGCGTATACAATGATGGTATGTTTTTAAGTCAGTTATTCCAGGTACTATCCCAGAATTTTGAAAAATAGTTTATTTTTAGAATCAACCCTTTAATTTCATTAGGAATGTCGTTTCTTTTAAATAAACAAGAGTCCGATCTATGTAGAAGTCTAATTTTTCTTATGCCTACCTCTTTTTTTACTTTTGAAACTATTGTTCTTTTATACCCGACTTATAACGCACACCCCTAAATTTCGAACTCATTTTTTGTGTTAAAAGTGTGCGTTATACGCCGGATTTTACGGTAGTTGGAAAGTCTTGCGCTAATAACTGGAAAAAGTGCAAATGAAGCATGTTACAGAATTTCTTTTTTTCTTTTCAGATTTTTTTTTTTGAATTTCGATAATTTCTGAAGTTTTCTTTCTCAGAGCATGCATTTAGAGAAAATTTAAAATTTTAGTCTTTGCAAATATCTGAGAGAAGTAATTTTCGAATGTCTTTGTTGAGTCATACAATTCGATTTTCTTAATGCAATCAAATTTGGGGTATAAATATGTGGAAAACTTTTTTACTATACAATTTTTGAGCATCATTTATATATATAAGAGATGATGGTCTTATTTATCTATTCCCTTTTATATGTGATCCGTTCATCGAATGTACATAGATATTATTCAAAATATTTTAGAGGGAAATATTGAGGCATATATGGTATAATTTTTCTAACATACTGTAGAGTACTAAAAATATTTTTCTACCTCATAATTTTCTTTTCATATGTAGCATACTTTTCTTTTTTTCTAAAAATAGCGTAACTATATTGAGCTAAAATAAATTGGGGTTTCCTTTAACTTTTAAACCACCTTCTGTTGACATTTAATATAGTGTAGCTTTTCTAGAATTCTTGCAAAAATTATAGTATAGATTCCAAATCTTTATTACGTGATAAAACAACAAAAAAGCTTGCTAAAAACACTCTTTCAAATGACATTATTGACTCTTAGATTATTTTAAGCAGAGAAGTAAAATGAAATGAGTGCTTTTGGGCTATGTTTTAATGGTACTTTCTGATCAAATGCTTAATAATATCGGTTTTAATTTTTATTAGATTAGTGCTGAATTTAAAGAGGTGCATTACGCTGTTCATTGAATCCCCAACATGTGAAGAGGATGAATCTTCAAATTATTGAAACATTTATCTGTTTGACTCAAAAAGTAGTGGTGCTAAATATTTCATGAAATAGTCTTTGGATCATGTCCCAAATTTCAAGATTTTTTTTATTTGTTGACTGCAATTCGATCGAACTTTCTCTCCCTCTCTCTCTCTCTTTTGTACCTTTAATATAAAAAAAGTATTTTATATCTATATAATCCTTCTGACACACATTTGGTTAAACCAGTTTTTTTTCTTTGCATTAAGGGCACGTACTACAGAATTTTAGGGATTCTGCAGTATATTTTAAAGCATATCTTTGAGAAAAAGGTGCTCACATGTGAAAGAAGAGACGACGTAAGTTGCTTTTTACGATGGATATTTACAGATTTGATGTCTGTTTTGTGAACAACTTTTCTTTGTTTTGCCTGAAAATTTTATTCCATTGAAAATTAGCCAATGTTTAATTTAAATAAATTTATCCTTTTTTTCATGTTTTTACCAACATTCCTTTCAGATGGGAGGTATTTTAAAAATCCATTAAGGAAAACGATATTTTTTTCTTAAAAGTAGTTCTGGTATTTCTTCATGGTTTGCGTTCTGTAGCTTCTGGTGTTTTTTGTATCGTACCAAACTTGGTGCCCAGCTGTCCATCCTATAATACATCATCATTACTATAGTTTTATAACGTGACAAAATTAGTTTTCATAAGTTTTTTCTTCTTCTCAAAATAAGTCGGATAAATCTGTTCTCAAAAACATATACTGTAACAAGTAGTTTAACCTTATCTCTGGTTGTGAAATGCGTATTTGAGAGATATTTTATTTTTATTTTAAGTCTCTCAAGTCCAAGGCCTTGGGAACAGTTCAGTTTGGTAATTCATTCCTTTCTTCTAAGTAAAATGAATTTTTTGAAGCAGATTTCTAAAAACGAATTATCTTAATGTTTTTGTATTTTGTACTTCTTAAGAAATTTAAATTAGAGTAATTTATCAAGCACCAGTAACCGATACTTTAGGAGATATTATATTTCTTGAGGCTGAGTTAAGAGATCATGAATGAATTTCCTAATAAATTAGTTGTAAAAGCAATTAACTGTTTGTGTGTGTGTGCTTCCCTAATTTAAGTCAACCACACTATTACTTTAAAAATTATGTAGAATGATATACTGTTCGAATGCAGTAGCTGATATTTAAGTTTTTGAATTTGAATGTAAATATTTCAAAACTGTTTAGTTAAATGTTTTGATACATAATATTTAATCCATACTTGTAAAAATTGCATATTAAAATTCTCTGCATATAGAAAAATAACGCGTTACAAATAAATATTTAGAGATTATTCTTGTGAATTTAAAAATGTTATAAATTTCCTGTGATTTATATACATACATATTTTATGCAAATACATCATAATTGTATTAATGTATTTTAACTAATTTATTGGACTCTTTATTGGAAAAACTTTCTAATTTACATATAGTTCCTTTTAACTTCTGTCTTTAAAAGGAGAAAAGTATTACTCTTAAAAATAATATCACGTAAATCTTTAGATTGAAAAAAATATCCATTATTACTTGAATTAAATTAAGAAAATCCAAATTCCTTCTGTTTGTATTGCATAGAGTAAAATAATAATGAATAGTAATGATTTAAATCTCCTTCAGATTTTTTTTTTATTTTGTGACATCGATAAATGTATATATATATATATATATATATATATATATATATATCTTTCAAAACTAAATTCAATTCTGATTCATAGCCTATTTAAAAGTTATTTCACTCGAAATAATTGCCTAAACAAAAATAATTCAACAAGTCCCTGTCAAAGAGATGGTACAATTGCTCATTGCGCTAATTGCAACATCGTCTAATTCCAGTCAAATATAAAAGTACTTACAACATCGTACAAACGACACAAAGTAACAAACTAACCTCTCAAAATTAAAATTGATTCCGATACTTGGTGTGTACTCATCCATTCTGACCTACTTGAAGAGAAAGAGCTTAACACGATCTTCAAAAGAATTAGAAATTATTTTTCCAATTCTAATTGACGGAAAGTAATTCTTCCCGATTTCTAGAAGGAAATCCGCTTTCACAAAACGGCGTGTTTAAAAGAGCGTGCATAATTGAAAGGTGCTCAAAAACAGGAGAGAAAATGAATCGAGTATACCAAGATCTTTTTGTAATCATTCCTTAAATAGAGCCTTTCATCTTTATTTAAAAAAAGACTATATTTCAGTCGAAATGAGCCAAGTTTTGGGCGATCATTACCACAGTCTGGCAAGAAGAACCTCCGAGTTAGCGGAAATTTATATTCCAATTACAATTTCTTTTTCGGCTCGTAACATTGTTCCCGATTCATCACACAACACGGGAGCAATTCTTCGGAAATTGTTCGGGGCTGCTAATGAGCCGCACAGAGCGCTGTTTTAAAAGTAGTTGTTCGGTGATCGCATAAAACGAGCGGTCTTCTCGCTAATCCTTCGCCATGGGGACGTGGAGTAATCCACCAAATAATACTCCGGAATCTTTTATCTGTTTAGGAAGGTATAAAAGAATTGGGAAATTAGTTGATGTTTATTAAGATGAGTGACGAGCCTTTTAGTTTAAATATATATATATATAATCGCGATTCTCCAAACCACCCCGCATTAAAATATTGTAATCAGCATTTAAGACCGTAAACGATACATAAAGGAGTAAATGAATATATTTAATTTATTCAAAACGAACGCGCTTTATTAATTCCTTATTCTAACTAATATTCTACATGAGTAACTATTTTTTTTCGATTTATAATATTTCATTTTTAACGATTTTAAAAAGAAAAATTACTCCCTCGTTTTAAGAGACTGATTGTATTCGAACTTTTGTAAATATATATGTGTGTGTGTGCGTGTGTCAGTAGCGCACACAGGAATTTTTAAAGGGGGTGGGGATCCAGACTCGAAAGTCCACCATCCTTGAATCATGCTCCTTTTGGTTTTGTCGATTTTCAGGAACGAAAAACAGTTGAAAACTAATTATGGAACAAATAATTAGCATTAATTAATAAAATTAATCATTAATAACAAATATTTACTTAAATTTTACGTACTATATACTTAAAATTATAATTAATTCGGGAAAAAAATCAAGGGCTTTGGGGGATGGGTCCGAACCACCAGGACAAACCCCCTGTGTGCGCCACTGGTGTGTGTCCATGCGTGCTATCGCGTGTGTATGTGCATGTATGCGTGTATGTATGTCTTTTTGTCTGCGATACTAGTTTGTAACGCACATGAATTAATTAATTTTTAGCATTGTATTTAATACATTTTTTTAAAAATCAAAGTACTGATGCTTTTTAAAGAAAAGCTTTTAAATAAATTCTTTTTGCTACATGAACTATTAAGTAATAGACTTTCTTACTATTAGTCTGTATATATATACCGACATTTCAATATTTCGTAACTATACATTTTAATATTAAAATAATTTTTGAAATTATGATTAGATCGAGTTAAATACACAGGGATAGTGCTCTAACATGTTTTTCAATGTATTTTATATTTCTTAAAGAACAAATGGACCCATTATATGTAGAATATTATATAAGATCGTATTTCGAAAGGCAAATCTTCTATAATTTGAAAATAATCATTTTTCCAGGTTCCATTTCACTTAAAAAAAGTAAGATAAAAATAATGATTTCATATCCTATTAGATTGCGCTCGTGTATGCTTAATCGATTTTTTAAAAATGGAATGAAAACATGAATGAATTCTCGATAAGTTTTTTAAGAGTTTTTTTTAACTATTTCTCTACTCGTTTGTTATAAGAATGTTAGAAATTAATTATGTCTCACCATTTAGAAGAATTAGTTATGCTAATAAATACACACACACAGTTAGCTCATTTTTCCCAAAATAATAACAAAAGAATTGCTCCGATATTTAATTTATTGCGTATTTTTTATGAAGTTCGTTCTCTATTTGTGTATTAATACAACATTTTGATAAAATTATTAAGATATCCTTTTTTTTCGGGAAAAGTCAAATAGAACTTTCAACGTGAAAATAATGTGTTTCTTCTTTTTCTCTCTCTCTTTCTGTTTTTCTTTTTCATTTTTTCTTTCTTTGAATTTTGTTTTTCTTGGAGTTTGAAATTATTATACTTTTTCAACAAACGAATAGTCTTGAAGGAAAGATCCTGTGATTATTTTAAAGTTGCTCTTTCCTAATTTGTTTTATTTTAGAGCATTTTCGTTGAGATATAAGATTATATTCTCCTTGTGAATTGCAATTATTCTAAAATAACTGATCTACAGTTGAAAAAGACAAATTGATATCTAAAAAGAAAGGAAAAAAAAAGATAAAAAAAAACTTAATTTTTTTTTACCGTTGAAAATATTTTTAATAGGAAATATCTTAAGTATGCACATAAACTATCGTGTGTATTATTTTAGAGCCAATTCTTCCGTCCCCCCATCTCTGTAATTAATTGTAATCTAATTTCTAGTCCTCTATGAGCTAGTTTCTCAGTAACAGAAAGCATATACAAACGTACAGTTTTTCAGGTAGTTTTATAAGTCTTATGAAGTTGTTTCAAACAAAACATTATTAGAGAATTCATAATTGATCCACTTCCATATATATATATATATGTAAATTATTTTTAAAAATAATTCTCTTAAGCAGCTCTCCTTCTCGATTTTTTGTTGCTAATTTGCATTTAATTTTCTAACGTCATAAATTTGACCTCCTAAATAAAATTGATTCTTAAGTCTCGGATTAAATTCTTGGATTTTTCTGTTTTCAAATCATTTGACGAAAATAATTTCTTTTGACTCCATAATTTAACAATATTCTGTTTGTATCGTAAATTGTTGTGTTAAATTCCCTTGGGTGTTCGAATTCGTCTATTATTCTGGCTCTTTTTGCTTTAATATTCAACAGAATTGATTGCTTAATAATGTTGCTCTCAGAAGCAACAGACGAAAAAGTTACTTATTTGTTCTACGATTCCTTCTATTAATACAGATTTTGCGATTCTATATGATCTGATATCTTCGTTTGTTTTATTAAAAATTATGTATTTTTTAGATGAATCATACTAATAGTGAACAGCTTCGACTTTTGTTTTTATCAGTAAAATATAAAGTTAATGAATAAATCATTTTAATAAAATTAAGAATAAAACCAATTTTCAAATTTTGCTCGCATTTTTTCGTTCTCGAACGATTTGTAAATAAAAGAAAATAGAATGTGTATCACAGCACTCTCATAGCAATGATTCCGTAGATATAAGATTGGTAAGAGAGAATATATAATTTCATTTATTGTTTACTTTTGCCCATTTTGTAGAATAAATAAAAAAAGAGTCAGCAGCTTCCCTGAAATATCTTTATTGGGCATAATATGCTAACTCGAAACGGTGTCTGCACAATAAAACCTGCCGACTCCATTGCAAAAAGTGTCTCCATTTTTTTTCCGCTTCAGGGCCTTCCATGCAATCGTTATATGCAACTATAAACGAATATCAGCATCCCCACATCCCTCCCATTCAATTCCATGATGATCTAAGGCTGTTGTGCATAAATAATCGTTGGAGATTCAACGATAAACAATTTGAACTGATGCCTTCGATTGAGTGAAAAGAGGGAACATATTTTTATTGTGTAAAAGAATTTCGAAATATCCCTGAAAAGCACCGTTGAATTGAAAATTGCCTTTCAGAAGATTATGTTCCTTTCGCTTTGCCTTGGAAAGAGGATTGTTTTTTATTACAGAATGCCGTGTTTCTAGGCAATTGTATGATTTCTTTCCGCAATTCTTTTTCGCCCTTAAATACGCTATTTACGCCCTTTCTTTCTCTTCTCTCTTTTCTTTCTCCTGAAATGTGATGAAGAAAACAACCATTTTTACAAGAAAGAAAATGTCTCGAACGAAATTATAGCGAATCACTCTAAATGTCGAGAAATGAATGCCAACTACTCAAAGGTAAAAGTTATTTTCACTTCAGATTATAATCCTGGCGCAATGCTTTTGAGGAAACTACTCCAAATTAATGTTATAAAAATGGTTCAGAGTTACTCTGATATATTTTATTTCATTTAAGTTTGCTTTCTGTTTATTAAGATAAAATGTGCGGGTTACTATAAAAAAGAGCATGCTGTATAGAGTGTGATGAAATCGAATACATTTCATAATTATCTTAATTTTAATAGAACTCTGTTTTAAAAGCAAATATTTTGATCCAGTATTTTTAAATATTTAAGATAGAGAGAAAGAGAGTAAATTAGATTTAAAGAGTATAGTGTAAGAAGTTTTTTTAGTTCAATCGAAAGGGGGGGAGGGTTCCATCTTTTTTTACTTTGATTGAATTATTGACGTCTTCCGTACCTTAGAATATTGATTTTCGTACGAATATAAAAATAAAAGTAGTTTTAAAAATAAAAGTAAAGGTAAGCTTGAAAGAATTTTTGCAGAATCTAAAAGGAAAGTTGAGCAACAATGTATAATTTTAAAAAATGAATATTTTAAAGGGTGTTTTTTTTTTTTTTTTTTTTTTTTAGAGGTATAGACGGCCGCGGTAGCCGAGTGGTATAGGCATCGGATTGTGGCTGGCTTTGTCACGAGTTCGAGCCCAGTACCATTAAAGACCCGCCGTGTAGGGCAGCGATGCACGCTAAATCTGTCGAGAGCTGAAACGTCCTCCCGTTGGTGTGGTGTGGTAGTTAGGAGAGGGGGGTGCCAGCTCAGGTGTCGTCCACGTCACTTGACCATGGTTCAAAATTACGTGGTCCGTCGCCAAAAGCCCTCGTGTAGCTGAACAGTGCGACGTTAATCTTCACTCACTCATTTTAGAGGTATAGAACTTTAAATTGCAATAAAACAACGATGTATTATTCGATTGACATGAATTTTTTTTTATTCGAAAGATAATCTTGTGGCATTACATTTTAAATATGATTTATGACATAGGACTGCCACGGCTGGCTCGGATGTAGTCCAATCTGGACGTCCAATTTTCGATGACTTTTTCAACATTTGTAGCCGTATATCGGCAATAACACGGCGAATGTTGTCTTTCAAATGGTCAAGCGTTTGTGGCTTATCCGCATAGACCAATGACTTTACATATCCCCACAGAAAAAAGTCTAGCGGTGTTAAATCACAAGATCTTGGAGGCCAATTCACAGGTCCAAAACGTGAAATTAGGCGGTCACCAAACGTGTCTTTCAATAAATCGATTGTGGCACGAGCTGTGTGACATGTTGCGCCGTCTTGTTGGAACCACAGCTCCTGGACATCATGATTGTTCAATTCAGGAATGAAAAAGTTAGTAATCATGGCTCTATACCGATCACCATTGACTGTAACGTTGTGGCCTTCATCGTTTTTGAAGAAGGATTCCACCAGCCCATAACGCGCACCAAACAGTCAGTTTTTCTGGATGTAACGGTGTTTCGACATACACTTGTGGATTAGTTTCACTCCAAATGTGGCAGTTTTGTTTGTTGACGTAGCCATTAAACCAGAAGTGCACTTCATCGCTAAACAAAATTCGCTTATGAAAATCGACCATTATTTTCGAAATAAAATTGCACAATTTGAAAGCGTTGCTCATGCGTGAGTCTATTCATGATGAATTGCCAAACCAAACTGAGAATAAATCACTTGACAGCTGTTAAATCGGTCGCCATCTTGGAAAGTAATGCCAACTTAAACTTCTATACCTGAAAAAAAACACTCTTTATAAGTTAAAACAAAAAAATCTATGAATTGCTGTTATTAAAGTGTATGAAGGAAATAGCAATAAGTATATTTTTACGAAATGCATCGTAATTTAAATGCAGAGTGTGTTTTGACATGTTGAAGTAGGTTGAAGCTAAAACTGCAATTTTTGTCGTGCAGTGTATTTCTTTATTTCTAAAACAAAACGTTCTCATGTTAAGTTTGCGCATCAAATTTATTTTTTTAGCATGAAATTATCTAGCTCAAATAAAAAAAATTACTACACTCGTAAGACTCCGAAATCAGAGCAGATAAAAATATCATGTGCGTAAATAATATATTTAATTACTGTAATTATAGCTTTAATAAATGAATACCAGATATTTCACCTTTTTTTTCTTGAGAAAATAAAAATCGTATTGATTTTTTTTTTACAAATATTATTTCTAACAAATTAAAAATGTGTTGAAATAAAAGGGAGAAAAAGAACATATAAAAAAGTTCTAATGTTACCCAAGCGTAACGAAAAATTCGTGAAGCACTCTTCATTTAATATTTATTTTCAATATTTATATTTTCTTTCTTAGACCTATTTGTTAAGAGGAATTTTCTTTTTTTTAGTTGAAAGAACTGGTTTCCTTATCCTTCTAAACTGTGCTTTCTATGATGTATATATTAACTGAGTTTATATATATATAATTCCGTTCATTATATACAAAAAGATCGTTTCTTTCTTTGTTTGGTTTTTTGCTGATATCGTAGGCGTCCTGTTGATGGAATTTTTGTTATTTCTCTGTGATTAACTTATTTTTAAAAAAAATGATTTTATTTTGTACTTTTTTAATTATATTCGTCATGGATTACTGAATCCCCTAATATTGGTATTTGTGAACTTATTTTATTTATTTTAAATGTAAAAAGTTTTTTCGAACCTTATTCGAGTTTTTTCTTAACAGTACACTTTCTAAAAACAGTTCATCCTCAAAAATGTAGCAGCATTTAACAAAAAATTTTAAAGGATTATTTTGACAGGCTTTAATGTGTCCCTCCTCTACTTAATTATTTTGAACTCATCTAGAAAATTCAAAGCACCCTTATTAGGTTTAATGAAAAGAAAATCTTAAGCAAAGTGATATGATGGATATTCTCGATGTCGAAATTTTTTCATCAAAAACCCCTGAGCTCTTAGAATGGCCATAAACCTTCTCTTATCACTTATCTTTTTATTAGCATCAGTTTAAACACGTATGTTTTCTTTTTCTACCTTGCACTCAAGTTTTGACGTTAAGAACTTGTTTTCTTGAATACATTAATGTCATCGAACTATTCTTTCATCGGTGTTAATTACTCCGTAAGACATTCCCCTTTTACTGAAACAGGCTTTCTTGAAGGATTAAGGGAGAAACATCCTTTTTCCGAAGCATGACGATGATGTTTGCAAATATATCTGTAGAAGGTCTTCCTCTTCCCACTAAGTGACACAGATTAGCGTTCTTATTGACAATCATCTGACGGCACTTGAATATAAAACATTTCAGTGTATACAATAAAGCATACTATTGTAGATAAATTGCTACAAATTTTGTTTTTTATATATGATGCGTTCTGTTTCTTTCAAGGAAAAAAATCGTTACAAAAAATATAAGGTGATGTTTACTTACGGAATGATAGACATTTATACGGCATTATAAATATTGGGATGTGCTTGGCATTTTATTATTATGAAATACAGAGTTCTCAGAAGAAAGCTAATAAAAATTACTCTGTTAATTAGGTTTAGATTATTAGTAAATTCAATATTTTCTCATGAATTTCGATAGGTTACTTAACTGTATTCGAAATTACTGCACAGTTAGGGTTATTATAAGGCATCGATTCTCAAACTGTGGGGCATGATAACCCTACATGAGGGGCTCAAGCATATCGAAAAATCGAAGGTAAAGGATTATTTAAAAAATTAATTTACTGAAAGGAAACAAAACAAAATAAATTGTGTCATAATAAAAAATAAAACACACATTTACTCTGATATGATATACTTATAAATGTATCAGAGCTGTACAATGTATTTGATAATTAATTTATCAATTCTAAATTAAGATCAAGCTTAATAATTACCAGTGACTCCCATGGGCTTGTCTTACAGAGCAAAGTTTTTCAAAGAAATGTTTAATATTATAAATTCACACTCTTAAGTTATTTTTCTATATTTAGCTGAAATCCCTATTTAATCTTCAAAGTAGACAATGCAGAAAATCCGGTTTCACAAAGGTAAGGTGTTGAAAATGGTGATAGAGTACGAAAGGCTTTTGTTTTCAGTGCAGAAAATTAGAAACGCCACATAGCGCCATTCTTATCCTATTATTTAAAAGTAATCTACTTAAGGTGCCTATTATTTAAAATTGCGTGCAAAAATTAATACTTATCTTAATAATTTTAACTGTATATTATGGAGGCAGTAATTGTAGCTTTAGTGTCGAAGTATATTACTATTGCATTCAATGCATTGTTATTATATGAGGGTCGCGATGAAAATTATGATTGAAAATAGGGTCGCAAATATTGAAAGTTTGAGAAACACTATTATAAGGAATTATAACAACATATCTTATTACGAAGCACTTTTTGTGTAATTTAACCATTTTTAATAATCTGTGCGGGTAAGAATATTCGGATATTTCCTTAACTTGGTTATTAAACTGTTAAAACATCATACAACTCTTATCAAACCACTTATTTTTAAGATAACTTAAATTTAACGAGTAAAACCTAATCGATAATAATTTTATGGTTTTATATGGTTGAAGTAAACAAACTAATCATTAAAATTGAGTGAATCACAAGTATACTCTCTTGTTGGAAAAGCAGACTATAATGAGTTATGTGCTTTCATGTGAGAACGCGGAAAATTGGAAGAATTTTTTTAGAAGTAAATATTAGTTTTTCAGATTGTGTGTCGTATAACTCTGAAAGAAGAGGGTCGTAAGAAAAAGAAAAGGTGACAATTAATCAAGACTTTATTCTTTCATACTTTTTTTAATGGCAGATGTTTTTACATGTTAGAAATTTGTTTTAAAACTCGAGTCAGCAAATAGAAAAGGTAAACCTAGAAAATGAAGGCAGCAAATTCTGATTTAGCGTGCCGACGAAAGTAGCAATCACTCATTTTAAGGTGAGGGAGGGATTCCTTTTTTCAAAAAAAAAGTTTTTGTTTCTAGTGACAAAGGAGAGAAATCCTCATTTCTGCTTTCTTACATCTGTCACAAAATGTAATTCAATTTGGACATGTTCCCATTTTGTATTCTTTTTGAAGCAGTGTTCGTGAGATTCATCGTTTTACAGTAGCATGACTCCTTTTTTTTAAAAAAAAAAAAGGAGAGTGAGAAATTATATTAAAAATATCGTATGAAAGCTTAAAAAACAAATACAAGTAAATATAATTTTAATTATACATTTTCATGAAAGAGATATATTTTTCATTCAATTTAAGCTTATATAGAATGTAAAATTCAATTTTCAAGCTGAATTAAGAATCCTCTGAAAAATTATCGTTTATTTATTATTATTAAATTTCATTGAAACATACTTTATTTATGAGCAAAAGATGAGAAAAAACAAGATCTGACACATATCTTGCTTGATTTCATTTTAATTACACGAAAAGTACAATTATTTATATATTTGTCCTTTTCACTCCATATAAATTTAAATTTTATCAGATTTTTCAAAACTTTTTTCAAAAAGGTATTTATGTTCAATATTGATAAAAGTTACATAAATTTTTTTTTAAAAGTGGGTATTTTAAAAAAAATATTTTGAATAAGTATCGAGATTCTAATTTGAATGCTGTTATCCAGTATAAAAACTGTTTACACTTTTCAAAATTCTTTACCCTGTAGAAGCATCAACATAAAACATTGAATTCATATTGTGCTGAAAATGAGAAAGCAGCAATACTTTAAAACTTTCATAAGTTGATTTCTTATAAAAGTTTACCTAAAAAACCTGTCATTCAAAAAAAAAATTCTCCTTTTAATAAGAAGAAAATACTTTCAAAGAAATATGAATGAAAGAAGCGTCGCAAATAGTGCGTAGGCTTTATTTGTTTGATTAAAATAAAGTACCGTAAAAAATTACTAAGAAATATTTATGATTATATCTTACAAATGAAAATTCACTCATAGAGGAAAAAAAATTACATTTGTATGCCTCCTATTTCAGTTAAAAGTGATTCCAGTACGTAGTCTGTAATTTTTATCAGTTTTATCTGACCATTACATAAAAGAACAAAAGTTATTCGGGGTATATGAGCATTAAGAAATATGTTTCTGATGGATACGGAAAATGTACCGAAGTTTAAAAAAAACTGTACGTAGTTAAAATTTCTATAAATCTGAATTATAATTAGTACGACAGTTTTTTTATCAGATTTTTTTCAAAGGTATTAAAATGATATGATTAATTTGTTTGGAATTAATTTCTTTTTCTATCATTTAAAAAAGCTCATCGTTAAGTAATGAAAAAATATTATTTTAAATTATTTTTAAATTGCTAGAATTAAAATATATTTAAAAAGGGGGAAAGCAACTGAATGAAAGAATCAACAAATGTTACTTTTAATGATTCATTAAGTACTAAAAAGGTGAAAATCCCTAAGTGAAAAAAAAAAGTTATTTAGAAACACAGCAGATTATAAAATAAATCTGACAATTAAATATGAATAATTCCTCCCTCTTTTACTATAATAATTTGCTATAATGCTTAAAATAAAAATATAAATAAAAAAACTTTGACGCAAATCCTATTCTTTTTTAAGTTTCTGTATCAATTTTTGAGCCGATTGTTTTCAAATTAAAATTTCGATTTAATCCTCAGGGTCACAACGCTAAGTAAGATTTAGGCTCACTATCTGCTCAGTGTTGATTTGTTTTTCTTATTTATTTTTTATTTTGACAGCAATTGAATCTAAATAAAATCAGATTTGATGTGGATTTTAACTTATCTGTGTTTCTCGATTATTTTTTGTAACTTATTTTTCTATTTTGAATATTTGAGAAGTAAAACATCGAGCTCTCTTCATTTTTAAAATGTTTGAAATAATGTGGAAAATAAAAGATACAAATGTGGGAAATGAATGATTATTAAGAAAGATAACTTGTATCGTAACTTCTAGAAACTTTGTAGAAGAAAATATATCGATAAGTTGAAAGTTTTTATGTATATAATAGGAATCAGTTTTTTTTAAAATTACATACAATGATTCTACCTTAAGTTTAAGCCATACTAAATGTTTTGATTCATTTTATTTTGTGTAGCGTGTGTGTGTGAATTTTCGATTTAAGTGGTAAGAATAAATGTTATTAAACATGTTATTAATTTTTCTATTAATCTTAATATAATGAAATGTCCAAGCACTCTTTGTTTTTTTTTATTCAAAAATCCTTCGAAGTTGAGCTTAGTAAAAATATAACTATGTTCACATTCTCCTAAAGTTAAAATGGTTAAAAAAATCTTTAAAAAGAATGTGAAAAAGTTTGTATTGATAGATTGTAATTAACTTTCCTTTTCTCTCCAATAAAATACTGAGGTATTTTTTTAAAAAAAAACAACAGAATTGATATCATAGAATAATGTTGGCTAAAAATGCAAAAAGTTGGAGAAAAAAAGAAAATACGATTTTTTCTAAAAATATTCACAAAATTATGAAAATCGAAAGGAGAGAGAAAAGAAAAAAAGCATATTAGTAAATTAATAATTAGTTAAATAATTTCAATTTAAAAATCCAGCTGTTTAAGGAATTAGAAGATAAAAAGAAAATTGAAAAACACAAAAAATATTTTTAAAACTAAATGAATACATACGCAGAAAATAACACGCAAGTTACTATCAGAGACAGAATGAAGGAAGAGATCAGACAGAAACTAACGAATTGCACAAACAATAAGCTGTGAGAGAGCAAATGTAAAAAAAAACATATTTACATTCATGGAAGAAATGAAAGTATATGAAATTATTGTACAAATAGATAAATTTTCCGTACATAAAATAATAAATATTGCTGTGAATGAAATATTTTTTTCATCCTAAGTATTTTTTAAGCAACTCAGAGCTGTGTTTATGTAACACAGTTACGTTATTTCTCTTATTGTTGTTTTATTTAGCATTAGAAAAATCATCAAATATATTTTAATCTCATGTCTCATCGAAATACTTGATCCTCTCTATGACTAACAAAATCATTTTAAAGAAGATTTTCACAAGTATTTTATGTTATTTGCGAATGTTCTGTGAAAGAAAATTTAATTTCATGATCCATGTTTTCTCTTGATTTACGTTCTTTTTGTTTTGCACGCTTTGTAAACGTTTTCTTTTTAGAAACATTCATCTTAACTATGTTTGCTGTTAAATAAATAACATTTTCGCAACTGCGCGCAATATTTATTTTTTACATTAATCTGATTCTGATATTTACTCTTAGTCAGTGAGCCTTTACCTTCCATTTTTCTCTATCACGATACAAACTCTGCCTTCCGAAACAAACACAAATCTAAAAGTTAATGTCACAAATAAACAAATTGTCAAATAGTTTTTAATACTCGCTTTTAAAATCCCCTTCATTCCAAACAGCCAACAAGGCACATTAGACAAAGTAATAAGTAATTTGGGGCGTCCACTTAACCTATGTTGAAATAAGATAGTCATTTGCACGGTTGAGTTACGGGAGCCCCCCACCATAATAGCTCGAGAGGCAAACTTTTCATCTTTTATATGCTTATTAAAATTTCCTATCTCAGATTAATTAAGCCCGAGTCTCGTTCCCTATTTATTTTTTCTCTCTTTATCTTCTCCGTACTCTTTTCTCATTTCGTTATACTGCTTTCCTTCCCCTCTCCCCTGCAAACTTTTTTTTCTCATATTTTTTGCCTCTCTTTCATCCGACGAGGCCAGGTTTTACGATTACGACGTGTTTTATCCTCGTTATTAAAGATTCAATGACCTTATTCAACTTTTTAAGTGAATGATTGAACGATAATGAATCTTCATAAGTGTATCGACGCCGTTAAAGCTGCGGAATGGAAGGAAAGAAAAAAAAATGAGAAAGAAAATAAGCGGCGATTAAGCTTCCGCTATTGGTACCGGGAAAGGACCAGGTTCTTAAAAGCGAAAAGTATGCAAAATCCCCTCCCCTTCCACCCTTTTGAGAACGCGTGCAGGCAATCTATTAACAGAGTAGAACTAGCTAATTAAATTCAGCGTTAATGAAAAGGTAGACAAGAACTCGAGAAAATGCAGTTTATAATACCCTCTTTGTTTAATAAAGATTTCTTGCTTTGTGTATTTCCTAAATTTACACTGCGAGTGACAAAGTGTTTAGTGTCTGAACTCTAGTAAACACTAGGTACCTTCAGATCAAATTACACCTCTCTTTTATTTTCGCAATTAAAACACAAAAGAGCTCGCTTAACATTGTATGAACAATGAACATGCAAAGAAGAATTCTTTAAACGTAATTTAATGGATTTTTAAAAATAGGGAATGTTTTAAGAAATTAATGAGTTATTTTTTTCACTTCCTAAAAGTTTATTGTCAATATATTTTTGCCATTTTATAACAACAAGATAGAAATCAAAAAGTCTTTCTGTGCTCATAGAGGAGAGTTATTTTCAAATGAAATAAAGCGAGCTAAAATAAATTTTTAAGTTTTTAGAATAACAGCTTCTAATCGGAAAAAAATTATAATGCTGTAAACTTTAAACGCTATAAAACTCTTCTTTAGGTTTAAAATAATACCTAAAAGTATTTAAGAACTTGGCAAAAAAAAGTCTATTTCTGAATTAATGTTCAGTCAAACGAAATATGGCGTTTCTACTGAAGTTTTGATTTTATCATAAGAAAAACGATTTTAAACTAATTTGTTTTTCTTCTTTTTGTTGAAGGCAAAGAAAACAACTGCTTCTCTTCTCTGCTTTTAAGATAAAAGTCAGATTACATCAAAATGATAAGATTTTATCTGTGAAAAACTTCGAATTTAAATGTGGTGAACATTTCACAATCTATATCCGAAATAACTGTGTAAATTCGGAGAATTAGATTGAAGGTTTAGCATATATATTTGCACAACCCTAGATTTTATTTAGTAAAATGCGTATCTATCCTTAAAAATGATTGAAGATGTACACTAATAAAGTTAGTTTATCAGATGTAATCACACTTCTTCTGGGGCCACCTCAAAAACCTTTGGATGGGGTCCAGGGATAATCACGACACCAACTCTGGTTAACAACAGCTGGTTACAAGGTACTTAAGGGATTCTTGCCAAACCACAAAATAGGTTTTATATTCTGATTAGCCGGCGCAAATACCTAACGAACTAACTCACTGACAACCCACTATTTCAAATTATTTTTATATGCTAATCATTCAGTTTAAGGGGAAAACAATTTAGCTTTCTTCTATCAACGATTTACTCTTTTAAGCGAATGCTCCTACTTTTGAACAAATGAAACTGCAAAACAGTAAAATTAATTTAAAGGATGGAAAAGAAGGGAGAACTCTATTTTCCTTTGATAAATGAATACATTAACTGTTAGAAATTGTTATCTGTCACTGTATTTAACATTTTACTAGAAACAATCGAAAAATACTCTTTCTCAATTACCCAAGATATGCATTTATTTGCATATGCATCAACTTTTCCATTTAGTTGCACGTGTATGTCTGTGTTAAACTGAAACTATTTAATATCCTTTTAATTAACTTTTCATGAAATATTTCATGTTATCTATTCAAAAGATTCATTCGTTATTTATTGATAATTATTTTGCTTCATAAATATATTCAAAGTTCAAATTCCTCATCACGATATAAATTAATACCGCTTTATTTAGAAATAAATGTCGTCACGCTTTTATTAATGCCTTTTTTGAGTTATATACCTTCACAATCTGGTGAATCGTTGCAATGTAAGATTATTTTTTGATACACATTTAAATTATTTGTGTGCAGTCAATTATTATAGCTTCTGAGTTGTTAACGAACGTATGACATTGCAAGAAAACTGAATGGAAAATTTAGAAAATATTAACAATTATTGTAGGGTATTTTTTACGAGAAATCACAAATATATTACTGAGAAAAGCTGATATATTTTAAATTGTGAGTAATTTTGAATAATTTTTACGTGATATTTTGAAATTTCGTTCAGCATTTTATGCAGGCTTCATTTATAAATCATCTAGCACATACTTAGTTTGTGACGAAGCCTGCAAAATCTGCATAACTAGCTCCGATGATACCATATCCGAAGGATCTCTATCTGAACCCGACGCGGAAGTAGGCGTAAAAAGCATAAAACTGATCATACAAACGCAAATACACTTTAAATTTATTTATCGAATGAGAAGCTTAAATTTATCTTGAGAAGATAATTCTCGAGTGTGATCAATAACACAGAATTTAACTCTTCTTATCTGATGTAACTGGAAGGGACGCAAGCCACTGATACAATCCTCATAAACCTCCGCATGGTCTCTAAACTAACTTGGAAGATATTTTTTTCAAAGTGACTAACTAGAGAAGCAACGTGTTACGACTCTTATTATTATATCGGCTTATTTTTATCTAACTGCTCTTCAAAAAAATCACTTTATACTCTGCACTTCGTATATTCGCATATCACATTTCCCTTGAAAGAAGGTGGAAGTTAAAGGCTTTCAATAAAAAAAAAAACAGAGTTAGTTTTAAGAAGAATACCTCTCGAGATACACACAGCTCGTTACAAATCAAGTCATTCGAAATAAATATGCACTTTTCCAAATGCTTTGTTTATTTTATTAAAGCACCTTACAAACGTTTGATGCACCGACATTTTTGAGGATAGCCTTGACGTGAAGCTCAATTTCGTTCCACACAAGTATTGCCATATTATCACTGATCAGTGTGACGGCATTACTCATATTAATGTGGTTCTATGAGACTTTTTTTGTCGATGTTCTCAAAGGATACTGTCTTTATGTCCACTTATTTATGTTTCATCTCCGGGATCTTCATAGTTCATGCTTACTGATCACACGCGTGTGAAATAAAATTATGCTTTATTCATGAATGTGTTTGGAATTGGACAAATTAAATGTGTCGAATGTTTTAAAAAAGTAACTAGCACTATTTTCTTAAAAAAGTGTAATTATTATTATTGTTGTTGTTTCACAAAAATTTGGGCTATTATATAGAGATAGCTTGGATTGGTTTTGACTAATATGTCAATAAACGTATTATTCATTATTATTAAGTACAGTCGAAACTCTATTTTACGAATTTTTCTATTTTTGCGAACTTTTTTCCTGGAACCAAGAACATTTTACTGTTTTCTTTGTAAAATAACCTTTAAATAGTGTTATAACATACACTGGTGTGCAAAAATTAAGGACGAAGTCGAAAAATTAGCATATCAGCTGAACGAAGAGGCAGAGCGGACAGAAAGACCAAATCAGGAGATTAAGTAAAGTGATGTACGGTAGCACATGCGCAGATATGCAGGTAGACGTAATGGGGGAGTGTCTGAGTAGTATAAAGCATGTTGTCGGTGTAAGATCAGTATTTCTGGCAAAGAGATTGCACGCCGTATAGCAGTTAAAATCACACCGAGTGGCTGCCTCAGCAAGAAATGGCGAATAATCAATCTGTTAGACGACATCTGGATGCTTTTACCCGAGGTCGAATCATTGGAAAGTTGGAGGAAGGCCGCAGTGTGACAAGTGTGGCTGCAGAGTTCGGAATTGCTCACAGCATCGTTTCACGACTTTGGAGACAATTTCAAACTACAGGAACAGCTATACGGGGGTTCAGTAGTGGTCGTCCACGAGGAACCACACCCACAGATGACCGGTACATTGTCTTACAGGCCAGAAGAAACAGGCGGCAGACAACGGGAGAAATCGCTAGACACACGACACAGGCGACTGGACGACCGATATCGCGTTTTACCGTGGCCAGAAGATTGCACGGTGGTGGTCTGTTTGCACGACGCCCTGTACGGTGTGTACCTTTAACGCCTGCCCATCGGAGAAGGCGTTCTCTGTGGTGCCGGGAACAGCGGAATTGGAGAGACAATGAATGGGGACGAGTACTCTTTACAGATGAGAGCAGATTCAGTTTGAATAGCGATTCTCATCGCATACTCATCTGGAGAGAGCGGGGAAACCGCAATCATCCCTCGAACATCATTGAAAGGGACAGGTATGGAGGTCGCGGTGTTCTCGTTTGGGGAGGCATCATGCTTGGTAGTCGTACAGACCTTCACATATTCGACGCAGGTTCAGTCAACGGGACCCGTTATTGTAACGAGATTCTTCTTCCATATGTGCGTCTTTTTAGAGGCGCTATGGGTCTGCAGTTCCTTTTCATGGACGACAATGCACCATGTCATCGCACAGTAGCTGCCGAACAGCTCTTAGAGAGTGAGGATATTGAACGTATGGATTGGCCGGCACGATCTCCGGATCTCAATCCCATCAAGCAAGTATGGGATTTTCTAGGCAGACGCTTGGAAGCTCGTACCTTACCACCAGTAACGATTCGGGAGCTTCGATTGGCGCTGCAAGACGAATGGGCAGCAATGCCTCAACAACTCATTGACACCCTCATTCTCAGCATGGGCAGACGCTGTGAAACCTACCTAGCAGTCAGGGGAGATCATATCCCCTACTAAAGACCGGATGTTTCTTGCTGGACACCCATCGCAGGGATTTTTCAGCCTTCAGTAGCATTGCGCTCCATGCTACTTTTTCAATAAAGCTTCTTTTTATCCCTCTGATTTCCCCTTTAGTAAGTGTTGCTTACATTACACATGTCCTTACGTATTGGGGATCTTACGGTATTAAATGTGTTGATTTGGAAAGCTTTTGTACAAAGTTATATTGAAAAAACCGTCTCGTCCTTAATTTTTGCACACCAGTGTATAGTTAATAGTTTTAAGTAACCTTTAAAAGTTTATTTTCTATTTAACGAACTTTTTCTCTTTCAATTCAATTTTTTTCTCCCTATCTTAAAAAAAGATTCCAGGACATTTTTCAAATTATTCTCTCTTTTATGGTGATCAATGACTTTGAACTGATTTTACTAGGTGCCTAATTCACCTAGAGCAATGGAATGTCCATAATTTTTCAAACAAAAAACTCTAATGAAACTAACAGATTTTAAGTAATTAAATTTTTAGACCCATGTGGTTGTGTATGCTTAAAATTACTGGCTATAAAATAATAGGCGTTTAAAATTACTCTTAGGCTAACAATCAGAAAATGTTGTTAAAAAATTCATTAGTTTTAATATAAAATTATTTTTTAAAGTTGAAAATGTGTGTGTACAGTGTATTCCTGGACAATGTTTTTTGCTCCCTTGTTTTCCTTGCAGATTTCTTTTTGATGGGTAAGATATATAAAATGAATAGAGAGAGAGATGTTTATTTTCAAAAAAAAATTGTATAATTACTTTTTTAAATAATGTATAGTGTTCATGAATTTAAAATTTGTTTTATGTGGATTTTAAAGTATATTAAAAGATGAATATCTATTTAACGAATTTTCCATTTAACGAACTTCTTTTCGGGATTTAGCGACTTTGTTAAATAGAGGTCAGACTGTTTACAGCTATAAAAATTAACTAATTCTACAATAAATTACTAAACAGAATTTATGAAGGTATGTATGTACAAGCTATTAATATAAGCTATATTATAAGCTATTAATATATGAACTTGTTTATTTATTCATTTGCATCAATATAAAAGAGAGTCAGATAAAATGAGTATTTCATTACACCCAAACCTCTCACCTCACATGCCCCCGACACATATCACATTAACTCAGTCGCGTTCCTTTTTATATAATAGATAAGACAGAAATATTATCTTACGCATCCTTAATAACATCAATTCATGATTTTTCTGCTGATCCCAGCATCTTTAACTGATTTCTGCAGGGAAAGGATGAAATTTCAACCCTGAATAGCGCAAGAGAGTATGAACTTCCTTCTCCAGCAGTAAAAACATCCGTCGTTCAAGCCGGGGAGGAAAAGGAGATTCGGCAATCACGGAAATGATGAAAAACAAATCACTCTCAGAACCTCCTCACTCAAAAAGCGTGCGTAATTTTAACCATTCATACTGATTAAAACTTGTTGATGGATCTGCAAATGGCTGATCCCTGAATAGTTGTTATCAAAGGGCGCTTTGTGTCGATGAGAGTTAGCGGCACGTTGAATAATAATAAACACTCCATGCGTTGATTAGACATAAGGCCACTCATGATAACTATCTACAGACAGTTTACAACGACTTTTTTCCTCTGCGGTTTTACGGCTGATTTCTTATTCAAAACAAAGCTGTTAAGCATTTTTTATTTATTATCTTTCGCATCATACAAAAACTATCGTTAAGATTTGTGCAAATTGAGGGATTGAGTGAATACTTTAATTGAATTATGGATGGACCGTTTTGTCTCTATTGATAGTGGATGCTCTTGAGCCATTCAAGAAAGCTGATGACATATGTAATTGCAGTTCTCAATGAACCGAGCAATTTTTTATTTATTCTAAAGCAAATTAAGGATATTTTTTTTGTCGTTTTAATTCAACTTTTTTGAAAATTTATGCTGCTATTTAGATATTGATTGTACTGTAGAAAATCGCTTAAGTGTTTCGTATGTATTGAAATTAATCCAACTACTCTATGATAAATAATCCTCACATGGGGATATATTCATATAGAATAAGAAAAATATTTATAAAAATGAAACGAATTGTATCATTTGAACACAAATCTCAAAATCGTAATTAATAATATTTGTTTTCGATTCTTCTCCTAACAACCTAGTATAATTTTAGAAATCTTTATATTTTTAATGAAATAATGGTTTAACAATGTTATTTATGCTGAAAACCTTAAATGATTAGAAAAAATACTCAATCAAATGAATAAAGTCAGAAAGTCTTGTGAGTCTTATATTTATTATGATTCCCATTGATAATTACGAATCATTATTTTCAACAATTGATTGTGGCATACATTTCTACTGCTCTGAAAAAGAAACACCATATGGTTTGAATGGGAAAAAATTGTGGTTTAACTATCCTGCTTGGGAATTTTTCTTAATTTATATGCATTTTTCAATAAAAAAAAACTAATCCATCCCCGTTTAACGATTAAGTAGCGGCAATTAACTCGTAACATCCCTTAAGAATAACAATTTTTAAGTAGATGGATCGAATAAATGATTAACAAAAATAAATATCTACCCTCCTATATTGCTATTTCAAACGATTTCATGGAATATTGTTCAATAGTAACAAATAATCCCTCATTGTCAATAGCAGTGATTCTTAACTTTTTTTTATTGTTGCTGTACACTTTTAACAATTTCAAAATTTCGTGGCACTCTAATAATGAAATAATTTTAAAGGACTTCTACTTAATTGTAATATTCTATTTAAAATAGTTTAAAATAATAATTTTCAATGTTAAATACAATATGTACGACAAATCCAACAAAATGTTTATCGAGTACTTGATTACAAATTAATTATAATAATTCATTTAATGTAAAATTTGCGCTTAATGATTTTTGATAATTTTGTTTACATTGGGGCGTAAAAATGATAATGCCTCTCTCATTTCATCATCTACATTTCAAAGTCTCGATCTTTTTTTCCTTTTTATATTAGTTAATGCTGAAAATCTGAATTCACGCAAATAAGATGAAGAAAATTGTAACAATATTTTTAAAACTTTTTTTTTTACTATTATGAGCTAATCGCATCTAATTTTAACACAAAATGAATGTTTTGAATCTTCTGAATGTTTTAAATTAACTCTGTATTGTTAAAAAGATCACGCGAAATTAGTTTTTCCACTCCATTCAAAGTTAACTCATATACAGATGTAACCGTTACCACAAATGGATTACAAACCTAATCAAAATATGTATCCATCTATCCACGAAACAATACATTAAATATTCCCCAAATACTCTTGCTTTATTTCTATAAAATGGCCGAATGTGTGTGATTCGGTTAAGGATTTTATTATTTTTTCCCCTCAGAGTGTGATTAATAATTTTAAAAAAAATTGGCGGCACACAAAAGTGCCGTGGCCCAGTGGTTGAGAGTGACTGGTCTATAGCTTACTGACACCTCCAAAGAGAAGAAGAAAATATACACCGTTACAGATCCTTCTTGTCACCATAAATTATGGAAATTCATTGCGAGGAACAAAAGAATCTGAAACATAAAGAATAAATCACCAAGTGTCTATCTCTAATGCCTCGATCGCCGAAATAGCCAATCGAATAGATAGGATTCCCCTTCAACCGGCGCATCGAACGATTTCTCTAAAAACCGGATATGCTTAACTGGGAGACACCCTATTTCCTTATCTCACAACGAGTTTCTGCCTGTAGATATCATCTGGCCGTTTTGTCGTTGTTAGTTCTTTGCCGGACGATTGTCAGTGTGGATGGTCGAATAAACCCATCGCTCAGGAAACGAGTTAATGCTAAACGTCTAAAAATAAACTCAGATTTAAATCCTCATTAAACGAGTTTTATGCAATCGGATATAGGTTTTATCAAGCATGTTTATAAGAAAAGGCCGTAGCAGACGAGACGAAACAGCACGCCAATTTCCTTTCCTTTCCTTTCTTCTTGAGTGATTGAGAAATCCCATTGAGGAGAATCGCATCGTCGCGTCTATGACGAGAATCTTGTTTAACCACTTATAATGAATAAATAAATACATTTATAAAAATGACGTAAGGCTATGCTCATCTTCAATGTAAACACTAGTAGTACATTTCCGTTGGTAGCAAATTGATTTTTTAGCATCCTTGCATTTTTCCTTCAATCAAATGAGTCAAAACCGATAAAGGAGACGAGAACTGTGAGTTGGACTGGTCATCGTCGAAATTTTTATCGGCGCGAGGTCAAGTGGCTGTCTAGGCTAAAGTGGCGTCGAAATCCAATTTTTATATCGACCGAAAAAATATGAAATAAGTATTGAGAAGAAATGGTCTTTCAAGATTTCGTCGTGTGATAGATTTGTAATGAAGTTGATGACATTCCAAAGTACACAGTGAATTGATAAAAATTTATTGGACGATTAATCGAAAGGATGTCTGAATAGATAATTGTTTTAAAAAGGATTTCTTTTTTTAAGGGATAGGGTTGGATGTGTATTTAAAAAAATTAAAGTTTTTATAAGTTAAAAAAAAAATTTTTAGAAATATTTTGTAAATGTTGCTCATACGTGTCTTCCCAAGATCAAAAAACGTTTTTAATGAATAATCAATAACTGATCGAACAAATAGAAAAATAAATAATATGACCAATGGCGCACACAGGAATTTTTCAAGAAGGGGATGGGGGTTCAGGGTCGAAGATCCCCCATTCTTGTATCATACCCCAATACGCCACCTAAGCAAATCCTTTTGATCTTGTCGATTGTCGGGAACAAAAATCAGTAAAAAATAAATTATTAAATAAATAATCAGCATTAATTAATAAAATTAATAATTAATAACAAATTCTTAGTTACATTTTACTTACTATACATATAGGGTTATAATCAATCGAAAAAAATTAAGGATTATGGGGGTCCGGACCCGGGATCCCCCCCCCTTTGTGTGCACTTCTGAATATGATTAAAATTAAAAATAATTTATTGCTAAATGAAATATCATTTATTATTAAACAAAAATGAAGAAAAACAAAGGGAGAAAAATGAAGTTTATTTAAGACATCATTACTTAGAGAATGCTATATTAATCACAGTCAACATCTTGGAAAACACTAAAATAAAGTTGAAAATTTTTAAACAAAACTAATAATGTTATATGAGTTGTTTGAGTTTTGACATTTCCAAAATAAATGGTTGTGCATCTTCTTTGTATTAAGCATAATTATTAAATATGTTACCAATGCTAAATATCTTAACAGAACAATTGATGAGATTGGGTTGTCACGAGATTCAAATCAATTACAAAAGAGAACTATAATTGCCTTTATAATATCTCTGGTGATGTGTTCAGCTTCATTGCATACAATTCTCTGAATTAATTTCATTTTTTTAAAAAAAGTAATGTTTTTAGTGTTTATTACATCTATCATGACCGTTTTATGTAAGGCATGGTGCTATAATTTTTACATAATTTTCCTTGGATATATTATTTTCTCAAAACAGAAGAATTCTGGGCTATGAAAAAATGGGACATGTTAAAAAAATTACCATAAAAATATTCTATTTTTCTCACTGGAAGTGGAAGTAATTTTGAAGTTCATATTTTAAGCAAGTAAACATTTTCCTTAATGATTTTAGTGTGTCTTAGTTTTTACTAATTCCAGAAGATTAATTTTTAGTATTTAAACATTTGATACATAATCAAAGATTGCAGATTAAGATATTCAGTTTATATAAATTGTGGTACAGAACAATTTGTAATGAATAAAATTAGGTATGCTTATTTATTTTTAAATTTTGATTTTTACATTATGTAAAAGCAGTGGCACACACAGGAATTTTTCAAGGGGAGGGGGGTCCGGAGTCAAAAGTTCACCATTCTTATAACATGCTCCTTTTGATTTTGTCGATTTTCGGGAACAAAACACAGTAAAAAAACTAATTTTTGAATAAATAATTAGCATTAATTAATAAAATTAATCATTAATAACAAGTAATTAATTACATTTTACGTACTATATACTTAGAATTATAATCAATCGGAAAAAAAGCAAGGGCTTTGGGGCCCTCCCCCTTGTGTGCTTTACTGTTTAAAAGCAATGAATTCTAGGTAAAAGAAGCGAAGAAAATGAATCTAAAAATTAAATACATAGTTGACAGTCAAATAATTAAAGAGTGGGTAAGAAGTATAGTCTTAGGATGTTGAGTAGACAATTATAAAATACAAAATAACTTGAAATAATCATCTTTCTTACTTTTAAATACACCTTTCAGTAAATAATATTACAATAAGCATCCATTCTGTTAAAAAGTAAGAAATCGAATTTTACTAGAGATAGTGCTTTTTAGAATAACTGTCAGTGCAAATAGACATAAACATCCTCTTTGCTGGACTGTACTAAATTGTATTAATTATCCTGAAATTTAAAAATTTTTGTGTATCATCCATGTTGAAACAAAGAAAAATTACAATCATTTTAAAAAAAAATCAATTTAGTTATTCCCATTTATTTTAATTTTCCGCTTAAACATCAGTTTCAACAAAACGATTTGACCAAAAAAATCGAAACTCGATTTTTAAAACTTTGCATCTGGTATTTTCATATAAACACGATAGTTTTTTTTTACTAATCATTCTACAAAAAAAAAAGTACATCGGCATTTAAAATATATATCCATTTACATCTTCTTAAAAACATCAAAGTTTAGATGAAAAGTTCCACATCCGGAATGAAACGACAGTAATTTGCTTTATTTGACCACAGTGATAAGTTTAATTCGTATGGTAATGAAAGCACCCATTCAACACCCTCTCTCCCCACAACATTGTGGAAAACGATTTCTCTTGTTACCCCTCTTCAGCTACAAGTGGGAGAAGTCTGCCTTTATAAAAAAAAAGCAATAAAAAAGTGACAGATAAAACACGCATCTGTATAAAAAAGAACTATCGTTTATGTTAAAGATGAGGATATTTCCGGTAAATTTGACGATAACATGTTCCTCCGTTGAGGCACACATTTTCATTTTTTTTTCAAAACATTATTATTTTTTCAGCCTTTATTTTGCAAACAATTTCTCTGCGATCGTTTGTGGATCGTACAATGAAGTAAGTACTTGAAGAGAAATGAAACTTTCTTAGATGCGAAGTACTTCTCGTTCCATTAGAGAAGGAAACTGTACAGAAGATGATTGCGACTGAGCCATCTGCATAAAAGTACTAAATGGCGACATTATGGCCTTTGATAACGAGCTTTAATTTTCCGTATTTTGGGGGCAACTCGCTCTGCATATCAAGTAGTCATCATTTACGATTGTTGACGTTTCCTTCTCACAAATCGTTTATTCTTCTTCGAGAGTTACGCAGGAATGACTTCTCGTGTCGGAGTCGGTACTTTTCGAAATGTTTACTCCATTGCGAATGTCGATCGGTTTACCGGTGGGCTTGAATTCCGTGTCTAAAATGATGAATTTTCCCTGGTGTTTATGCTAATGAAGACGAATCATTCTTAATTTAAAGGAGTGAAACCGAACTATGAGGGGGCGACTCATATTTTACTCACGGACTAACAGGTGCCGTTTTGTAACTTGGAAATATTATCACGTACCATAATTGCTAAGTAATCTTCTTATATGATGAATTACATAAGTATTATCGACCAAAAATCAACCAAGCACATACGAGGAATTTTTAGGACCTCTACTCAAGAGAGAAATGTTAAATACCATAACATATTAAACCCAAGCGTAGAAAGTAACTGTTCATGTTTGTAACCGTTCTCTATTTTATTTCATTAACATAAAAAATGTCCATGTGAATTTTATAGTCATACTTGTTCTTCAATTTATATATCTTAAAGTAATTTGGATTTTCTTTTACTGAGAGGAGGGGGTCTATGCATTTGTTACTATTATTGTGACTGCATAATAATCTGCAGTGTGTTTTTATTTACTAGCTCCTCAAAGACTACTGTTCTGTGAATATCATTATATATTGGTTACCATAAGGCGTAGATATTTATATATAAACATTGTTAAATGTTTAACATTCAAAAGTGTTATCAATTTTTTTTGCAATAACTGTGCGTCATTTCTTGTTAAAGTTACTAATTGAAAGAGTATTACTTCTTATTAAACTAAACTCAGCGGCGCAACATCCCATGAGGGCCAAGGCCTACTTTGCCCAATTCAGTATACGTGACCTTTGGCGTTGAGGTGCATGAGCAGATGTCTCGATCAGGTGGTCAGTCTGAGGCGAAAACCCCCAGTGTTTAGTCCCCAAGCAAGCTTCGGACTCAGTTATCGACCCACTGAAGGGAAGAAAGGCTCAGTCGACCTTGCCCAGTCCGAGGTTAGAATCCCGGACCTGTGGTGTGGAAGCACGAAACGCTACCACTTGGCCACTGGGCCACCATTATTTCTTATTACCCTATAACATATTATAGTATTGCTACTGTACAAATTAAAAATATTCACTTAAGTTACATTAAAATTCTATAAATTTCCTGCACACATTGTTCATTACATTTCCTCACAAGCCATCAATCTAAAAAACAATTCCTAGTCAAATAATGGCATTTCTGTTTCCTTATTAGGACTCAAAGTTTAAATTCTACAAGAATTTTTTTTGATGCAAACTGTTTTAACAAAAAATTAATTACATTAGTAAGGCAAGTATTTAATATAGTATTTTTATGCCTAAATATCGCATTTCTGACATGTTTCTTAAACGAGTTACTAGATAATTATTAATAGAATTTATGCGGGGTTTTGATTTCACTCACATTCAACACTTTATATATCTCCCTCAAGAAAATATTTTTTCTCCTATATTCGTGTCTCAAATTTACTCCATCATCCCTCCTCCGAAGTGCTCATCAATTCCATTTAACCAATGAAAACTGTCCCTTACTAAGCATTGCTTAACTGTGTCTGGATGATTAATATCTCTCTAATTTTTCCACTATCAGCGTCAAAATAGCCACTTTGCTAAGCCATCATAGACTTAGCTACGGGAAGGCTTGATTAATGAAAGAGGAATTTATCTTCTATTGTGGAGATTACTTCGAAGCGATGGCAAACAAAAGCGGTCGTAAATGAGCATTTTATTAAATTTATATGGCGTGCTTTTCCAAAAGAGTGGTTTCGTCTTTTGGTGTGCAGGAAATATTTCCGTACCTTCTTCACAGTCTGCTGACCCTTCCAGTTTCGCCATTCGGATTTCAACGGAGCTGACCAAATATGTGTATCTAAAGGTCAATGCATCAGTTTATATATATATTTATAACCTTACATTCCTTTTTCGTTACAGTCCATTAAAAGGACTCCTTAGAGATCACTGTCCTTCATGAAACACTAGGTTTTTCATTAAAAGTTCAGTCTTCGATATTATATTTGGTATTCAAATGTCTCGTTGTCAACTTGTGTCTCAAAATTTTAACGTTTGAGTGACAAAATGGGGTGATTTTCATTCGAATTCTTGTCTTGCACTGGTTCATACATTTCACAGGCAAATGAGTTTCAGGAAAACGGCTATCATTTAATTATCTCTTTCCCTATCTCTGATGGATAATATGCGTATAATTGTTCAAGTATTACGTGTTAGGATGGATTCTCGAAAGGTTGAGTGACAAAATGGGGAAACTCTTAATTGAATGCAGAAGATGTCCTATTTTGTTTATTTCAACGTCAAATATTTTCATATGTAAAAATGCCCTCGTCTTTTTTTATCTTTTGAATTCCATACTTGTCATGTTTATTTTACTTTACAAGCTGAATTATAAATAATCTTATGCAGCATTCATGAAGAAATATGTATTTTAATCAGTTTACTAATATAACAATGCAAGACATTTGCATGCTACAATTTAAAATATTAGTTAATTTTTTTCTAATACTCCCTGGGTTTGCTAATTGAATGGTAATTGTGTACACAAGAGTGGAGGTTGACCCCCTCCGTGGGTAATTTTAATTTTTACTCGGCGTTTTCATCAACGCATTTCTTAGACTATAAATCCCCCTCATAAAAAAAGGTATTTGTACGCCACTGTCTGATGCTATTATGAAATAAAATTGGGTGTATTTGAAATTATACATTGTATAAAGGCTTTTGTCATAATGTAAAGACAATACTTCTGGTGTAAGGTCCTTTTATTTTATAGTGTAGGATTACTTAAAATCAATTTCGATAGGAAATATTAGAGCTAGATCATTAGCCTTGAACGGTATAGGCCTACATCCATCTTTCTTTTTATACCCTTTTTCCGAAAGGAGTGTTTTACCCTTTTGTCTTTCCTCAAGAATTACATTTGAATCGTAAGTAATAGAACGTTATACAGAGAGAGACAGAAAACTAGAATTGTATAAATTTAATCACTTAAATATGGTAAGAAAATGGAATGAAAAGTACTAGTTAAAAAAAAAAAAAATATGCCTTTAAAATTTAATTTCGAAAATTCTATTACCTGATTAATTTTTTATCAAAAAATGTGATATAGATACATGTTTTTGTCAAAAAGCTCTACTGTAAGTTAAAAATTAGAGATTAAAGAATTTCCTCATTATACTCGCATAATACTAAAAATAACAAAAATTGTTTACTATATTAAAATGGAATGCAGTATACATGTTTATTAAGCATTGTAAAATTTTTATTTCCAAAACATTTTTCCAAAATCTGATACTTTTTTTTTTTTTATCTTGAAAAGCTCATAATTTATGCGAGATTAATATTTATGAAGTAAAATATTAAGTATATTCATATGAATAATCTTTAAATAAAGCATAAAAAAATATTTTAGGTTTTAAATGGAAATTTTAAGTATTTTTTGAATCAACACTTTTTTCTTCTTAAACTGGCTATTTTCCCCATTCATTAATTTTAGTGTTTAAAGATGTGTTTACTAGAGAAAAACATACAAATTTTTTTAAATACAAGCAAGAAATTTGTATTTTTTGAGAATAAAATTTCCACGAACAATCAATGACATCATTTGAATCAGGATTTTGATAAAATTTGAGTAAAACAGATTCGAAAATTATGAATGGCTGTTGTGTTGTTTAACTGTCACTTTTTCCTTCAGGCCACACGAGTTACTTATGCCAATAAAACTTGCTGGACTTTCAAGTTGCTAAATTATCACGTACTGATAATTGCTTATCGAAATACAATGTTTATTTTTTTCTTCACCTCTAACCCTGAAGTAAGATCGCTTCAGCCTACCCTAAGTTAAATAAAATTCTTGTTATATAAACTCTATTATGGAAAATGATTTAAGTTATTCCTCTATTAAGTCATCAGATTAAGCGTGGCTGTATCAGCATAATAACGTATATCAACTAAGCAATTTTTGGTAAGTGATGCGACACTGCTTTAAGATGCATATTTACTTTTGAACTCTAAACGAATTAAAAATATCATAAGTGGGGGTTATATGTTTTAAATTCCCTGTGTAGAAGGTCGAAAAAGAATAGTGATAACTGATGGATATCATGAAATAAGTGATTAAACCAAAGTACACATAAAACAAGTAATATAAAAAAATTAAGTCAATTCCTACTTATGGGTCTACAAAGAAAATTTTTATTTTAGTTACTTTTTATTAAATAATTACAATTAATATAAATATGTATATACATATGACAGAATCACAATATTAAGTGGCAAAATAGAAAGCGATTTTCCTTTCTATATACGGTGTTGGACTATTAATTTTGTTTGTTACTATTTATTCATTCATAAATCACATTCTCAGAAATAAGGCCATCCCAAGTAAGGTTCGAAACCGCGAACTTTGGATTAGAAGTCCAACGTGCTATCCATTGCGCTACAGGGGCACAACGCGAACGACTTTCCTTTCTATATATGCTGTTGGACTATTATTTTTCTTTCTTACTATTTATTCATCTTAATTACTGAATTAACATTTGAAAAAACTGTATTAACATCAAGTGTCTTCCACTACAAGTTTTATAAAATGTATTTGAATTTCAGTAGATGAATAAAAAGTATTTTATTAACGATTGAAAACTTGAACAAGATATATAGTCAAAATTTTTTACTAAAGAGAGATATAAATAAATAATCAAAACTGAAAAAATTGTAAGCTCTAACCAGACGTAAGATTTTAGAAAGGATATATTAGAAATTAAAAATAATAGAATTTAAAATATAAAAATATAAACGCTACAGTATTATAAACAGGGAGAATGTGAACTAATAGTAGGAATTGAAAAAAAGAATATTAGTCGTAAAGAATACTGAATTAGTTTCCAAAAGTAAAATAACAAAATACGTAAAATAAATCGTCATATAAATGAAGTATAACTATAAACTTAGAGCTACAACAATTATAATGCAAAAACTACAAAACATTAATACATCAATGGAAAAAACGCAGTAGTTTTAATAATATAGTTTGACAAAAGAAGATGTTAATTAAATATCAAAATCCAAAAGAAATGTATTTCGGTTTGAAACTGACCATTTGAAAAGCATATTTTAGAAAAGAGCAGTAACGGAAAGGATGTACCGATGTGCTCCAGTTTGACTATCAAATCTACTTCCTGTGACTAAAAAAAGAAATGGTTTTTAGTTGATAAGAGAAACTTAAAATAATCGATGATTGGATTGTAATAAAGCCTTCGTCTTCTATGTAGAAATTAAAATGCTTTGTACAATCAAAAAAAATGATGTATATAAAATTTAAAATTATATATAATAAAATAAATTTTTCCTTGATATAAGAAACTCGTGAAAAAAATTTAACAAATATTAATATCATCGAGCTTAGATTAAATTTTGCAATTTTCTATACTAACTTAACGCTAAAAACATTCTGTTTATTAATAATAAAATTAAATTCCCAATTACTACTTTAGAGAATTAGAAAAATATAGTTATTTTAAATTTCATTTACGAGAATGAAACTCATTTTTACTTCTATCAGTCACAATTATCTTTATTACGTTTAATTCTGATATAAATTAATACAGCAGCTACGAATAGGAACATTTTTGGTTTTCTTTTCAAAATTTCTTCCTGGTAACATAAGTTTAATTTTTTTAAAAATTTAAAATTTTAAACTTAATTTAAAATATTTTTTAAACATTAATTCAATTAAAAATGTTTTTTTAAGTATTAATCCTATATATAAATTTTTTTTGTTGAAACTCCGGGGGGTCTGTTATTTATTTTTAAATTCGTATGGATTTCTTTAAAATCGGTTCCAACAAGAAGTGACAGTGTTAACCTAGTGGTCATGGCCACGGACTAATGGTTGGTGTGTCATGAGTTCGAGTCTTCTGCCGCTGAAGACCTATTGTGTAGAGCAGTGATTCCCAAAGTGGTCTATATCGACCCCCAGGGGTCTGCGACGACCTGAAAGGGCTCCACGTTAATGAAGAAACAATTTGGTGGTCCGTGAGGTGTAAATGGGGATGACATGGAGGTGACTCTCATTAAAGATCGTGACTTGGATTTTAAAAGAAATTTTAATCAAATGGAAACCTGATTTTACCTATTTAACAGGTTTATTTACTAAATTTAATGAGGTCAAGTTTGCAGTTACAGATGACGGAATAAATTTTATTAAATCAAAAACCCTTTCAGTTTTTCTTTCTGGAATTAAGCTAAAGAAGTATAATACTGGAGTTTTTTCGCAATTTTTCTTAAATTTAACCTGCGTTCAACATTAAAATGCCTTATATTCAGATTTTGAAACTAGGTCTGAGAATTCTTTGAGTATGGTAATACCCCAGTAGGCAATGAATTCATATGGTCATATTGAAAAAAAATGTCATATATTACAATAAGAACTTATTGGAATAGACACTAATGAAGATCTTAAAGTAAATCTTAGAAACGGATATCTACAATTTTAGTTTTAAAAAGACAAATCTGTTAATTGTCCCGAATGATGGAATATTGTGAGAAAATTTTTAATTGCTTTTCCTAGAGAGAAGGAGTTTCAGCTCTCTCTCTCTCTCTCTCAGTTGCCAATCTCTCTAAAACAAAAAAAGGGGAAAAAATAGACACTACTAACAGAGGAGATATAAGATTAAACCTGACAAAGTTGATATCAGACGTTGAAAATTTGTTATTATAGCACCTGATTCATCCCTCCCTTTAAAAGCATTTGTTTGTTGTTTAGTTATTTCATGTATTAATTAAATTTTAGTTTAATTAATTTACATGTTCTTAAATTTTAAACACTAAACTTCATTAGAGATAAATATTTAATTCTTTTAAAGTAAGTAATTCTTATAAAGTAAGCTACCAAAAAGACATTTAAATTCACAACTATGCAAAAATTCAATATTAGGTAAGCAGGAACAGAAAAACGTGGCAAGGGGTCTATGAGATAAAAAAAAGTTGGGGAAGCTCTGTTGTAGAGGGACTGCTGCACGTAAAACCTATTGTGGCTTAAAGTCCTCCCGTTTAAGTGGTGTGGAAGTTTCGAGAGAGGGTGCCAGTTCAGGTGTCGTCCTGGTTACTTGACCATGGCTCAGAATTATGAGGTCCATCTCTAATAGCCCCCGTGTTGCTTTTTGTGCGATGTTGATAAACACTCGCGCTCAAGAACAAGGAGAAAACTTTTAATATCATATTGAATTGAAGAACCGATGAAGAGAGATTACGAGTCTCGTGGCTAGTGATTTTCCAATAATGTAATAGATTTTAATCCTGATTCCATTAAAAATAGCATGTTGGTATACTGAGAGATACTAAATATATAAATATATTAAATGGTACAAGACCTCGTGGTCCTCGAATGGTGTGGAGGTCACGAGAATAAGACAGCAGTTTGACAAGTTTCATCTCATCATTTGGCCCCGAAGTCGAAATTACAAGATCTGTCACAGGGGTCGGCAACCTTCTAGCTGTGGCGTGCCAAACCAATCTGTCAATATGATTGAGCACACTGTAGGACATGTTTGAAAGAATTCGATTCCCACGATAATACATGGAGAATTGGAAACTAGAGGTCAATAATTTAGATTTACAGTTTTATAATATGTTAATTTTGCATCATTTAATGATATTTCCTAACGAAAAAATAAACAGCACAAAATATAGCTATTTCATCAATAAAATTTTTTAAAAAATTAAAATTGTAAACTTATTATGTATTTTTAAACAAATTTGTATTAAATTAAGAAATGTGGACAACTTTAAATATAAGTATTTCCCTTCATTACAATTAAACAAGAAGATAAATAAAAATTTTAATGCGAACCTAGTTGTTGCACCGCTCTACTTTCATATCGCTAAATTAGGGCTGTGATTTTTTTCAATTTGACACGATTCTGAGCATGCAGTTGTTAAACAATTTCTTTACGGATTCGAAAAATTCTTCATATGAGGAAAGAGAGATTTTTGATAAACCTCTCCAGCAATGACATTTAGTAATTTACAAAATAGTTGTAAATTTATCTTTAAAGTTATCTTTCAGATTTTTTCGTAATTCCGTACTGATCCGTAATTCTGAATGTGTTTATCAAATAAGGTCCATTACTCAATTATCAACTTCCATCAACTTAAAAATTAATCTCTCCAGCAATGACATTCAATAATTTACAAAATAGCTGTATGAATTTATCTTAAGAGTTATCTTTTATATTTTTTCGTAATTCCGTACAAATCCGTAATTCTGAAGGTGTTTGTCAAATAAGGTCCATTACAAATTTTTCAACTTCCCTCCACTCAAAAATTGACAAATGTGTTGAGTAGTACAGATTGCCACATTGAGAATCGAACTTCGTGCCACATGTGGCACGCGTGTCATAGGTTGCCAATCCCTCATCTATCATACGTAATAGCATGAGAGAGGAGATATTCTTCTCCACAACATAAACTTTGCCCCTTGGCTTGTAAACTTAGTCTGAAAAACTCCATGGATAATAAATCTTTATTGGCTTGTTCGAGTCTTGGAGAAAAAAACACCCGTTAGAGAGTAATCTCTATTGTATTATCATCTTAAAGAATACGTCACAACTAATTTTTTAACGATCCACTTTCTTCAGCTGTCAGTTGTTCTCGCAATGACCAAAAACACGAATCAAATTTAGGAAAATCTCTCACTTTGAAGACCGCACTTGGCCATTCGTCATTTCACCCATTCTAGTCATTCACGTGACGAAGCACTTAGAATGAGGAAAAGGGACCTACCACAAATCTAGTATTTTAAACACTGACCTATTAGTGTCATGAGTGCTAAAACAATGCTTAGAAAATAATAATTATTAACGTGGTTATTGTATAGTTCTTACTATAAGTCACCAAATAATGGAGAATATACTAATAATTAATCCTTATTCTTTCGATGTCTTACATTTGTCATTTAAGATATATAAAAAACATGCTGTATATATACCACCTCATTTCTCAAGGACGGAAAAAAAATACTCAAAAATTCATGGCTTTTTAAAGGATCTAACCATACTAATGACAAAATAATAGTTCAAGAATATAAATAATGTCAACGGATAATAAAATAAATACTTTCATGGAAAAAAGTTTCATAAAATATTAAAAATGCAATTTCTTTAATCAACGGTTGGAGTTAAAAATTATTATATAAATATTTTAATAAATAATTACAAATATACTTATTGTAGTATTATGATGACTTGGTAAAGAAGGTGCTTTACTGTATACTAAATTTCTGGAGCAAAACTTTTCGAATAGGTTGATTGTAAATTTAAATGAGCTGATCATTAAACATAAGCTATTGCCGGAATCTAAAAGCTCAAAATCTAGGATGGCTATCATAGGTGAGATTTCTAAGCGCCGATCGTTATGTTGGAGAGCTAATGATCAACTTATTTGCATTGATAATTATCCTTTTGAGATTCTAAATTCTGTACTTGAGTACGCAGAAATTTTAGCAATAGAAATATTAAAACTTTTGTTTCGCTTTAAATGCTTTCCATATAACTAGAAATGAAATTATTTATAAAAGGATTGGTACGTCATTAAACTAATATTGTTTTTCTTCAATAGTTTGAGAAACTTATGTTTGCCTTTAGTGTAGTATATTTTACATTCTCATACACGCACACATTTATATTAAAACATTTAATTTTCCGAAATTTCAATAATTATATGTATTTATTTATATTTTTCGGTGTCTTCTTCTATTTCTTGGAATTTGAATTATTGCTCTGTAATCATTTTCAGCGTCAATATTCTAAAACAAGATATGACACGTTCATATCCCATATGAACTCTCAAAAACTACATTCAATTTCAAATTGTATCCAAACTTTGTATTTTTAACTCACAAGTAAAAAGGTTGTTTCACCTGAAAACTGAATAATTGCAACAATTTTACTTTTTTGAAAGGTTAATGACAATTTGAAAAATGTAATCTTTTAAAGTTTTAACATATTATTTTTATTTTTTCTGCAAAAAAACTTGCCAGAACTAGGTCATGTTTAATCATTAAAACAATTATACATAAGATAACCATTTTTAAAGTATATAATTATTTGAATTATTACTTTATAAATGGTTTTCGTCTCAGCTTGTTGGAAAGTAGAATTTACTTTCTGTACACAAAACAAAGAAATCGATATCGCTCTTGTGTTTTTATTATCAATACAGTTGGTAAAATTAAGGGTTAAAATGTAAGGATTATAAATGGCATTGAAGCCAATTTATCACGTCATTTTGTATTGAAATATTAGTTGGTAATGAAGTATTTATATCAAAATAATTAACATTTTCTTTGTAGACGTTGAAATCAAATTGTTAGTTTACTTCTAATTTTGTCAATTTAGTGAGTCCGATGTAATTAAATTAAATAAGTGTATTGAAGTATGAGGTTATTTTGAACTTGTGAATAAATAAGTGTTATAATATTTAATTAGATATAATAAAATTATTCAAAATTATCTCTATGAGCTGTTACCAAGACCACGGTAAAAGAACCATTTTGATAACTGCTTTTATATAATTTAGTTTCCTCCACAAAAAAATATTCCAGGCTTAACATTAATTCATCTGAAATTCGGAAGCTTCTTAACACCAAACGGAAAAGAAAAAAAAACTTTTATCATCTAACTGACTTTTAATACCGTCGCGAACAAAATGAAGTTGTTAAACAGAAAACTCGCCCGAAGAGCGATAAACGTACCATTCTGACAGTGTGCTACTTCTGGTAATCCTCTTCCGGTTATCGTTAAAGAAAAGCATACGTGTAAAAGTGTCTATTCAGTTAAGGAAGACTTATTGCTGAGAAACAAACGACTTAAGTTTAATAATATTAAGCAAAGAGTTAATCTCTCTTCTGTGAATCAGTTGCTTAGAATCATTTGCATGAATACGAAGTGAAAAAACTGTAAGGATATATTTCTACAAGAATTTTGATGTGTATTTTATAACTTTTATGTAATTATGAGAAATAATTTTCTTTAAAAAAAATGCTTGACTTAAAATATTTAATGTATCGTCATATGTTTGACATTTTAGGCAATGTTTTAAGGCTAAAGATGTAAAATGTCATGGACATAAACGCAAAGAAAGAAGACAATTTTTAAAAAAATGTTTGATGCTCTAAATTGGGATAATAGGATATATGCAATAAAAGGATGCATATAATCAGTTCCTATTATTGGTTGAATGAACGAAGAATTTACAGTTTAAATTAATCTAATTACGAAAATGTTTTTATATACTTACATTTATATTTTTCTTTGCTAACGGTCGTATCTATTTTTTTTTGTAAAGAGGCATTTTAATAAAAACAAATGTTAACTGAAAATAATATTTGCTATTTAAATGTACAGAAATTAAGTCTAAAAGTTTTTAAATAAAAATTGCTAACACCAATTATTTAAATGTTGGAAAAAATATGCTTCATTAATTTTTCAAATCACAAGCGTAACAAATATTTATCTTGTGACAAACTTAATCTTATTTAATTATCAGAAAGATACACTTAGACAATCAGCAAAAATATGTTTGTGAAATACAGACATCTCTTTACTTTGTTCATTTTCATTCTCAATATTTTATTTTTATTTTTTCAAATTCTTGTTTTTACTAATCCGTGTATCATAGTCCAATACACACATGCATTTATAATACTCCTTGCTTCGAAGTTATGATTCCTGAAATATTTGCAAATTTACTCATATGTATATCTGAAATCTGTTTTTTAATACTCTTTGCATATGTAGAGAGTACTATATTCTAGTTAAGATGCTTCAATATAAGTAAATTTTTTTTCAAAAGGCATTTTTTTAGATATACAATATTTTATAACAACTAAGAAAGTATAAATAGAATTAAAGTCAATGCGCTGCTAAACAAATAGAGCCGCACAATTAAACTGAAAAACAAAAACTCATTCCTTAATTGAAGACAATCAATAGTTGGAATCTAAGATCTCTGCTTCATGACTGCATACCACATCTCTCACCTATATCTCAATTACATTTTAGGATAGAATCTACTTATAGCTGTGAGTTAAGCATAATATGTTTTTTGGCTTGAGTATTTGTTAGGGAAATGAGGACTTTGGCGCCATCACAAATTTAACCTGTTTACGTTTCAGATCGCACTCCCTGTTCTGTAAAACAGGAAAGTCTCTTTGACTAATTAACTCTATAAGAGTTGAAATACTGTTGTCAGCTTCAGGGCTGTCACCAAGGCAACGTATCACCTCCTGAGACGTGCTGTCTAAGATGAAATGGAAATCGCATAAGAACAATTACAATTAAACTCTTAAACATTTTCACAGATTGTTATCTGTTCAACAATGCGATTTTGCGATAAACAAATGCGTCCTCCATTATGGTTCATTGTGTTAAGGGTTATATATAAAAACGTCTGTGCGAGCATTTTTTTATTTTTAAGAAAAGAATTATTTCAGACATTGTAAGAACGTAATTGTATTACGGGAATCTGAAAAAAAACTTCCTTCGCTCTTTTTTTTATAATTATAATTTGCTAATGAATGAGATGAATCACTTTGAAATCAGTTACAGGAAAATGAACAAAATAATGACGAAAGAGAAAGTGAGCTTCTTTTTTTTAATTCAAGGAGACTGAATGTTCACTAAAAAAGAATTTTATCAATATCGCAATATCCATTCTGTGCGCTATAATTTCTTGAAAAATTAAATAGAGAAAAACAGAGAATTAGTTATAAAAAACTTTTATACGCGTAAAAAGATTTCTTTTAAAATCAATAATGGAATGCGTGTAATATTCCAAAATCAAAGAAGCCTTTTGTTTGACCAGTGATCTTCAAACTTTTCAACTCACAGAATCCCTAGAACTTGTAGGTGCTTTCGTGGAACCTTATTCCACATACACACACACATACTTCGAAGAATATATCTCAAAATAATATTTAAAGTAGATCAACATGTTATAGACACTTTATGTAAAACAATATAAAAAAGTGTTGCATTTATTTTATTACAAAATTCCAATCAAATTTTTTATAAATATAATTTATTCATTAATAATATTAATTTGTGATTCAAGTGTCGCCTATCCATGTATTATATTTAGTTACTAGGATATGTGCTTACTTTCTTTCACACAAACTATCGAAGTTTAGGTCAATTGAGATCAAATGCAATCGCATTACATATTTTGAATTTAATTTTTTTTAATACTTTGTTTCTGTAGCCACTCAGGTTAAGAAATATTTTCCCTTATACACAGTATTCTGAATGACACTAAAAATTTATGGCTGTATGAGAAATACTGTGCATTTTTTGCATGAATTTTCAACCTAAAATTTAGAAGCTGTTCTTGCTTAAATTTAGATTTTAACATTGAATCTGTTAATATGTTGGTAAGTTGTTTCCTATTTTGTTTAGTTTTGTTTTCCTACTATTAGAAAACTATTTAGTTTTGTAAGACATTGTGCTAACTCATGAGTATAAAATTATCTTTTGAAACCCAAGATATATATATATATATAGGAAACACTAGAATATTCACAATCTAGTAGGAAGATAAAACGTTTTAATATTATTTTAATGTATAATAATAAAAGTTTAAAAAGTGTTGCAAAATGAAGTTATTACATATAAATAAAATTTCAGCTTTAGATATACTTGTAACTCTATGAACTTCATAGAGAACGTGAATCCATTTTGACTACATATTTATTTCTTCTCGATTTTTTTATTGTGACTCGGGGAACCGTTGGGTATGCATTGGGGAACCCCAGGGTTCCATGGAACATAGTTTGAAGATCACTGTGTTAGACGAACTGCTCAAATTTTGAATGAAATTAAAATCATCCATTTTAATATGTTCCTTAAGAAACACTACTCTCGTTCCCTTAAAGCAATGTTACCTTTAATTTTTCAAAAATAAAATGAAAATGAAAAGTGTAATTCAGTGCACCATTTTTATACCCTATTTTTTTTTTTTTTTTTTTTAAAAAAAAACCCATATAATGTAAGGCAATAAGGTAAATATAAATGCTTCCAGTTGTATTTTAAACCTAAATAAGAATATAGTTTCTGTATATTTATTTTCCTAAAATAATATTAATTTAAAAAATAAAGGTCTATTCAATTATTTTTTACGGAGACTGCACGTTCAGAAAACAAATTCTTACGAGAGAGACTTTTTTTGTTTTTGTTTTTTTTGCTTTAATAATGAAGTTAACAAAATTTCCATTCTCCTTTCACATATTCATTAGGTGATTCAAACAAAATAGTAATTGTATTAGCAATGTTTCCTTTTCAGTTAAACGTCAATCATTCGTACAAGTGCACTTTTCATGCAACGTGAAGCAATCTTATTCCAAGTTCCAGGAGCTGTGTTTTTATGTGAAATAATTAGTTCTCGGTCCCTTTGAAAAGCTTCGATTCAGTTTTGGTAGTTGATTAAGGTAAGGGTTTCGAGGAATCGAGGCCCATCCATTAAGCGACTGCCCATCCATCACGACAAGTTAAGCAACCAATCCGAGCATACGCCTGAAAGATTATCTTGGGAACGAGGTAATAGGAGAGTGGTGGCCAATCCAGCTAATTAGATGATGATGGAAACACTTGCTAACTCTTATTAGACTATCAGCTATTTTTCATAATATAGACTCATTCAGGGGTTCATAGGGACTAAACGTTGGAGGTATTAACGCCGCACTGTATGCATTTGGTAAAGAGGGAGGGCGGATGTGTAATCCAATGGCTTACCACCTCGTGAGCTGGTCGAGGAAAGCTTTCAGGAAATTTTCACGCTGTGGATGCTTTATTATTGATTGGGTGGCGGTTCTTTAGTTGGGCTCTAATGAAAGCAGATGGTCATTCTGAAAGGTTCTTCAATAGGTTCCTTAGGGATAATGTAAATAGGATGAGTGACATTTAAACTGCTCGCTAAAATATTATAGCTTTAGAAATAAGGTAATGAAGTAATAATGTTTCTATTAGAGAAACCAGCAATGGCTTTCTTTTATGAATTAGACCGAAAAAGTGAACAGCGTTTTACCTCTTCAAATATTTAAGTGAATTAACGAAAGACCTTTGTCTGACGTCTTTGCAAAAAAATAATAAATTTGTTTGTATAACAATGTTTTGAGATTACATATTTGAGGAAAAACTCGTAATTATATTGTATTAAATTATTAATAAACGATTAATGTAATATTGAGCTAATTTTTAATTTAAAAACTCATTGATCATTTTAAAAATTAAGAGAAACCTAGGTATTTAAGTAATCTAAGCATAAGTTTGTATTTTCCAAAAAAAAATGAAAAAATTAAGAGTGTGAATAAGGGGGAAAAAAGAGCTAGTGAAAATATATAAGCTCTATTTATCATGTACAATAAAGAATTAAGTTTCTAAATCCTATGAGACTTACGAATAATAAACTTTTGTTTAATTTATCCTTTGAAAATGAAGAAAAATAAAATCGACTTTTACTCAAATTCCCTAATTTAAAATTACAACATATCCGTCAAATATGTTTTAATATTTGTCTTAGTTCATCTTCGATCGTATTGTATAGCGGAATTTAAGGAGCCTAAAAAGAAGAGTAATATTGATTTGACTATTCCAAAGTCTTAAAAATTTAACTACAAAACTTGCATTGTTTTATTATAACTATCTTTAAAGAATTGATCCTTTGTAACAAAATGAAAAAAATATTTATCTTCCAATAATAGCATCAGTTTTTTTAAACCAGTGATATCATAATTTCCGTTGTTGTTAACAGACACATAAAAAATCCAAATAAATAAAAAAAAAATACTCCTAATGCATAGAATACACAAAACCTCAAAGTAAACCAATTAATCAACGCGAGTCTTAAAGTCAATTTATTTTGCTGTGTATAGCTACTTCCGCTATTATACTGAACAATATTTAAAGGCATACGTTATGGCATCTTTATTGAACAGTAGCACGCTTTTATCGCTAGAAAAAATCGCTCACTTGCTTGCTTTTAATACTCGGGCAATTATGGCGCCATTTTATGAATAGGGCGATGCTAACAGTGGTAAATGGACCATGCCTAAGATGGAAGGAAAAAAATCTTAACACTATCTATGAATGAGATGATTGAAACCGATTACTTTTTCTTCCTTCTTCATTTCCTCGGGCGACTGTTGCTTGGTATTGAATTTCCAAAACCACATAGATATTCTAAGAGAACGTTAGTGTATGAAAACATTTTTTGATGGAGGGAGGAATATATAAAAAAGTTCATTGGATAAGCTGTGAATGATAAGTTATATGTAAGAAACAAGTATTAATTTTTCTATTTGAAAGAGGATGTACTTCTTTGTCATTCCTTTCAAAGTGTCCTTTGATTAAAATCCAGTTTAGAAAGTTTGAAAACACTTATCAATCCATTTATGTTTAGATTTTTCATTTATGAAAGAAGATGTAAGTGGATTATTTAGCTTGATTATAGCATTTCCTTTTGCGTTAGATCATTTACACTTATTTAAATAATTATACGAGTTTTAAGTTTTGATTTTCTCTAGGAATTCCCCCTTGCAAAACAGTTTTAAAATTATAATTCTATAAGAAAGGAAAGCTGTATGTACTGAACAACTCGAAATAAACCTTCTTTGGTATTTGCAATCAAAGTATTGCAATAAAAACAAACGCTCTATTTTGTGTATTTTTTTTGTTCTATATTGCCACTTACGGAGTTTCAAAGATGGTTATGTATATGAATGAATGTTTGTGGTACAATGAACAAACACACTGTACTCGATCTCTCTCTCTGTGTTTCCCTACCGTAGTTACGCTTTTTTTTCTTTTACCACGTATACCGTTTATTTAAGTCCTGATAATAATTAAACGAAAAAAAGGGTTGATTCTGTTTTATGAAAAGCAATTTATGTATATGATATTACATTTAGACGGAATAAATAAAGTTAAACTGTACTAAAAATAGTTAATTTGAGTTATACGTAGAATTAAAAAAAAACTTGGGTTTATTTAACACACTATATAAGTTTCATTGGTGCATTGGTAATGTAAAAAACAGAAAATTGTGCATATGTAAGCTTAATTAAAGGTACTGAACGAAGATAAGATAGTGTATCCTATGTTCTTACAATCAATTCCCATTAAAGCCTTTCTTCCAATTTATTTCAAGACGTTTCTTATCAAAGACCTTGTTTGGAGAAAACAGATTCCAACGAATCGTTTCCAATCTTTTTTATGTATTCTGTCTTCCATGATTGAGCTTCACTGGCAGAAATGGTGTGTTTATTCGTGAATCGATCCACCCAATGCACTGGTTGGCATGTCAGGCGATTGAATGATAACCTGCGATACCTGCTTCTCACAGCATCATTTGCTAGTGATTACTGACGCAGACAGAGGAGTCGATAGAGAAAGGCAGAAGGAAACCCAGATAAGGCCTTCCCCTACCACAATCATTACTTACGGGTAAGCACAGACTGACAAGGCGAGCGACAGGGGACAGCTATTTGTCATCCTTTCTAGCGTAGCCCCTGCTGCGCCCTCCACTTTTGGGCTCCTCTCAAATGACTTCCAAGTTACGAGCTGCGGGTGGCTCGTACACACGCGGCTCTGCCCCGCTCGCTTTGCTCCCTGCTCCGAAAACCTCTTAGGTCGCCTCCGCTTCGATTGGTCGGCACTCTCGTTACGTCAAACTTTGAGTTTTGTTCACGGTGGTTTTAGATATCTCCCTCTAAATGAATGGATGTATTGCGTTTTATTTTCCTCCGCGGTAACAATCCATATGCGGAAAACGATAAACAAAATCGGTGGGAGGTGAAAATGAAACAATTACATTTTGAGCAGTTGCCCTGCCGGGACATTAAAGATTGCAGTCATTGGTACAATCAGACCTCAATGCGTGAATGGAACATTAACAAAACACTACTGGAAACAAAGATAGTTAATAAACCCTGAAAACTTTAAAAAAAATTATTTTAGAAAACGGAAAGATGTAGTAATGGGTCTCTCTAGGAAGAATCTTCTCCAGGCTATTGAAAATTCTACCTATAGAGGCTATGATATCGAATAATAAAATGGCATCGAATTGTTTTGTAAAAAGGAAGTATAAACAGAAACACGCGAGATTTGGGCTTACAGCAAGTTTAAATTTGCTTAGCCTCAACCTCAAGAACATACCGCGGACTGCACATACCTTTAACCTGAATGTCTGTTATCCGTTATATAGTTAAGTAATTACTTACATGTGCTAAATGTACGAAATATTGATTGAATTAGCAATGATACATTTGTATTCATTCAGGTAATTTTTATTCTTATTGCTCGGGGAGTCGCGCTAAAGAGCTCAAATGAATTAATGAATAAATAATGGACTGTGTATTGAATTTTTAATGTATATTTATTAAATAGCGTTAGAAGCGCAATGTTTGCGTCCGTCCTTAGCGTTAGCGTAGGGTCTTCTCCCCCACTTTGACCCTGAGTGGGGTTATAATAATAAATGAATACAGCCAAATGTGCGTACAAGCGAGGTTTTCCGGCACCAAGACACTTCACATCGGAGCATTTATTTATTTATTTGAATAAGTTTCAAGAAATTTACTAAGACTGAAATAACTATTGTACGCACGGAAGTTATTCGCCATTTATAACGATTTTAAAAAGTAAAAATGAAACATCCAAAAAAAAATATAAATACTTATTATTTATTTTAAAAAAACAACGTTAAATCTCTCTCTATATATACATACAAACCATACATTAAAGTAAAATATTCAATTAAAATAATGTGCTACAGGTACAGATTTCAACCCAAAAAACATATAAGTACCGAAACAAAGGATTATTGGTATAGTATACGTTTCGATTTATATTAATTTAATGCATGATTCATCAACAAAACTTCATAATGAATAGCATATTTCTTTATTAATTACATGTTTAACAAAGCTGCTTACAGGAAATAAGCATTTGCGGAACATTCTCCCGCTCAAAAGGGATATTATAGTCTCATTTGATAAATTATACATAGACAAAGAGGGATAAATAGGGACTTCCCGCATCTTATTTCCTCGTACAATCAACCATTCCTCTTTTCGTTCCATTCTACTCCCTCACCCCCATTAATAACAATTCAGCTTGTTGCCTCAGATTAAGAGAGGAAAAAACTGAATTCAATTAATCTCAAATTAGATAATGCTATGTACACCACAATCTCTCTCTGAATCAGCATGATCCAAAAGGATAGAGACATATATCTAAATATTTCCTTTCTCCTTTTACTATATCATATTCATAAACACTTGAATTAACAAACATTTTGAATTGATCCGAAATGAATTATTTGCAACTACTTGGAATTAACAAACCGGTGGTTTCTTAGTTCTATAACAAAAGCGATTTTATTCCATTCACAGCTGCATGTTGTGACAAACACTTGTGAAAGAGCCGCATTTCGGCAACTACTTATAACCTTCTGAATGGCACCCTCTAATTATAATAAGAGGGTACGTATTGTTTCATCTCAGAATATTACTTCAAGGAAGTGACTACAAACTGAGATGAAGTGCTTTGCTCATAATGAGCAAGCATACTAACACACATGGTTTAGAATATTACCCATTATCGAATGACTTGCGTTCATTATTTCAATTACTAATGTTTTTAAAGAAATTTTCAGTTCGATAAAATGCGCTTAATAAATTTATATAATGCCGTTATTTTTTTAAAATAATTATCTCTACTAAAAATTATTAATATTTTCACTAAGACAAAATTTGGTTTGTTAAGCGGACTTTCAGAGAAGGTAATTGTTAAATTTAATACACATAATTAAAATAACCATTACGATATCTTAAATTGTGCAAGTAGATTGTAGTCATAAGATTCTTTAAGGGTTAACCCTTCCCATGAAGGGAATTTCTAATTACAGAACCATTGAGTTTTTTCAGTGATGAAAGAAGCTCAACTTCTCATTCCTTATTCTAATTATATGCTAAAAGCATACATAAATTTTTTCTAATATTTCACTTAGATTTATCAGATTTACAAGTATGAAGTAAAATAAATCATTGAGTGCACATTAAAAGGTTTATCTATGTATAATGTATAAAAATCGGATTTATCAATGGGAATGTTAATGAATAAGTCGGTAACTGCCAAATGTGATTTTTTCCCCTTCTAAACGAAGTTAACAACTGAATCCAAGAAAGTTGATAATTTCAAATATAAATAAGATTAATATGTATAACTCGAAAATTATTTTGCACCTTCTTTTAAGAACTATTGAAGATTTTAAATTAGCAAAGAAAATGTTACGGCGTCTTAATACATTATATTCAAAAATAAATTAAAACATTCAGTTTTTAATTGTTTCTTCGGGTATTCTGAAAACCAAGGAAAGACAAGCTCATTAATAATATTTGGGTTTTAATCGAAAAATATTAAATAATGGAACTATAAATATATAAATCCGAATATATAAATTTCAAAAAGACTATATTAAAAAAAAGTTTAAAAGCATAATCGAATGCACTTAAACATATATACACTCCCTAATGAAGGTACAGACGCCAAAACATTGGAAATCGGATCCCAACCACGTCTTTTCAGTTTCGAGTGACGGCTCGGTCGGCTCTAAAAATGAAAGAGGCTTTCCGCTAATAGGCTCTAACCGAGGTCACCCTGTATCGGGCTTCCCTCCGGTAACAATGCCCCCTCCCCTCATGCATTTAGGCTGCATACAGTGGAATCGTACTGAAACCCGATCCCACCTCCACCGACTGCGAGGGGAAGTGAGCGTTAGTAACGAGGGCCTTCAAATGGATAAGAAAGTGCTCATTGTTTTTGAAAACTCTCTTAAAGCGGCCGCTCGGCTGGAGATGTCTCATTTAGAAGAGAAGAAATAGTAGAGGGCGAAGAATGTTCATTCGCTCGATCCATTTAGTTGGTTAAGTGAGTGATGCCGTAGAAAGAATACAACTTTGTGCAGATAGATTGGCAATATCTTTTCCTGTTAATTCAACTGACGACTCTTTGTTCACAAGAACACAGTCCGGGTTTGAGTCGCTGGCATCAATTAACCGAAAGAGAGCAGAAGGGTTACATTCCTTGGAATGAACCCAGTGATGAGTCTGAATGAAACGCTGAGATTGCTTAAAAGGAATGATGTATCATTTGTGGGATATGACTCTAACCTATAACACAGTGCAAACGAACGTTTTTTAATTCCTTCTTTTCATTCCCAGGTAATGCAATGCCTTAAACAACAGCGTACTGATATAAAATAATAATACATAGTAATCAGTGGCACACACAGAAATTTTTCAAGGGGGAGATCCAGGATCGAAAGTCCACCGTTTTCCTATCATGCTCCAATACGCCTCCCAACATATTTTTTTTATGTGTAACATCTTTCCTCTCGCTTGCTGGATATTTGTTGGAGTGATTTCGTGAAAAGAGACGGATATGTGTAATAGGAAGTGACGTAAGCGTGCGCTATTTGATTTGACCAATGAGAGCGCGTGGTGGTGTACAGCGCATCAGGGTACAGCTCTATTAGCCCTCAAGCACTCGAACGCTTGACTCTAAATTCACAATCGGTCTGTAAAATCTACCCCTTAATTGCAAGAATCTCTATATTAGAGCAGAGAAAATAAATTGCTTCGCTACACACTAATCCTAAAACCAGTTTTAACCAGTATGCGCGCCAATCATATTAATCAAACTGAAGTTTCTCAAAGCATCATTCTCCGACAAATATTAAAAACTCGATGGTTCATGAAGAATAAGGACTTCAGATCCGTGAGCAAAATGATGTCTATCAGACAATTTATCAAAAAATTAGAAACTAACTTCTTTCAAAAAATTGATAACTCTAATAATTCTTCGATCTTGGATATTAAAAAATATATCCCTGATCCTAATTTTAACAGACCCAATAATATTCTTTCGGAGAGAGAGAGAGAGAGAGATCCTCTCTTCAATTAAAATTCTTAATTAAATTCATTTCACTCTTCTCACCCAACTTAAAAGCTTACTTTAACTCCTTCCCCGAGCCTTCGTAGCCAAATGGTTACAGTAGCTGACATGAAACGAATCGCCCCAGGTTCGATTCCTAGGAACTCGCTATCTTCGGATTTTCTTTAATTTTCCCTGGAAAATTATTTATCCAGATCAAAATTAAATTTACACGTTCTTTCCTATTTTTTCAAACTATATTTTATTTTTATTAGCTTTTAAGGGGACACACACACACAGTACGATTCAATTGTCCAAAATCGGTCAAAAATCAAATTTAATTTTTTTTAGCTTAAATTATTTTATATATACTTTTCTATTACCTCACAAAATTTGAAAGCTCTAAACTTAAAAAATGCAGAATTATGATATCTTTCGCGTTCGTTTTTATTCACATCTCTATGGCAAATCAAAACTTTAAACTGACTTATCTCAGAAAGATAAAATGACTAGTTTGCCTTCATTTACAATGCTAAGGCTTTTTTTCTATTGCGCCTAATGCTTTGAAATTTTTTTACCTATTGCTAATAGTACATGTAACAAAAGTTGGTATGCATTTTTTAATCAAAGCGATATTTATTTTTTTTAAAAAAATAATTGAACTCAGAATTTTATACATTTAAGGTATTTTCAATAAACATTCATAAAAAGAAGTATTGTATGAATACCAATCATGTTAACGCAAAACTCATGCCAACTTTTATTATACATAGTTGACGTACTTGTAAACCAAATTTCATGCATGTACGAAAAGTTTTGTAGGGGAGGAGTAGCATTTTAAAATCACTTCACAAATTTTTTTTTCCTTAGAAAATTACATGGCTAGCTTTTTATGAAATTTTGAGCACAAAAAATCTGCTTAACATAGTATACATACACAGGAGGCAACCAAAAAATTTTTAAAATTCCTTAAATTAAAAATGTTTGCTTAAATCACACCATGCCTCCTTAAAAAAGCGCTGTGTTTTCTGTGTGATTTCAAATCTCTCTCTCTCATTCAATGTTTCTCTCATTTCTACAACGACTGAGTTCTAAGCTGCATTCCCATTGGTCAGGTCTCACCTCACCCACCCACTAATTGAAATTTGTTTTCATTCTCAGTGCTTGCACCGTTTTTGAAGATATTTTTCTAGCACTTAAAGCATTTTAGTAGTTTTAAATTTTAATTTTTTACTATCATATAAGTATATTTTACTTTTTAAGTATTTTCTTTTATTAACAAAGGGCAAGAGTGATTTCGTCACAGTCACTCAAAATCCTAAAGATAAGAGGTTATAACTTGGAAGAACTAGATACTCTGGCCATCCACCCAATGATACTCTAAATCCACTTCGCACATACCAGCAAGTCTTAGACTTCACCCAGGATAAACTTGCGATCCTTACGCTCAATTGTCAAAGGCCTCACCAAACAGATTTCGACGACGTTATTTCATAAAAATGTTCGTTACTCATGTTGTCAGAAACGAGGTTAGATAATGACGAACGTGTTTCGATACCTAACTTCGATTGCTGCGTACAGTTTAAACGACCGGGCCGCAGAGCAGCTGGTATTGCGACCTATCGCAAACAGAAAAACTCACACATGTTGTGACTCCTCATATGAACATTACTTATTGTCAAACAAGTGGACTGGGGGACATATGTGTGGCAGAATGCTTATTTGAAGACGGACAAACAGGGATTTCAGTGGTCGCATACATTTCTTGAAATCAAACGGTACAAAAAATTAAAGATTTCCTGCATTTTGTACTTTTACCATATACCGAAGGTGGTTCTGCTCTTTTACGGAAAACTATCACTCGCTTCCCGTGATTTTGAGGTGTGATTTTAACTTTAATTTCAGTTTGCCAAAATCTGAGCCACTCACAGCTTTTTTGAATGATGAATTCAAGCTCGAAATGAACGCAAATCAAAATGTTTCGACAACTAACAGTGGTAATGTTATTGACGCTGTTTTTCACAACGGTTTTTATAAATACTTTGAAATCACAAGTATATGTGTCATATTTTAGTTATCCTAAGTCTATTGTCTCCGCTCTTCCCCAAATTGATCAAGAATAATTATTTTTGATAAAAAAATTGAATTACTCCTTGTGTTAATTAAATAAAATTTTCATTAAAGATATAATTATTCGATAGAAAATTATTTCCAATCATACCTAATTCATTTTTTTCAGGATATAAGTTACTATTGCGTATTTACTAAGATAACATGTCAGATGTTACACATCATATACGACTACTGTAAGGCTCGTTTCTTTTTTTTTCTTCCTTTTGTTGATTTTCGGGAACAAAAAACAGTAAAAAAATAGTTATTGAATAAATAATTAGCATTAATTAATAATATTGATGATTAATCACAAATATTTAATTAATTTTATGTACATAGGATTGTAATCAATCGAAAAAAAAGCAAGGGCTTTGGGGGTGGGGTCCAGACCCGGGGACACCCACCGTCCCTTATGTACGCCGATGATAGACGAAATATAGAGTTAGCAGGCGCATAGGAAACTTTTAACCACGCAACAGCTTAGACAGCTTTGCCTTTATGGAATTTTCTGAAGGACTTTTTTCCGCACATTTTGGGGATGGAATTAGTCTACCAATTGGCAATGTAAATGAATATGTGTGTGCTGATCATAATATTTTTCTTTACATTCTACATTCTTTATAAAGTAGAACCTGTAAAAGAATGCGAACTGAATTATTTTAATGTGTGAGTTAATAACATATGTTGTTGTGGAAATAACTAATTGTTATTTGCTCAATAAGTAATTGTTAATTAAAAATCCATTACTAGAACAATTCCCTTCCTGATAGTCAGCTGAAGAGATACGAAAGGTTTCATAGCATTTCTTTGTAAAGAACTGTTAAATTTGAAACAAGAATTGAAAACTTTGTACCTATGTATAGTAATAATTTTATCTGGTTATTAAAAAAATGAGGCAAGGAGTCGAAAATGCAATTATTTTAATAAAAATGTGTTCTTAATTTTTTAAAAACATCGCAACTTTTAAAACTTTTAAAAATAATTTTTGAGTTAATAATATGCATTATTGATTACAAAACAAGAAAGAGCATGACAGAAGATTTGATAGTTAAATTAAATTAAAAAACAAATAATAGATTTAACTTAAAAGATACAGAATGATTTCTACCTTTTAACTTTTAAAACTAACCAAACTTCTAACTTATTTTAACACACACACTACAGTAACTTTTTTTTTTATCTAAATACTTAATAAAAATCACCATAATAAGTAAGGCTCCGTTACGTGACTCTACACAATAACGCTTATGACAAAAAACTACTTCTCGATGTAATATTATTTTCAGTTCCACATACAGAAATATCACGATAACTTATCTTACATACATTTTTATTTTAAAACGACTTAATTTTCCTCCAAATTGCCTTGAGATAACTAACTAAAGTTTTAAAATAAATGTACGAATAATCTGATCTTGAATCCTGGACTCCCCTGTCCTGGAATTCAAATCACAATGCGAAGTGAATGAACAAATTACGATGCAGATACCAATCTAGAACGGACTGTAGGATTCAATCGTCGGTATTTCTATGTTCGATCAAATTAAGCCGCGCACAGTTAGAGGGCATTTATCTGAATTCTCGAAATGCTTCAAGCAGTCCAGGCCCTCGAATCTTTGAAAGTTCTGTTAGTACGCGTCTGCGAGACTTTTAAACAAGTGAAGAGTTTTAATAATCGTGTTAGGTGCTAATGACATCCTACAGATTGGCGAGCTACAGAAACAGTATTGAGAATATTGATCACAGAATATTTTATTCTCAAAAACAGTGGGAGTATAAGTAGTAGCAAATTAAATCTTATCTATGAGTAAATGAACTGAAAGAATATTAGAAAAACTGCTTGTATTTACCATTTTGGCAATTTTAATACAAAAAAATTGACGTTCTAAGACTAAAATTCGGCTGAAAAAGAAGTTTTATACAAATATTAGTTTAAATTCCAAAGCATTTTCCTTAGTTTAATAATCCTGCGTTTTTTTTTAAATTTTACTATTTTTTATATTAATTAGACAATTACTAATTGATTAATTGCTTATTAATGTTGCAATTCAAACCTATACGAAGGTTATTAATAACGAATCTCGTACTTTTGAGCCACGGTAAAGTGACGAGGACGGCACCTGAGCTAGAACCATCTTCAAACGTCAGGATATTGAACCTCGACAGATTTATTGTACCTCAACCCCTCTTCACGGTGGGCCTTTTACGGAATCAAGATTTCAACTAATGAATCGACAGAAATAATTCTGGCCACGAGTTCGCGAGCTGACCCTCGGCTACCGCGGCCACGAAACTATTAAAATACAAATGTTATAGGATTTTTTTGATTCTTTACTTTCTTTGCGTTGTTTAAAATTTATAATTAAATCCTATAATGAAATTTACAAAACTTAGAGTAAAATATTAGTCTCGAATAATAACATTGTGCGTATGATTGTAGGCAGGGATCACATTGAACATCAAATAAAATTTTTGTGCTACATTATAACGTATTCCCCTAATAAAATTAAGAGGTCATGCAGTTGAAAGTACTCTCTAAAAAAATTTATCAAAAATATTCCAAATGTGAAATTAATATAGTTTCATGTAAATTAATAATATTTATGTTACAGTATTCCAAAAAAGCTTCTCTATTTAAAAAACATAATTTGATCACGTAGACCAGAGGTGGTGAACCTTTATGAACCAGCGTGCCATTTTTTCTAAAGAAATGTTTAATGATTTATAGACGTTGCGCCAAATAATTTTGACTTGTGATTATTGGGAAAATAATAAAACTAAATACTAACAAAAAAAAAACTCAAAACTTTATTTATTTCGAAAAAATACATTTTGTACTTAATACACTCTGTAGTACAACATTTTGTAGTAAATGTTTTAGTTATACGTGTAATTCAAATCAAAGCAACATTAGTGTGATTTCTGCTGTTGCAGATTTGATGAAAAATAACTTATATTAGGATTGAAGATGTTACTTTTAGCCGAATGCATGCACAATTGGAGTCATCTGCCAAACGGTTTCTAAGCGAGTCGTTAATGCTATTCATCTATGAAAATATGACTCGTAGGAGTAGGTAGATTAGAATATGGTTAAAATAGCATGATCCAGCTTCTTCAAACAGTTAAATGTATCTGGAATAGAATTTCATTTCCAAAATTCCATTATTAGCATTTTTACTTATATTGCTTGTTAATCTTTCTGCTTTAATCAATTCCAACTTTCTCCTTTTTTCAACAAATTTTTGAATCCATATTAAACTAAACTAAAAATCAATCAGTTGCATTTCAAATTTTTCGATTTCGAATCAATCAAATTGAGACAAGTTCAGTTTATTAAATGAAATCACATCAGGGTACATAAAAAAACACTTGAGCGTTTCCGATAATTCTTTGAACTGAGAAAATCTCTCTGAAAACTGTCACCGATCACTTGTGTTTGTTCGCAATACTTCATATTGAACTTTGCTATTTTGAATTAAAATGCAAACAGTTTTGATCAGTGGCGTGCCCATAATATTGTGTCGCGGGCCTGCCATTGGTTCGCCATCTCTGACGTAGACTAACATTTTAAAATCAAGGACAGTTTTTTTTCCCGAGATGAAAATTTTTTAAAAAGTTAATATATTTGACCACGAGCTTATATAAAAAAGAGAGAATATATATATTATTCTCTCTGGCATACAAATATAAGGATTCTAAAGAGAAATAACTATTTTTGCATTTAAAGTAACGTGCATCTATACTATTTTTAAAGTATCTGTTATATAAATCTCTACGCTACGTGAAAAAATTTTCGAATAGTCGAATAAAAAAGAAACTCTCCTAGCCATTTATACCACATTATATGTTTTATTTAATGGTAATCATAAATACTTCTAAATCTTTTAACGGCATCTAATGCTTTTAAACTCATCCATTACTGTTAAAATAAAATGATACGCTTATATTCTGTTTATTTGATCCCAGTTTTCTCTAAAGGTATTAAGATTGCAGTTTTTTGTAACTGGAAGGACACAACTTAAATGAAAAGAATTTTGTTAGTTTATACAAAAAGTACGATAAAAAAATAATCAAATAAGTACAGTACGATTATTAAAAAAAAATGTAAAAATTATACTTTACATGTGTATATCGTACTGAAATATGCTATACATAACAAATTTTAAGTACTGTATTGCGGAAATGAGAGAAATGATTAATCCGTTTAAATTCATAAATTAAGTTTTTTATTTTTCGTTTGAACTTCGTCTGTGCGAGGTAATTTTTAGAGCTATGTAAGCGCTTACGGTAAATCAACAGATTAGAATAAAGACTTAATTGAGTATCATACCATTTAACATCCATCTCCTTTCAAGCAAGAAGACTGCACGCAAATCAAATCTCTTTAAATTATCTAAAAGAGAGCTCGAATAGGGGTAATCGTTAATATGGCGAGAGAAAAGAGTCGCGTTTTGAGATTCATTTGCTTTTATTCAACTCACGGATCGCCGTTACTGCTCCTTTCAATCCTCTAGCTCCCATTTTCGTGAATCGGGGACCAGTACCAAGTTTCTAAAACATTTATTTTTAAGCCAATACGACAACCACGGAGAATTAAGCGATAGGAATTTACTTCACGAGATCTCTTAATGTAAAGTAAAATTTTAAGTTCAATGCCCCTTTATTTTTATTTAGTTCTTTTTTTTAAAGTCAAATTTCAGTATTAATTTCACTGCCTCAGATTGTTTGTTTTTTTCCAGTTTAATGAAGATTTTTTTAAAAAAATATCGAACACTATTTATATGCATATATAAATGTAAAAGATTTCACTGGACTTAATATCTTTTAGTGGGAGAATATTTGAATTTTTTGTTGCATTCATAAGGATGACATTTCTTGGTATTTTAACATCCCCTTTTACTTAGTTAATTAACACATACACACAACACAAACAGAGACGAAACGCAACACAAATACACGTGGACAACCACCCGTGATATCTAGGACATTAAACAAAAGCATTCTTTGTTCACTCCAGAGAACTCAGCTGTTATAGTTTTTCTCAACCAGAAGCTTTTAGAATCATGATTTCCGGTAAAGAATTTTGAGATTGGTCAGAATACGTGGATGACGCAATATTGTATCATCTGGTTTTAAGAACGGGAACTTTGCATTTTTTTAGTGGGTAATGTTGTAATGATATATTTCCCTGTAGTAACTAATTAAAAATTAAACTAAAACTTAATTACCACCAGAAGTCTTGGAGCGCTTAAGACAATTATGAATTAAGAAAAGTCCTTAAAGTTAAAATTTAAATGAATTATTACACTTACATACACACATATTTATGTGTGTGTATCAGTAGCTCACACGGGAATTTTTCAAAGTGGGGGGGGTCCAAGGTCGAAAGTCCACCATTTTTGTATCATGCTCCTTTTGATTTTGTTGATTTGAGGGAACAAAAACCAGTAAAAAACTAATTATTGAATAAATAATTAGCATTAATTAATAAAATTAATCATTAATAACGAATATTTAATTAAATTTTACGTACTATATTCTTAAAATTATAATCAATCGGGGAAAAAATCAAGGGCTTTGGGGGGGTCCGGACCCCTAGGACACCCCCTTGTGTGCGCCACTGCTGCGTATGCATGTATGTATGTTTCAGTGGGGGGGGGGTCCAGGATCGAAAGTCTACCATTCTCGTATCCAACTCCAATACGCCGCCCAACACATACTTTTGATTTTGTCGATTTTCGGGAACGAAAAAATTAAAAAATTAATTTTTGAACAAATTAGAATTAATTAATAAAATTAATTATTAATAACAAACAATTAAATTTTACGTACTATATACATGATTATAATCAATCAAAAAAAATCAAAGGCTTTGGAGGGGGATCTGGACCTGGGGATCCCCTCCCTTGTATGCGCCACTGATGCTTATATATATATATATATATATATATATATATACACTGCTGGCCACCGTAAAAGCAACACCCTGAAGGAAGCATGCAAATGACATGAAATTTACAACATGCATTAGCGGAGGTGAGATATGCAAATGATTAGAATTTCAGCGCAGACACGCATCACGCGCGCCTGTGACGCCACCTCAAAGTGCTATTTAAGGGTTGGAGATTTCGATGATTTCAAGTTCGGCAATTGTGTTTTTCGTGTGGTTTTTCCAAGAAAACGATCAGTTATGTATCGTAGAAAACAGCGATCAGCTTTTGATCAAGTATCCGAGTTCGACAGAGGAAGGATAGAGGTCTACCGAGAGAGAGATTGTGGATTATCTTTCAGGGAAATCGGTAGTCGTGTTGGCCGAAACCAAACAACTGTAATATGGATATGTGACCATTGGATGCAATTGGGTACGACGGACCGACGTGGTCGATCACATCCACCTCAGTGCACCACTTCACGTGAGGACAGGCAAATTGTGCACATGGCAGTGACGGATCGCTCAGTCGCATCACGAACCGTAGCACAGCACATTGAGTCTGTAACGCATCATTAAGTGTCTGCGCGTACCATTCGACGCCGTTTACGGCAGAGTGGTCTGTCCGCAAGACGTCCATTGCTTGGTCTACCCTTGACGCAGAACCACAGACGTCTCCGCCGCCAATGGTGCGATGAAAGAAGGATGTGGGCGGCAGAATGGAATGAAGTTGTCTTTACTGACGAGTCACGCATCTGTCTGCAACACCACGATGGTCGGATTCGAGTCTGGAGACACCGCGGAGAGAGGATGCTGAACAGTTATTCACCACCACACTTGTCCTGCACCGGGTATTATGGTATGGTGCGGTATTGGATATCACTCTCGCACTCTTCTAGTACGCATTGCTGGTACTTTAAACAGCCAGCGCTACATCTCTGAGATATTGGAGCCAGTTGTCCTTCCTTACCTTCAGGGCTTGGGCACAACCATATTTCAACAGGATAATGCGCGACCACACGTGGCACGCATTATCCAAAGGTTATTCGTCAATCACCAGATTGAATTGCTTCCCTGGCCGGCTCGCTCTCCGGATCTTTCGCCGATAGAAAACATGTGGTCCATGGTTGCTCAACGATTGACCCAGATTACACCCCCAGCTGCCACACCAGATCAACTTTGGCAACATGTGGAAGCTGTTTTTGGTCTGCTGTACATCAAGAACACATTCAAAGTCTCTTTGAATCAATGCCGAGGTGTGTGGCAGCGGTGATCTCCAACAATGGCGACTACTCTGGCTACTGATTCTGGCAGGAACCACACTTCACAGAAGTCTATAAATTTAATCATTTGATACTTGGTCAACATGCTATCTACAAAATAAATTTTGTTGTGCTATCTCTTGTTTTTCTTGGTGTTGCATTTACGGTGGCCAGCAGTGCATATATATACATATTCAGGTGCATAAAGGGCACTAGAATTGGTTTTAGGTCTTTAAATGTTGAAAATTCCATTGCATCTTTAGGCTTCAAAATAAATGTATTGTCAGAAAAACATAAAATTACTGATTATTAAATTATGGAGCAAAAAAAAGTTTTTCAAGAAAATAAGTACCATTTAAGTAAAAATAAAGAAATCAATGGATCAATGTGCAAAGAGTATAAAACCATTATAACGCCATTTCATAAAACACATATTTGTACATTCACATCTAGAAGCGGTACTTAACATTATCCAAATGTTATATTTGAGTGATAAAGAAATGCGTGGAAAATCTTTTAAATACGACACACAAGGAGGAAAATTCATTATCTCCGCTGTTTTAAATTAATAGATGAGTATTTAACACGCTCTTTCTTCGTCGAACGCTTAAATCATTTAAGAAATCTGTTTAAGATTGCGGTGGATTAAACATTAAGTCAACACTCCGAAATTCACAATGCTTGTTTCAGTTCCAGCATTCATTTTACTTCGCGCCTTGCATGCGTACAGACATCATCTCTTAATATCTTGTGGTCTGGAAAAATCATCCTGATTAGCATTTTCTATTCATCATCACGTATTCAAGACGTGCTTCGTTTCCGATGTTTGGAGGTTCGTGCTGTGTACTTTATGTATTCCTCAGATAAAACGAGTCCAGCTACTGTAATCTGACAAAGTCTGAAGCGAGACAAGAAGAATACGCTTTCTAAATAGCTTCCTGCTTTCACGTAGAATATTTTATTTCGTGAACGTGATTCCTTTGGGATCCTAAACAAGTCGTACTACTTATGTGAAACATATAGTAATTTAATGGAACGTATGAATTGAGTTGTTGGCTGGTGATATTTAAATTTTTTGCTTTTTGTCACTGATCCGGCTTGTTTAAAGTAATGGACTAGGAACTAAATGAATGAAACCTATATTCACGTAGAAATGTTGACACTTCTTTTTTTTCTCAGCCGTATAGTCTCTTCCTATGTTATAAATATGTCTTGATAAAATTATTCATGACTTTTTTTGGATAGTTGAATATTTTAAAAATATGATATATTTCTAATTTTTCTAGTCTTAAAACTGGATATCCGTATTGAAAATATGCATTTTAGTCACGCGTACGATATGTGTGAAACAATTTGTTGTACGTATCACAATATATGCATTTGTTATTTTCTTATCTTATTTAAACTGGATTTCTTTCAAATAGTAGCTAAATTTTTTAAATAATGCTTAGTATTTTTAGAATAACTTTTTCTATAAACAGTTTGTATTCTTCAATGAATTTAAATGCGTTACTATTTAAATATTTTATTAACGGTTATTTCCATTATGTCATAATAGAATTTTAAATTACATATTTTGATGCAACGAGATACATTTTAATTTTTTGAAACGATCACACTGCCTTTTAAAATACAAATTAAAAATAGTTTTTTTTTTATAAAAATTTAAATACAACACGTAGCATGGAAATTAATTGCACGGAACTTGAAAAGTTCAGGATTTTTTTAAACAAAATAAAAAGTAATAGAATTGTTTCTATCCGGTCATAACATTAATGCCTATTTCTGGTTACTGGTGCTTTCGATACTAAATTTACAACTTGAAAGAGTTCAAAGAAGTCTGTTTCTTTGAGTAAATATATTGTCCCTTATAAAAGTTGATTGTAATTTAAAAGACTCATTGCATCGTAAGTAATTTTTTTTAAAAAAAGTTCTATGACAACACTGAGACCTTTTGGCGTCCTCTGAGTAAGAAAATTTGAAGAGATATGCTGAGAGTTGTTCTAGGTATGTAATTGGCTAGAGGTAACGGATCTGAGGGCTTAGAATCCTTATATATATATATATATATATATATATATATATATATATATATATATATGAGAACACCTATTTATTATCATACTTTTACATCATGCAGGATTAACGAATATGGCCTAGATAGCCGAGAGGTTATGGCCGCGAACTTTTGGGGGGCATTGCTTTTAACAAGTCGTGAGTTCGAATCCTGGATCCACTGAAATTCCGCCTGGTAGAGGGACTAATGTACGATACTTCGATGGAGGCGAAGAGTTCTCACGTTAACGAGGTGTGGAAATTCGGAAGTGGTATGCCAACACAGGTGTCATTCTTCGTCACTCCATTGAGGTTCCAAATTATGATGTCCGACTTCAATGCCCTCGTCTTGCTCCAAAATGCGATGTTTATGACCAATCAGCTGTTTTAATATAAGTAGCAACACTTCATTACTTCGTACGATGTAATTAAGACACGAGCTCATGACTTTATCCTAGTGGGTAAAATCACGATATTGGAAAGTTTGAAAAGAATTATTTTTCGAACACACTGAAATATTGTATTAAAACAATTTTAAATGAAAATCTTTGAAATTTTATAAAGAACATGCACACGTATATACATAATTTCTAATTTTCTGTTAGCTTTTTAAAATTTGAAAATGCTGGTATAACTAAAACTCTGTTACGTTGCTCTATTTAAATTCATCTGAGAATAATTACTGTTGTCAATCTAAGAAACAGGCAATTAACAGAACGTGTTCGAAATCGTATATGTGTTTCAGTTTTAATATTTTTAAACTCTTACGTTTTTTTAATTAAATTCGAAAGTGTTTATTAGTAGCACTAATAACATTTAATTGTAATGAATTAAGTGAATCACTAATGAATGTAATCCCTGATTTGTTAAATCAATACCAAAAATATAACAGAATTTCCCACAAATTGTGAATCCGATTATTACAAATGAGTTTTCCAAAATGAAATGGGATTTTTCATTTGACTTGTGTGGTAGTAACATAAATCAAGGCAAAACCCAAATTAGTTGGATGTCGAAATATTGAGCCTCAAATGATTCGAATGAAACCCAGAATGACGGTTGGAATAAGAGAACTGTAGATTCTAACAGATTAATTAGATTAATTAAAGAATTTGAAAATTCCAAATGAGTAGAATGTGAAGAATTCAATATTAATGAATTGCTGGAGATGAATGGAGAATCCGATTAGGAAATCAGGAATTGGAATTGCTTCGTTGTTGAATGAAAGAAAATTTTTGAAGTTTTAATAAGCATATTGACTATATACACACATGTATTTATTTATCGGTACTTGCATGGAACATTGCGTGTGATTAAACAAATGACGTAATTTAAATAATTAGTATATTTTGCTTAGACATTTGTGTTTTGACAGTTTTAACCTTAGGGAAATAGGATTTATCTCATATTTCAGGGGTCGGCAAACCACGTCTCTTTGCATATTCATTTACAGCGCTACAAACTTATGTCTATATACATTATTAAAAAATAATCATGTCTACTAAAAATTATGATTTCCATTTCTCTTTTTCACTTATAATTTTTTGAAAATATTTACCTGTATTTTATCTGAGAAATCCATTTTAATTTCTCTGCACAAGTGGACAGCAGAGAAACAAATGTCTTAAGTATAATCAGTAATATTTGATACGTGGAATTGCTTGCTTATAATAAATGATGCGTTTAAATAAACTAGAGTTGCTGTTCTCAAAATATTTGAATCTACATATTCATGTGAACAATCATTTTTTTCCATGAATCCAAAAAATAAGCTAACAACTTAAAAACCGATAATTTACTTTCACGCCTGAAACTGAAAACAGCTAGCTATTTTCCAGACATAGCAAAACTTTCAATATCGCTGTTTAAAGTTTTAAATAAAAAATATTTTAAACCACACTTATAATGGCCTTTTCCCTAAATATTCGTATAAAACTAAATATATATATACATGGGCGTACCCAGCATTTTGGAGAATCTAAATTAGGGTTACTTAAAGAGGGATGATTTAAAGTAGGGGTCTTCAACCTTTAACACTTGAGGGGGCCATATCAATAAATCCACAATGATCCGCGGACCACATCAATAAATTTACAATGATCCACGGGCCACACGACTGTTAAAAAAATAATGTAGATAGGAAACTTAATAAGAAAGGCGGGTTTGTTTTACAAGACTATGATTCTGAAAGAAGAGATGGTGTTACAGATTTGTGTGTGTATGTATATACATCGTTTTTAAAAACGTTAAGTGGAAGTCGAAGTAAAATACTTTGCGTGTTAAAGATAGAAGTCCAACTTCTCTTCTGAAAACTTTTGAGATTTTATGCATAGTCAGATTTTTTTATGTTTATGCAATGAAATTTTTGAAAAATGTGTCATTTGAAGAAAATTTTATCTCAAATGGATATCAAGCATATCAATAAAATATTTCAAATATCAAGAAAAACAGAAAAAAATGGCGTTTTCTTACGACAAAAAGCAGACAAGGCATTTTTTCCTGAAATTACCTCAAAATCAAACGATTGGGTCACTAAAATGCCTTCAGCGGGTTATTCGTGGCCCACGGGCCACGGGTTGCAGACCCCTAATTTAAAGCAAAAACAACCGAAATCAACCTTAAATGAAAATGAGGTAGGTTACGTATTCGGCTAATAAACTTCCAAACATTTAAATGCAAGAATAACTGAAGTCAAAATTTTAATTTTTAGAGTAAACCAAAAATTCCAAAATAAAGTACCTTCGTATTTTTGGTACGGTAAATTTTTCACGGGGCTTGAAAGTTTTAATTCTCAACATTATATTTGATATTGGTTGTTCTTGCAATGAACCAAAGAAATAAGATTTCCTTGAGAGTTCTTAGTTTTGTGAAGGAATGAAGATTATATTACTGTGAAAGTAAAACTTTATAATAAAATGATATTAAACATATTAATTTGAGCGTGATAGTCTTGATCATGATAACTTCCGGAGGGAGAGGTGACCCCCTTTCTAGGTGTATTCAAACATATGTATAAAAATGGTTGTCTGATACCTTCATTATCTTGTTTCATAGACAACTTGGCTCAGTCGAAATTTTATTTCGTTTATTAAAATAATTTAATCTTTACAAGATAAAATTCAAATTTTTAAGTTATATACGAATGTTAAGGAATAAAAATTCCTTTACAGTTTTCAAAGGCATTTATAATGAGATTCTTATTAGGTACTGTTATGTTTTTCCAATATACAGTTGAACCTCCATATAACGAATCTCTATATTGCGAATTTTTCTATACAGCGAACTTTTTCCTGGAACCAAGAGCATTTCACGATTTTCTTCATAATATAACCTCCCAATAGCGAAGTACATTTTCTATATAACGAACTTTTTCTTCTGATTCAATTTTTTTTTCTCCCTATGTTTTAAGTATTTCGGGACATTTCAAGTTATTATCTCTTTTAACATATTTTATCGTGGTCATAAAGGGATTTTTGGTGCATTACAAAGATGTGAGGCGTATATTATGAAACAAAACACTTTTTCAATAAAAAAAAACTCAAGCAAAAATAACAGATTTTATGAGTAATTAAATTTAAAGACGCAATAATAAATAATTCAAATAAAATAATGCATGTTTAAAATTGCTTGTAGGCTTTAAATTAGAAAATGTCCGTAAAATTCATCAATTTTAATTTAAAACTATTTTCTTAATGTTGAAAATGCAGCATATTCCTCGATATTCTTTTTCTTGTTTTCCTGGCAGTTTTTCTCTTTCCTTTCTATTTTTTATGGATAAGATATATAAAATGCATGGATATCAATTTACAAAAATGTTTAAATAGCTTCTTTTTTAATATATAGTGTTTATGAATTTAAAATTTGTTTTTTATGTGGTTTATAAAGTATATTGAAAGACGAACCTCTATATAACGAATTTTCCATACAACGAACTTTTTTTCGGGATTTAGCGACTTCGTTAAATAGAGGTCCGACTGTATTTTAATACATTGATTCATGTGTAGTTTAATGTTCTACATGTAATAATAAAAGATTTGTCCAATTTATTTAAAACTATAAATACAATATACAGCACAATGTTTTTCTTTCCTTTTTAATAATATACGGTTAATAGTATATATAATAGCAATATTGTAATTCTTCTTCAAAGTTGTATCTCTAGATCAGAGGTCTACAAACTGTGTTTCACAGAACCCTCTGACTCCACAAGGCATACTTAGGGATTCTACGAATCAATAAGAATTCGAAAAGTATGTTACTAATGTGTATGTAAAATATATTTTCATTCTCTATGAAGTTTGTATGACCACAAATATCTCACGCTCTGATCCCAGTCATTAAAACTGAAAATTTTCTTGATTTATAATAACTTTATTTTTGGGTACTCTTTTTAACTTTTATTATAATACTAGCCGTTACCCACCCGCTTCACTGGGTATTTCACGATGTTGTATAAATGTATACTGTTTACATATATATGAATTAATGATATCTAGCTTTAAGAATTCAATTGTATTGAAAAATATATTTAAATAAATATTTAAATATATATATATAAATATATAAATATATTAAAAGCTCTCGCCTCTTGATATAAAAAAGACATAAATTATAACATCTAATTTCTATTTATATCTAAAATAGAAGTAGAAAGAATTTTTGCACTCACCAAATAATCAAGTGGATTTCCACCAAAGCAACTTTCAGTGGATCTCTACTCCATAAAATAAGCATGCGTGCTAAATTTTAAGTCTAAATCTAACAGAGCAAAATCGGAATTTTTATCATCAATACTTCGTTGAGAGCATTCTTAACGGATTCCAATTCAACAAAAGAAGCATGCAAACCAAGTTTTATTATTATAGTCTTAGCAGTTCGAAAACGGGAATTTTGTCTATCAATACGCCCCAATAACTTTCCCCGCTTCCCCTTGGAGTTGATTTTCGTAAAATCCATTCTTAGTGAAACTCTTTTCAACTAAAGAAACGTGCTCAACAAATTTCAGGTAAATGGATTAAATTCAAAAACAGGAATTTTTCTATAACACGCCTTAATTCCTCACAACCCCACTCCTTTGGGAGTCCGTTTTCGCAAAACTCTTTGGTATAAGAACTCTATTCCATGAACTCTATTCTAATTTTAGATTATTCTAAAATTAGAATTCTATTCTAATTTTCAAGCAGGTGGGTCTATTGAAAAGCGGAAATATTTATCTATTACACCCCTTAACCCCCCCTCAATGACCCTTGGGGATCAATTTTCCCCAAAACTATTTTGTAACGGATCTCTACACCATGAAAGGAATCCACTTATATACCAAATTTTAAGACTGTACGTCTAATAGTTTAAAAATGGAAATATTTATCAATAACGCCCCTTAAGCCCCCGCAACGCCACTTAGGAAGCGATTTTCCCAAAACCCATCTTATAGCAGATCTCTACTTAATGAATGGAATCTGCTTACTCAATTTCAAGATTTTACGTCAAATAATTTTAAAAAAGGAGTTAATTGCCTATAACGCCTCTTAATTCTCCGCAACGCCACTTGGGGTCGATTTTCACAAAACCCATTTTGTGTAGCGGATCTGTACTTTATGAAAGGAATCCGCTTATCAAATTTCAAGACTGTACGTCTAATAGTTTTAAAATGGAAAAAATTATCTATAACGCCACTTAAGCCCCGCAACGCCACTTAGGAAACGATTTTCACAAAACCCATCTTATAGCAGATCTCTACTTAATGAATGGAATCAGTTTTCTCAATTTCAAGATTTTACGTCTAATCGTTTAAAAAGGAGATAATTGCCTGTAACGCCTTTTAATTCTCCACAACGCCCCTTGGGGTCGATTTTCGCAAAACTCATTTTGTAGCGGATCCGTACTTTATGAAAGGAATCCGCTTATCAAATTTCAAGACTGTACGTCTAATAGTTTAAAAATGGAAATAATTCTGCATAACGCCCCTTAAGTGCCCTCAACGCCCCTTGGAGGTCAAATTTCGTAAAAATCATTATGTAAGGAATATCTACATTTTGAAAGAAATCTGTGTACTAAGTTTCAAAACTGTATATCTAATAGTTTAATAATGGGAATAATTATTTATAACGCCCCTTAAACCCCCGTAACGCCCCTTGGGGTTCGATTTTTGCAAAATTCGTTCTTAGCTGATGTCTACTCTATGAAGGGAACCTACCTACCAAATTTCAAATCTGTAGGTTTAATAGTTCCGGAGATATCGTGATTAGTCAGTCAGTGAGTCGTTTTTCTCCTATATATATATAGATTAAAGCATTTTTTTATATGTACTACGTATAAGACTGAATGTCCCATTGATTACTATTCCGAGTTTAACGAAATAATTTTATACTCGTTAGTACAATGTCTTGCAGAATTAAATAGTTTTCTAATGGAAAATGCACCTCTTTCTGCTAGCGGAAATAATACCTACAATGAAGGAGAAGCAGAAACATTTCAATAGATCATTAGATTCGACATTAAAGTCTAAATTTATGCAAGAACAGCTCCTAAATTTTAGGTTGCAAATTCTTGCAAAATGCACAGGATTACTAAATATTGTCACGGAGTTCGAAAGAAGTACACAGTTCAATTAAACAAACAATTAGATTTATTCTAACGCTGGGAGCTCGATACAACACTGGACTGAGAACATGCCCAACTGGCGATGAACTCTGCTTTTATACACTTCGGAATATTCGAGAAATACCCAGTATGCACTCTAAAGAATGATCTGGATTCATCTAGAACCTAGAGAAACAATACATTAAAAACGGAAACAAAATTCCAGTCTTTGGATAAATCTGCCGGGGCCGGGATTCGAACGAGACCTGAGGAAGTTCAGTCCAACGCTCTGCCAACTCGGCTATCGGGACTTGTAGCAAATTATGCGTGTGGCATTGCTCCCCTCGAAAAAGAAGACAGCGCCCGCTGTCATTTTGTTCAAGGGTCTTTATTCTGGAACGAGTGATGGGTCCTTTGTATGATTCTTTGGGAGGAATAACCTCGGTTTCGATTTGCTCGGCGGGATCATGGTACGGTTTCATACGCAGTACATGGACAACTTCTCTTAGTTTTTCTTTTTCGTGAAGCAGGATCAAAATCTTGTACTTCGTAAGTCACGGCTGATAAACGGCGTAGCACCTGATACGGTCGAAATACCTTCTTAAGAGTTTTTCGGAGAGACCGATTTTCTCACTGGAGTATAAACCCATACGAGATCTCCGGGAGCGTAAGATACCATTTGGTGTTTGGAATCGTAACGTCGACGATCTTTGTCTTGAGCTCTCAGAGTGTGCACTCGGGCTAGCTGTCGTGATTCTTCGGCTCTGGCTGCTATCTTGGTGATGTTATTGTCATCAAAATCGTTAGGACAGAATGGTAGCATTGTATCTAGTGTCGTTTCCGCTTCACGACCATGAAGTAAAAGAACGGCGTAAAACCTGTGGTCTCTTGTTTAGCGGTATTATAAGCGAAGGTTACAAATGGTAAATTTCATCCCAATTTTTCTGCTCTACATCCACATACATTGACAACATGTCGGCCAAGGTCTTATTGAAGCGCTCCGTCAGTCCATTTGTTTGGGGATGATACGCCGTTGTGAAACGATGATCAATGTTACACAAGTCGACGAGAGGAAACAAGTCTGGATCGAAAGACGGCTCCACGATCTGTGATAATTACTCGAGGAGCTCCATGCCTGAGGACAATTTCTTCAAGTAAGAACTTCGCTATTTCGTCGACTTCGGCTGTCGGCAAGGCTTTTGTTGTTGCATATCGTGTTGAGTAATCCGTGCAGACTATTATCCATTTGTTTCCATGAGCAGACTTTGGAAATCTCCCAAGGAGATCAATTCCAATGCGATGGAAAGGAGCTATAGCTGGAGGGATGGGAACTAAACGTCCAGGTGGTCGTTGAGGAACGGATTTTCTCCTTTGGCACTCCCGACAATGCATGACATACCGAACGACATTTCGGTACATTCCCGGCCAGTAAAATCTCTTGCGAATCCTGTCATAAGTTTTCGCGAAACCAAGGTGTCCTGCGGTGGGGGCGTCATGAAAGTGCCTTAGTATGTCTGCTCGTAGATGTTTAGGAATGACTGGCAACCACAACTTTCCATCTGGATCAAAATTCTTCCTGCAAAGGATACCGTCGATAAATCTGAATTCTTCGTTTTTGGATGAGTTGCTCAAAAGTTTTAATTTCGCAAGGTCTTGATCTCTTTTTCTGTTCCATCGCAAGGTTCATACTCGTCGTGACTGCTAAAAATTTGTCTGGTGTTTCCTTTTCCTCTTCCACTGGATTTCTCGAAAGAGCGTCGGCGTCACTATGCTTCTTACCGGTTTTATATTTTACGTCAAAATCATGCTCTTGAAGTCGGAGGGCCCATCTGGCAAGCCTTCCTGAAGGATCCTTTAAATTCATGAGCCAGCACAAGGAATGATGGTCAGTTACAACAGTAAAGTGTTTTCCGAATATGTACGGCCGAAATTTGTTGGTAGCCCATACGATGGCAAGACATTCCCTTTCTGTGGTGGAATAATTCTTTTCGGCTTTTGTCAGAGTTCTAGAAGCGTATGCTATAACTTTCTCGACATTATTCTGAATTTGTACTAGGACAGCTCCGATACCGTACCCGCTTGCATCAGTATGGATTTCTGTAGAAGCTCTTTCGTCGTACATCCCCAATACTGGATCCGAAGTAAGTGCTTTCTTAAGACTGTTAAATGCTTCCACCTCTTCAGGACCCCAATGAAACTCCACGCCACTTTTCAGCAACGACTGCAAAGGTTCGGCGAGATAACAGAAACCTTTAATAAATCTTCTAAAAGTATGAACAAAGGCCAAGAAAACTTCGTATGTCATGTATATTCTTTGGAGTGGGAAAATTTCTTACGGCTTTTATTTTGTCGGGATCGGGACGAACGCCATTACTAGATACAAGATGGCCCAGAATCTTTACTTCTTGGGCAGCAAAAGACACTTCTTTGAATTTAATTTAAGACCAGCTTCCTGAAGACATTTTAGAACAAGTCTTAATCGTATAAGATGGTCTTCAAAAGTTTCTGAGAACACTATTATGTCATCTAGGTAACAAAGACACATAGTCCATTTAAAATGGCGTAGCAAATTGTCCATCATTCTCTCGAAGGTCGCAGGTGCATTACAGAGACCAAACGGCATGACTTTAAACTCGTATAAGCCTTCGGGGGTAATAAATGCCGTCTTTTCACGATCCGCTTCGTCTATTTCTATTTGCCAATAACCAGATCGGAGATCCATGGAAGAAAAGAACATGGCACCTTTCAGACAGTCGAGCGTATCGTCAATACGAGGCAGAGGATAAACGTCTTTTTCGTGACGCTATTCAGCTTGCGATAATCGACGCAAAAACGCCAACTACCGTCTTTTTTTTTTCTTACGAGCACAACGGGTGATGACCAAGGACTTTCAGAGGGTTGGACGATACCTTCATCAAGCATTTTCTGAATCTCTTCATGAATGATGCGTCTTTCAGTCGGCGAGACTCTGTAGGCTCGTTGGTTGATTGGAGCATGATCACCAGTAAAAATCCTGTGTTTCACATTCGTCTTCGCGGCTGTCGACTTGTCGGTCTTCGTGAAAAGCCCAGAAAATTTCCGGAGTAGTTCGGATAGCTTGTTTCTCTGTTCGTCACTTAACTCGGGTGACATCATTAACGAACAATTCATCTGTGACTCCGAAGTTTCTTGCTGGTCATCCAAGCAACCCGATGTGTCGGAAATAACACATAGATGCCCTTCATTTAGTGGTTCAGCTTGGCCTATGCACATTCCTCTAGGGATGATTTGGTTTCGGAACTGCAGGTTGGTAACCCAGACATCACTTTTTCCGTTACGATATGTGGATACCATGGACGGTGTAGCAATATTTTTCTCGAAGAGCAAATGTTTGCTGCCATCTAGAACTACATTTATGTCTCCTCGGGTTTGATATCCTGATACTGTTATTCTAGTTAAAGAATGCGGCTTAAGTGTATAGTCCCTGGTGGCATACAAATTCCAGGCGTCAGGCGCTGTGGAGTCTCGACAGATGTCTTCTAGAACAAGTTCATTTTGTCCACAGTCTATAACGGCTTGAGACGCCTCTAAAAAGTCCCATCCTAGGATGACGTCATGGCTACAATGTGATAAAACAATAAATTCAAAAGGCAGTTCTCGATTGTTTATACGGACACGTAAAACACATTTCCCTATCGGCCGAACAAAATTTCCATCCGCAACTTTCAGCATAACGCTCTTGGCATCAGCAAACAGAACTTTCTTTAAAAATCGGCGATACTTATCGGATATGACAGAAAACGATGCCCCAGAATCTACTAGAGCACGTATCGGCTTCTTATCTATTATTACGTCTAGTTGGTTACCAGTCATCTTGGCGGTCGACGGAGGATTTCCAGTACACGCGGCCTCACCTCCTTGGAAGGTCGCTCTCCTTAGTTTTCCTCGCTCCTACGGCCTGGCGACTGACTGGATCGGCGATATGGCGACGGGGATCTGTAACGACGTATTGGGGATCGGCCTCTCGTGGGACTTGGCGTAAAACGGCGAGAAGAGTTTGGTCGGCGTATTTCTTCTTCAGTGCCAACGTCGTCGAAGTTCCGTCGGCGGTTTCGAGTTGTCAAAGACAGCCTTTCTCTCTCGGCAGTAGCGCATTACATGTCCAGGACGTCCGCAGTGGAAACAAACAGGTCTGTTGTCAGCCGTTCTCCACACATCTGTTTTTCTTGGTTCAGGTGGGAATTTCTGAACAGGAGCTCTGTATTTCCTGGTTACAGCGGCGTATGTTGGTCGTGGTCTAGTTTCTGTAGGTTTTGTTGACACTGGGGCCAAAACCCTTTCAACTTCGTCTTGAACGATCTCTTCTAAGGATTGGGGATCGGAGTCCAAAGATTCTTGCGTCTGGTTAACTAGTCGATGGACTTCTTCTCGTACGATTGTGCGAATAAGAGAGACAAATCAGTCTCATCCGTCAGGGATGCAACCGGTACGACGTTTGGAAGCCTTTCAAATCTCGGTCGACCAACTCTCTTCTGCTTCATATCTTCGATATAGTTGCACCATTTGATAAAACTTGCTGTGTCGTTGATTTCTCTCGTCAACAGGGCCTGATAAATATCCTCAGCAACACCTTTCATTAGGTGTGACACTTTTTCGTCTTCTTTCATCAGAGGATTTACCTCTTGGCAAAGTCCTAATACACTTTGTATGTAAGACTGTGTACTCTCGCCTGAACGCTGGGCTCGGCATTTTAGTTGTTCTTCTGCCCTTCTGGTATATTTTTGACGGTCACCGAAAAGTCCACTTAGTCCATTTTTAAACGCTTCCCAGGAATCTAAGGCGTCTTCGTTGTTGACATACCACTGTCTCGCAGTACCGTCAAGAAAGAAATAAACGTTAGCCAGGCACATCATGTCATCCCACTTGTTAAAGTTGGCTACTCGATCGTACTCTTTAAGCCATTTGAGAGGGTCTTCCCCCAGGCGCTCCTCGGAAGGTCGATGGGCTCCTCCATTGCTGTAACGAAGGTGTTACTACAGCGGGCTTGGCTTCTTGCTCGGTCGGCATTTTTGTCCTCTTCCTACTATTTTCTTTTAACAGTCCGAATTCGGGGATAATCCTCTTAACCGGAGGCTCCTGCGAAGGTTGTCACTATTATCCACGTTTGACGTAATTGTACCCCGCGCTTCCACCAAACTTGTCACGGAGTTCGAAAGAAGTACACAGTTCAATTAAACAAACAATTAGATTTATTCTAACGCTGGGAGCTCGATACAACACTGGACTGAGAACATGCCCAACTGGCGATGAACTCTGCTTTTATACACTTCGGAATATTCGAGAAATACCCAGTATGCACTCTAAAGAATGATCTGGATTCATCTAGAACCTAGAGAAACAATACATTAAAAACGGAAACAAAATTCCAGTCTTTGGATAAATCTGCCGGGGCCGGGATTCGAACCCGAGACCTGAGGAAGTTCAGTCCAACGCTCTGCCAACTCGGCTATCGGGACTTGTAGCAAATTATGCGTGTGGCAATATAATGCATGGGTAGTTGACACTTAGATCACAAATTAATATTATTATAAGTATAATTTATATTTAAAAATTACAATAAAATTTTTTAATGTGTGTGAAAATACAATACTTTTTCGAAATTGTCTTTACATGAAGTACCTATAACATGTTGATCTATTTCAAATATTATTTTAAAATGTATTCTCTTTTAAGTGTGTGCGCGTGGGGAATAGGGGTTCCCGAAAACATCTTATAGTTTTCAGGGTTCCATGAGCTGTCAAAGTTAGAAGATCACTGCTCTATATTATTTCCTCATGTTTTCCTAGAGTAAGTTAATCATGCATAATATATAAAGGACTAAAAATATAGTTTTCGAGTTTGTGGTAGAAGATTAAAAGTTTACAAAATCAGGTTTACCCAATATTTTAAAAATGAAAGGTATCACACAGTAACACATTTCTCCCATGCTTATTCCTCACTCTCATTTCTGTTATTGCAAAAGATTGCATTTATTTTTTATGCTTAATTATTATCTTGGAGTGAACAGATAAATCATTTCAACACGATTGACACATACGCAACACGTTTGGAACTAAGTAGTATCAATTCCTGCAGTTGCAACCGACTTATGAAGTAAAATGAAAAGTCACACAGCTCTCTTTCATTACTCTAATGCAGTGAACTTACGCGCGACAAATATCAGAAATGAAAACCGAATTCATAAATGAAAGACAATGGCCTAATGGAACAGATGTTGAAAGGAAATGCATTAATAAGAATTGCAACATAGAATAAGGAAACATTTTAAAAAACTGCAGCCGGCAAGAAGAAATCTTTTAAACTACAGTACAATTTTAACTGTTGGATTTATCAAGTCCAATAATTTCAATTTTTACGGCATCAATATAAATGCAATACATTCATTGCCGGGGATAATCTGTAAGTAAAATAAAGAATAGGATATCGCTGTGGCATCACAAATATAAAAAAAAGTTTTGCTCGTAAAATAAATATATATTCCCAGAACATCTATTAAAATAATCAAGCAGATGTAGTATGAGAGATTTATCTTCAATAAATTCCGAGTGATAATTTATCACCAAATAGTGATTAATTCTATTACTTTATTAATATTAAAATTCAACAGTAGAATAAATAATGAGACATTAACGTAAATAGAATACAAACAAGGATGTTTATCTAGAATTAAATTAATATAAAACCCTGTAATATTAATTATTATCAGAATCCCTTCAATAAAAATTGTGACATCTCCTTGCCAAATATAGGTCAACTACAAGAGAGCATAACATTTTAAATAAGTTCGGTAATTATAACGTTTTTTTTCAACTTAACAACCCTTTATGTACGGATCATTTTCTTCTAAAGGGTGTTTTTTTAGAGGAATAGAACTTTAAATTGCAATAAAACAACGATGTATTATTCGATTGACATGAATTTTTTTTTATTCGAAAGATAATCTTGTGGCATTACATTTCAAATATGATTTCTGGCATAGGACTGCCACGGCTGGCTCGGATGTAGTCCAATCTGGACGTCCAATTTTCGATGACTTTTTCCAACATTTGTGGCCGTATATCGGCAATAACACGGCGAATGTTGTCTTCCAAATGGTCAAGCGTTTGTGGCTTATCCGCATAGACCAATGACTTTACATAGCCCCACAGAAAATAGTCTAGCGGTGTTAAATCACAAGATCTTGGAGGCCAATTCACAGGTCCAAAACGTGAAATTAGGCGGTCACCAAACGTGTCTTTCAATAGATCGATTGTGGCACAAGCTGTGTGACATGTTGCGCCGTCTTGTTGGAACCACAGCTCCTGGACATCATGATTGTTCAATTCAGGAATGAAAAAGTTAGTAATCATGGCTCTATACCGATCACCATTGACTGCAACGTTGTGGCCTTCATCGTTTTTGTAGAAGTACGGACCAGTGATTCCACCAGCCCATAAAGCGCACCAAACAGTCAGTTTTTCTGGATGTAACGGTGTTTCGACATACACTTGTGGATTAGCTTCACTCCAAATGCGGCAAATTTGATTGTTGACGTAGCCATTCAACCAGAAGTGCGCTTCATCGCTAAACAAAATTCACTTATGAAAATCGGGAACAACGGCAATCTCGTTTTGAGCCCATTCGACGAATCTACGCCTTGCTTGATCATATGTAAAATGTAATGCCACAAGATTATCTTTCGAATAAAAAAAATTCATGTCAATCGAATGATACATCGTTGTTTTATTGCAATTTAAAGTTCTATACCTCTAAAAAAACACCCTTTATAAATTATTTGGAAAGTATTTTCACTTTCGAAAAAAATTAAAGAGTTGACATATATATATATACCGTCGTATAATTTTGGAACGTAGACCAAAGAAAAGGATTAATTTTATTCTTTAAAAATTTTCAATTAATTAATGTAAACTTCCAAGTTTTTTTCGAGTATTAAAAAGTTCTAACTTCAAAAACAAAATTTTTTATATAAATACCTTCAATTTTTAGAACACGCTTCTCAAATTTACTTAAAACTACAAAAAGTTTTGGAAAAATGGCAGAAAACTGTCAATTAATACCATAATACTGCTCTAGGAGGATTTTTGTTTTTGTTTATTCTATTGAATATTCTGTAAAGCCGGGGTGGTCATTACGTCTATCGTGATCGACCGGTGGACCACACAAAGGCATTTTTAGGTGACTGCCTGAAGATTTTATCTGTTAATTATATAGGGGAATATTCCAGATTGGTTGAGAGAGAGAGGGAAATACACACACTATATCTTCAGCTGACTAACTTTAGATAAAAATGCTTTTTTTTAATGTATTTTGAATTGTTTCATATTATTATATTTGGGGCTATTATTATGTTTGTATCTTGTGTTTTGCCTTAAACGCGGTTTTTTAAAAAAAATTTTAAATTTTAGTTCTGTAGGTAAGTACATATTCCATATTTATTATAATAAGTTATAAAATAAACATTGTAGACCTTTTCCTACCTCACCACACCTACGACACTGGGCATTGGCACACACAAGAATTTTTAAAGGGAGGGAGGGGTTGAGGGTTGAAAGTCTACTATTCTCGTATCACATACGCAGCCAAACATATTTTTTGATTTTAAAGACTTTCGGGAACAAAAAACAGTAAAAAATAAATCACTGAATAAATAATCAGCATTAATAATAAAAAATTATTAATAACAAATAATTACGTTTCACGTACTATGTACATGGGATTAAAATCAAGGGGGGAGTCCTTCGCCCTTCCCCCCTCCTTGTGTGCTCCACCGAAACTGGGTGGACCACAACACCATGACAAAATTAGAAGTAGCCCGTACCCTGCAAAAGTCTGTCCACCCCTGCTGTAAGGTCTTAAAAAAATACATATAGTGTTATACATGTTGTATAACCAATTAATAATTACAGAAACGTTTCTCTGTATAGTAGCTTCGGTGCTGCTAGTGTAATAAAATATTCACAGAACTCTGATTTGTGTGCAATACTCTTTTTCCCTTTCCAGACAAAAATAAATATTAGTAAAAAATTTAGAAATCATGCAGACATTTTTTTGGAAAAAGAAGTTTCGGTCTTCCTTTTTAGTCCACATTAAATGGAGCAAATTTTTGAATCGTCCAGATTTTTTCAGATTTAATTTTTAGAGCCAATGAGCTTTTTGTTTCACTGAAAAAAATGAAAATAATGACAGTACGCATCACCACATTACTGATTGAAATGTTTCTACCTAATAATACATTCGAAAAAGGATGATTTTCATTTATCAAGGAATAACTTTTTCACCACAATTCATAAAAAGATATACAAATCTATAGATTGCATCTTTTGTCTTTTCAATAGTGGAAAATAGCAAAAAGATTCTGATAAATCTAAAACTTCCTTCTTTTTCTACCTCATTGAATAAATATATTATTCTAGTCTCTTCGTGTACTCTGAGTTTGAATCAAGGTTTTTTTTAACCATTTATGGATGTTTAATAACTAGTGTAACACTTTCTTATTTTACAATATCTGAAACACCACTTGAAAGAAAATTCCGAAAATTGTCAAATTTGAAGGGGAAAAAAGCTTTCGATAGAATGATGATCTCAAGGAGCCAGAAGTTAATAATGCGGATGTCAGTGACTTTTCAAAAAATTTCGAGCCAAGTCAGAAAAAATCGCCTTTGAGAATTTCTCTTCAGTTCCATTATTCAGCAGGGAATTGATATCAAATGGTCTCAACAAGAAGTTGGAGAAGTGGGAAGTATCAAATGGTCATGGAAAACTCTGAGTAATGCCTAATCCCGTTACTTGAGCGACGATGACTCAAGCAATAGAGGAGTATTTGCTTTATTTGAAAAAAGGAGGCGTGATTCTGTTATCACCCGCTTTCACAGGATTTGCCCTTTGGGGTAATGTAAAATGATAACAAAAAATGGCGATCTTCAAAAATATTGCAACCCAATACAATGATAAGAGAGAGAGAAGACGTATTTCGGAATAAAATTTGTTGTTCTCCATACTAAACTTATTTCAGAAATCTACTTTCACTACGATGTAGCAAAATATAAACCACAAAAAACGTTATGCAAGAAAAGAAAGGAATAAGGAACTAATGTATTAGCACACAAAGCAATAAATAACTGATGAATAATTGTTATAAACATTGAAACATGTCAAAAGAGAATGAACCTTTTTAGGAAAGAAACGCTTATACGTAATCTCAAAAACATCTTTTGCAGAGAGGTATGTTTGTTTTTACTGAAGTTATAAGATGACACTAATAATTTCAAACTCAGCAATTTTTGCTTATTGTGATTTTCAACTAGGATTTGACAGATTGTCATTTTATGCAGAACTGCCGCGCGTAAATTTTATATAAAATCTTCAATATATTTTAACATTTATTTCTTTAGCAAAATGCATATGATGCATTTAAAAAAGTAGTTTTTTTTATTTAGTTCTATTTTTTTTACATAAACGCATCCGAAACTAATTCTAAATTAACTTTTAGCTAATTTGAAAAGTCTCTTTTAAATTTTGCTTTTCTCCTTTTTTTAAAAAAAAAAATGAATCATATTATGTCATGTCATCAGCTGAAAGTCTGAAGTTCATTAAAAGTTTACTGGTAATCTGAGGAAAGTATACTTCGCAGGAAAAAATTGATCTATTTAGTATATGTTAACTATTTTTCTTGAAAAAAAACTTTCCTCAATCACTAATTTACCACAAAAATTTCACACATTTTTTCTGTTGAAAATATCCCATTTCTTTAAGAAAACAGTTAATTTGTAATTATTATGTAATCAGTTTTATTATGCTATTAAATTTTTAAAAGATGCATGTGTTGTTAATTAATTAGTTCTTGTATTAATTAGTTTAACACCAAATGCTTTAAAACTCTCGAAATATATGACTATACAGAATTTAAATCAGAATCTCTTGCGTAGTTCGTTTGAATATGTTATTGTTTGTGTCTGTTTCGCGATTTTCTCTAGTTTATATTAAAACCTGAAATTATACTCATGGGCAAAAAAAAAAAAAATTAGTGCACCAAGAAGGAGTCGTCACGAAATTTTACATACGTAATGACTACTTTCATATAAGTAAATGATTAGAAAATCAAAGAAGAAAAAAAAGGATCATTTATATTTCAGAGAAAAAAGGCAAAAAAAATGGAGGATTTAATACCCTGTTGAACCCCTCTAGCGCGAATGCACGATGCTATAAGATCGGGCATTGAGGCATAAAAATTCTGTATGATGTCTTGAGACATTTCGTTCCATATTTCCTGTAACCTTGCCTCTAGTTCATTCAAACTTGTGAGATGCCCAACTCGCCGTCCCAAATGATCCCAGATGTGCTCGATTGGAGACAAATCTAGGGATCGGGGAGGCCAAGGAAGGGTAGTAACAGTGCGGAGACAGTCTTGTTACACCCTTGCTGTGTGAATCCGACCATTGTCTTGTTGAAAAATGACTCCTGGGGAAAACGTTGCATGAGTGGCAACACATGTGGTTGCAGGATGTCATGAACATATAGCTGGGTTGTCACGGTGCCACGGATCAATACTAGGGGGGATAGTGTATTGTAGGCAATGACACCCCATACCATCACACTAGCTATGGGATCGGTGTGTCGCTGTAAAGCAAAGGCAGGATTGAGGCGATCACCACGGGGTCTCCACACACGAACACGATTGTCATCACTGCTGAGATTGAATCTGGATTCGTCGCTAAAGACGACCTGGTTCCATTCTGCTGCAGTGCAGTTTCCTCGTGCGCGGCACCACTCCAAATGGAGGCGTCGATGGGTGGGCGTTAATGGCAGCACACGTAATAGGCGCCGCGATCTCAAATGTCTTTCAGCCAGGCGCCTTCGTATGGTTCGAGAAGACACATGGGCTCCTAGTGAAGGTGCTACCTGTACCTGGATGGCGGTCGATGAAGCAGTTGGCTGTACCCGTGCATTTCTTACGATGTGGCGGTCTTCTCGACGACTGGTCTGTCGAGGGCGTCCTGGCCCTGGTCTTCGTGTAAATGACATCTCTCGGATCCACTGGTCCCAACACCTCCTCACAACACAGAGTGACTTAATTGACGAGCTACTCGCCTAGCTTGCCAGCTTCCATCATGCCAATTATTCTCCCCCTTTCAAACTGCGACAGCTGCTCATATTGTCTTCGAAAAGGGCGTAATGGCATGTCTATCTGAGCTCTTTCTTTGTGAACGATTCAGCACACTTAAACAAGCTTTGGTTACCTGTTTTATACTCCTCGGAAAACGACGTTAAACGCCCTCTACCCGCGATACGTAATGCGCAATCACGTTGCATTTCTAATCATTTGCATATCTCCCCGACATGTACCTTCATGCCAAGTTTTGTTACGGTCCCACAGATATTTCTTGGTGCGCTAATTTTTTTGTCCATGAGTGTACATCGAGCTTTTAAATTATTTACTTTCTTAGAATTCTTCATTTGAAGTAAACAGTTTTTCAACTTTAAAATTTAATGCTTATACTTCTATTTATTTTTTTTAAACTAACATCCTGAAATTTTTTAAGCATTCTAATTAAATTTCTTTTTATCGAATCTAGTACTTCGATCAAAACTACTATCTTCTAGTACTATCAAAGAAAAGTAGAAATTTAGCAAAAGAATATCGTAAATTGAAAGGTTTCAGTTATGAATAAAGGGGAACCCCCCCCCCCATAAAGCGTTTTAGTTAATAGTTGCGGCTTTGAAAAGAATGATAAAAAAAAATCTTTTCAAGTGTGCAGCAATAAACTGTACTTAAGGATGCAAATACCGTGGTGAGATCATAATTTTTCTTAAGAGTTTAATCAGCTGTGTTTGTGATACGATAATGTTGTTTTAGGCACTAATGCTGTATACAAAGTCATGATATCTACAGATTTATTACAATGAGCTCAAAATTTATTGTATCATATGCAATCAAAATATATTATGCTTCTTATGTACAGAATGAGTGAGTGAGTGAATATCAACGTCGCACTGTTCAGCTACACGAGGGCTTTCGGTGATGGACCACGTAATTTTGAACCATGGTCGTGACGTGGACGACACCCGAGCTGACACCCCCGTTTCTTAACTACCACACCAATGGAAGGACGTTTGAGCTCTCGACAGATTTAATGTGCATCGCTGTCCTACACGGCGGGTCTTTAGTGGTACTGGGCTTGAACTCATGACATGCCTGCCATTATCCAATACCTTGACCACAGGGTTACCGTAGTCCTATCTTATGTACAGAAAGCAGAGTAACTAATTTGAAGATAATATTTTGTGTACTAAAAAAATCTGATCCAGAGAGAGAGAGAGAATTTTAAGTTAGAAAACTATTTATTTATTTATATATATATAATAATTCTATGATATTCCTGGGAATTGGTAGAACTAATTGTAAGAAGTGGAGAGTGGATGTTCTTACTGTAGCGAGCCAAGGATGGGGCGTGACCAGTGGTGAGTGATTGTGCTACGTGGAGCATGATCGAGTAGAGTAGTATCGAAGAGGCACTCATGGAAATCGAAATTTCTTTTTATTCACATCCAGAAACACATAAAGATCCAGTAGGGACGGCATTACACATACAAGAAGCAAACATGGACGACACAACACAGACAAAGACACACACAGAACGCGCTGCAGCCGGCTACATGACTACAGAGAAACGAGCGAAGAGAGAGAGGTTGAATAGGCGTTGTCTTTTGGGCATCCGGACTGTAACACAGTCCTCAATCCCATGTCATGATAGAACTTGGATGTGGGGCTTGACGAGAGTGGGTTTTTTCATTCTGCTGAGTGGCATGGCGAAGAGAGAGAGAGGTTCCAGTGACATCGGCTTTTATACCTGACGTTGAAGACCATGTGACATTTTTGTAATAAGAGCTCTGATTGGTTACAAGGGGCGGGAAAGGGATTTATGATGTAATATTATTAGTTGATTACGATTAAAATCAGGGTGTTAGTTTCGAACCAAATAATTAAAAGATTATTTGAATATTATTAAAAGAGTTAATTAAAAGGAGATGCTAGGGGGAATTATTACATACATATATATATATATATATATATATATATATATATATATATATATATATATATATATATATATATATATATATTCAGCCAAAAATAACAAAACGGTTTAAAAAGTGTAATGTTTAAAATTATGAAAAGTTTAAAAAGAAGCCAAAATTTCTTCCCCACAAAAATTGTAACAATATTTATAATGAATATTTAATTTTACATTTCAGGTAATTCTCACTAATTGATATCATCCTGCTAATTGAATTAAATGTCAGAAAAAAATTAATTTTAACCATTATTTAGAAATGTTTATTACTGAAAGTATTTTTATTACTACTTAAAATTGAAAGAAATATTACACATATAGTGAGTATACATGTAATTAAGTATTATTTCAATTCACTAAAAAAGTAGCTCATTAAAAAGTTTAATGTTTTTTAATGATTGAATAAATCTGATTCGTTTTCGAAAAAAATATCTATCAAGCAAGCAATCATTTGTTTATGTGTTTGATAGTTATCTCAAGATCTAAAACACAAAGTAAGTTAATAATACCGGAAAATATCATTTTAATGATCCAAATCATACTTTGCAAATCAATAAAGACAAATGTTTCCGTCAAACTTGACAAATTACTTCTTTAATGGCGCATTTAGCCTTTATCTTTAGTATTATGATAAATATGAAGAACTCAGCAGCTTACCCAAGCGCACAGAGCCATTTAAAGAACTAACAAAAGAGCTCTTTGTGTATTGCCAAATAATAATCTCATATAATGCTCTATTGTGTTATTTCGCACTTAGTGAATCCCAAATCCATTCTTCAGATGAACGCATACACTGCAAACGCTTTAAAGATCAACCAAGCGAATCGAATTGTACTTGAAAAAGCTCTACCACCTATTAAACACAATCGACACGATAAAGATTGTAAACGTAAAATATAACAAAATCTGTTCACCTCAACCCCCGAACAGTTAAAAATGGATTTCGGTTTGATGTTATTTAACTATGTGTACTCGTTAAAAATTACAGTAATTCTTTGTAACAAGTTTCTCTTTATGTACTCGTGTATATTAGCTCTGTTTATTGCATTAAAGATTGTGTAAAGATTCTTAACTTTCATTATTCAACGTAATGGGAAATGATCTTCCCCAAGAGTTAAAGCGGAGCATAAGATAGCTGTTTGGAAGATTCTAGCTTCGATTCTTCGCCGTAGAAAGTTCTTTATCCGATTGTAAACGCGGAAATAAAATATGATTAAAGAAAAAAATTAATGGGGTTAAAAAGAAAAGTGCCTTTGCAATCAAAAAATTGTGGCTTAACAAATCCCTGGTGGTGTGTCCTTGCTTTTATATAACTCTTAGAAAGGAAAGAACAATATAAGAGTCTCGCTTTGTTTCATTGAACTTAATAAGAAAATGACTTCTACGTTTGTGTATCTCAAATAATAAAATCTTTAGACAGAAGACTAAAAGTATCGAGCTTTGTTCAAGATTGAAGCCAAAACTGGCATCTTAACTGGAACTTTTTTAAAGGAACTAACATTTACATCAATGCGGTTTTGAATATTTTTAGCATTTAGACGATTATGTATACCGTAAAATCCGACGTATAACGCGCGCTTTTAACACAAAAAATAAGATAGAAACTTGCGGTTGCGCGTTATACGCAGGGTATAAAAATGATAGCTTTTAAAATAACAAGAAAGCATAAAAAAATCTTTAACTTCTACATATATCGAAATACTATTTATTTAAAGGAAATTGCTTGCTTTATGAGGTAAAAGAGTTGTAATTCTAAAAGTATACGATTTTTTTAAAAGTTTGGGATAATACCTGGAATAAATGACTCCAAAACATAAGAGCAATGTATACCGTTTTTTTTTCTTTTTCAGATTCCTTCGTAAAAAAGAAGGAGCGCGTTATACGGCGAATATACCTAAAAGTTTTTAAAAAAATCTGCTTGAAAGTATAGGTGCGCGTTATATACACCGGTACGTGTCATACTCCGGACTTTACGGTATGTGCTCGTTAAGTTTAATTTAAAGTTATTAAAATCAGGGAATGACAGAATAATTTAATAGGAAATACCAAATGTGTCTGAAAAGTATGACTACATTTTCAAATTTTAATTGAAAAAAAATTAAATTACTAGTAAATGCGGGTGTTTTTTCCTTTTCATTAAGAAAACATTTTTTTAAGTTTTTTTTCCCAATACTTTATTACATGATTTCAATGTGAGCACCATTAGTTAAGTGCAACACATTGAGTCTATACGAGATTTCTAGCCCCATTCTATAAGGCATTGCAAGACCCACAATCTGATTGACCACGGAATTTGATTTTTCAGTTAAACAGTATCACTAATTGAAGATTGGTAAACAATGTTTCTCACGTATCCCTACAAGAAATCGAAAGGTGTTATGTCTAGAGACCTGGGTGGCCACGCTATTGGACTTCCTCTTTGCATCCATCGCCCAGGGAACTTTTTCTTACTTCCAAACTCCAGTGTGGTGGTGCCCCAATTACGCTCTACATGTATTGCAGATTTAAATTCAATAAATCATGCTACAACTTGTGCTTATTCTTGTAGTGAAACCTTTTTGAGACTGGAATGTTGAAAAATAGGGATATTGTGCTATCCAGTTTGCATTTCATTAAACAAAAACTTTATTCTCCTCTTTATGGAATATAAAAAACCGTAAGTGAAAATCATTGTTTGTTTATTTTTAATTAATTTTTGAAAGTGTAGTCATACTTTTCGGACATCCTATATAATGGAGGAATGAAACAGAGATATTTTCTTTCTAAGTCACTTATGATGTCTCTTACTGAAAGTGTGAACCATCAAGTTCGTATATTGCTGTTCTCTTGAGACTAGAAAAGAAGATGGTAGATATCTCGCTCACTGGGATCGATGTTTTCAGAAGTGCGAAGCTTAAAGATCAAAGCACCGGTTTCGCGAAGTATAGATCTTTTTCTTCACTTTTTTTTCGGTTTGTTTTCCTTTTCGTAGTAAAGGGAGAATCTTTTTAGTTCGTTTCCTCCCAAACATGCTTTATCTTAGCTTATTTCCTTCAGTACACTTTTCTGAAAGAAACCTAACTTTTTCAAATATATTTGTTTTATTTCCGTAACATACAGATATACTTCAGCATCTTTGTATCAAGTGACTCAAGATATATCTTATACGAATTAAAAATTAAGGAATACTCACTCTGATTTTTAGTTATTCAGTTTAATAGAGGAAAAATAAACGAGGGGGAAAATATTATTTTTGTGCTATGAACACTCTTTACTGTATTTTTTTCTTATCTCCGTTTTTATTTATATGAAGAATTTAGTTTATAAAAACTTAGTGCTGTGTTTGTTGTAGTCGAGACTTTAATTCCAGTGAGCGTGAACGTAAAATTTTAAGTGAACTTGACACTGAATTTTTTCTAAGAAAAACTTAGATTAAAAACTGTCATTGTAATTAAGTTTCTGTGTTTCATTTGAAATGACTTAAATGTCAAAAATCTTTAAAGAAATTATCTGTAAAATTAAAATACTATACATAAACATTAAAAAGTACAATATCAAAAATGGTGTGAGAAAAAGGGTAAATTTCCGTAGAAATATTTTTTACAAAATGTTTTCGCAAAGAGTACTTTTGTGAGCTTCTGTAGCTATTTTTGTGCATTTTTGAAAATGGCTGCAGCGGAGAAAATTTGCCTTAGACAAACAAATGTAACGAATAGCTTTTGTATTTTCCAATTTGTCATTTTAAAATTTTTTTGTTAACAATTAGTTCAAAAATAATTCCCAAATGCATATTCAAAGTATATTTCTCTCATTTCAGATTTTGCAAATTTATCACATTTGTTATTATTTTAACTTTCTACTTGGAAAACTTATTTGGTTATTGCTTTCGAACATTACATAAAACAGTTACATACATAAACTAATTATTACTCTCTAATCTTAGGAAGGTATCCAAAAATTTATTTTTTAATGGATAGTGTCCGACTTTAATAAGGAGTAGCAATTCATGTATTAATATTTAAACCATGCACATTTTAATTAAATATACTTAATATATATCATTGATTATTTTATCAATTTAGATAAATTAATTAAATACATTTAATTAATTATACTGAAAGACTTTCTGTGAAACAATATTTAATAATAAGTGTCTAATATTTTGAAAATATATTTGTGTTGCAATATAAATGATCGATATATGTTATTACATATGGCTTTATTAAAAGGATCAATCCAAACATTTAAAAAATCTCAAGTATTACACAAGAACAATGATTAATAAAAGAAAAAAAACAAGCATTTAAAGAAAGAATCAGAACAAACAAACATGGGAACAAAAGAAAAATTTTAATTAATCAACAAGAAAAGGAACATAAGAGATGTAGTCTTTACAAGGAGTTCATGAAAGTTCTGGCATTCCAGAATAGTTTGCTTTATTTCTCTCTCTCACCACGTTTTTGAAACTCTTTATCAAATTCTGAACATATAAAATGATCAATGTATATTATGGTACTTTTGGTCTGTATGCTTCTGTGTACCGAAAAAGACTCAAATTTGGTCATAGAAGTTTTATATATATATAAAATAAAGGGTGTTTTTTTAGAGCTATAGAACTTTAAATTGCAATAAAACATTGATGTATTATTCGATTGACATGAATTTTTTCTTATTCGAAAGATAATCTTGTGGCATTACATTTTAAATATAATTTCTGGCATAGGACTGCCACGGCTGGCTCGGATGTAGTCCAATCTGGACGTCCAATTTTCGATGACTTTTTCCAACATTTGTGGCCGTATATCGGCAATAACATGGCGAATGTTGTCTTTCAAATGGTCAAGCGTTTGTGGCTTATCCGCATAGACCAATGACTTTACGTAGCCCCACAGAAAATAGTCTAGCGGTGTTAAATCACAAGATCTTGGAGGCCAATTCACAGGTCCAAAACGTGAAATTAGGTGGTCACCAAACGTGTCTTTCAATAAATCGATTGTGGCACGAGCTGTGAGACATGTTGCGCCGTCTTGTTGGAACCACAGCTCCTGGACATCATGATTGTTCAATTCAGGAATGAAAAAGTTAGTAATCATGGCTCTATACCGATCACCATTGACTGCAACGTTGTGGCCTTCATCGTTTTTGTAGAAGTACGGACCAGTGATTCCACCAGCCCATAAAGCGCACCAAACAATCAGTTTTTCTGGATGTAACGGTGTTTCGACATACACTTGTAGATTAGCTTCACTCCAAATGCGGCAGTTTTGTTTGTTGACGTAGCCATTCAACCAGAAGTGCGCTTCATCGCTAAACAAAATTCGCTTATGAAAATCGGGAACAACGGCAATCTCGTTTTGAGCCCATTCGACGAATCTACGCCTTGCTTGATCATATGTAAAATGTAATGCCCCAAGATTATCTTTCGAATAAAAAAAAATTCATGTCAATCGAATAATACATCGTTGTTTTATTGCAATTTAAAGTTCTATACCTCTAAAAAACACCCTTTATAAACATTATCTTAAAAATTTTGAGGAAAATCCAAATTTTTTGGAATACCCCTTTTGATTACGTTACTGTCATATCAATCAACTCCTGGGGATTTGGAAATATATTTCTGTGGTGTGTTTGATTGATTGCGTGATTCTTAGTCAAAAACTCACTTTAATCACATTCAAGGATTTAAAAGTGTGAAAAATTTCTTTCTGGGGAATTGAAAGAAATCATTCTTTTCTATGTTTCTAGACTATGTTAGACTCTATGTTTTCTATGTATAATATATATATTTCTATGTTTCTAGACTCCTAAAAGAATGTAAAGAAAGTGTAAACTTCGTATTATTTTACATCGTAACCTAAGCAAATGATATAGTATCTGTAGATCACATAAACTGAAAAGAATAGGAAAGTCATGAAACAACTTTTTCTTAACGGAATGGATTAGCATCAGTGAATCTTTGAGAGTATTGGCGAAATCCATGTGTTAAGGTGGCTTTCCTCAATGCATTTTGCAGTACTTATACTACCAAAATAATTATTTCATGTGAAAAAGCTGATGCAAGCAATATTATTTTCAAAAAAAAAAATTTAACTCATTCATACTTTTTTTTTTGCTGAAACATTTATCAAAAATTTGCCTAAATAATAAATGTATGTGTAGGCTTTCTAATAATGTTGAGCAAAATGCATAGTTAGAATAGATTTTTTTTACTCACACTATAACTAATTTTTTAGAATCTATACCATTTTGTGTGATTATTTTTTGAAGCGCTACAAATGGAAGTTTTATTTTACTAAAATATTCATAAGAAACTATGTTGAGCTGCTTAATCAAAATTCTGTTACCTGAGCTATTCAACATTTCCTTTGTTTATGTTTTTCTTTATCAAACACAGAGAGCCTTAAGTCATATATAACATTTAATAGAAAAGTTTCACACATAAATGATAAATGTTGTTGGTACGTGAAAGAATTTTTTAAACAATATTTTTATTATAATTTGCACCAATCAATGGAAGTTTAAATAACAAGTAATTGGAAATTTGCTATGCTTATCACATTCTCTTTTCTTATTTAGTAAAACAAAGAACGAGTAATTCATCGCTTATTGACTTTAACCTCGCCCATCTGCAACTGATATCGTTCTTATTTTCCCACCCTTTTGTCTTTTATTTTTAAGTAGTCAAATATTCAAACGTCTGCGTCTATGATACAGAAGTTCCATTGATAAAGTGGTTAAGAAGGGAGAAGGGGACGGTATTACTTTCCCCCGGAATTTCCTCTTCAATTCGTTTTAAATCATTAAACGCTTTGCATCTCAACCTATCATTCGGTCAGAATACCGATGAATCATTCGCAAACCTGATAAAAGATGATAAGAACGAAGCAGTTCACACACACGCTTCCTAAATACATCACTGAAAGGAAGGGAAAACGTCAATTCAGTTTATTACTTAACGTGTTTTCTTTCGCATTGAAATTAATAGTCGCTTCCATCCAATTTAAACTAAATTATTCAGTAGGAGATACGCCTTATCTATACTATGCCTCACGACTGGACCTCTGGGTGTTTTCCTAAACAAAATAACAATCATCAAAGCATTGCGCGTGTGGCTTTGTAAGTCGAATGGGTAATTTAGTTGTCAATTGTGGGTTTTTTATTGTATGCAGCCACAGAACGTGTTGAAGTTTATGTAGTTTTTTTACAATCGTGTCAGATAAAACTGCGAACAATGGTATGGAATTCACGATGTCGAATTAATATTAAAATCCCCCTCCCCCGATTTATAAACTTATTTACATACCTCAGTAAGACTGTTTTTAAGGGTACACGTCACGTATTCAGCGTGAGTAATGTTATAACAATCTTCTCTACAAATGCAATTATGGATAGTCCGCTGTTTTCAAAACATGATTCGTACTTTTTATATACTTATTTATTACGGATCAGGAACTTACATTGAATGCTACGAAGAATACATTTCGTGCAAATACAATTTGAAATATTTCTCTTTTTCTATTTCATTACTTTCTACTGATCCGCTAAAGCTTTTCAAAACTTCCTTCAAAGAGAGGGTACTTGTAATGTCATTAAGTTTCACAGATGCTATGTCCCTCTCAGCAACACAGTGATAAATGAAGATTTAGCGAAACACAATTTTCATTCCGAGATATTATTCCCCGTACGGATAAATACTTCTGGTAAACAATCAATTGAATGTATTTTTATCAATTTCATAAGCTTTTATAAATACCTCCTTAATCTATTCACTTTTAAGAATCCTATTTTCTTTTAATAAATAATACATGTTCTTATCATGTTTGAAGCTTTTGACTTAAATACTTAATTAGTTGCTATATTAATAAAAAAAGGCATTTTAAAAACAAAATACAAGCAAGTATAAGAAATGAAATACGAACAATCGCATTAGTCTCAGAAACTTCAAATATTATTTATAAGATTTAATTTAATGTTTATTTTCCACTAATACACTTTGCAATAATATACCTTAATCGTATAAAAAATTGTGTTCAAAAATTGGAGAAGCGATATTTTACCCTTAAGCAAACTAGAATCTGGTTAAAAGATAAGATAGCTTTGTTTTTGTTGAAACGCACAGATATAAATTCAATATTTCATGTTTTTTCCTTTAATTAAAAAATGCAGTATCTCTTGTTTTCAATATCAGATGGCCAAAAGCGAAACTAAGAGGAATTTATGTTTTGCAAGAATTCTTTAATTAATTTAATACATTGATCCCAAAAAATAATAATAAAAAGAGTGAATATTTTAAGATTTCACATAAATATATGAGAATTAATATGGATTGAGTCGTAAGATTGAGATTCTTCACGGGAAAAAAATTTTTTAATTTGAAAATATTCTAAGGGTAATAGTAATTGAATTTTCAGCATATTCTCTGTGACGGCCGGTGACAAACTGCATTATAAAAATAATAAACCTAGCATCTCTTAATTTTTGTTTCCCCACAGATTCGATTTATAAATATCTCTTGAGAAACATTACGTATATATTCTTTTTTATTCGAATCTCTTCAACTCAACTGATATTTAAAATGACAAGAAATAAAATTATTCTAATAAATTAAAAATAAAGTGTTCCTTATAATTCTGATTAAAAATTTATGCGAAGTAAAGAGCTTCATTTTTTAAATATTAAAATAAATACAATATCAATTACTTTGTTGCAAACAATAATAATTCGTATTATCATAGCTAAACACTGTATTTATTTTAATTTGCTTTACATATCACACTATACCCTGCTAAATAAATTGTTAGTATAACAGCCCGTTATTTTTCCTTATTTACTATTCATTTTTCAGCCATGCAAAGTAAACCTTATCTAAATATATATTTATTTAATTTCATTGAGTAATTATATCACTACTTTAGTTAAAATGAGAAATAAAAAAAAGCTTTTGCATCAGTAGCGCATTAACTTGAATATGTTTAAAAATCGGTTTATTATGCCGCACTTTCTTTTCCTAATTGCGCAACCAACCGAAATCCAATATTTATTTCTTGAAAAGAAACTTAAATATTCCGTTTCACAATTAAGATTACGCATCGCATGATTAAACGCTACATATCGCTTTCAGCGTTAAATACCACCCTCAAAACCGCAAAGCGTAAAGGTATTTAAGTCTCGGTGCAAATCCAACCAGACGAAAATAAATAGACGCATAATAGTCCTTCCCCTTCCTCATCTTACAGCTCATCGCATCTGCACCCCTCCACCCAAACAACGAAATCTCGCCTTTTAAAAAAATAATAACAGAGCAGCGTTTTTACAATAAGGGCTGGAAAAACACATCGGGTGATAAGATACGACCTCTATAACCATAGAAATGGGGATAGAGCATAGGGCAATCTAGACTGAATGTACGCCGTGGCGTGCGGAGTGGCTATAAAGTGCATTGGAGGTTCTATTCTCGGCTATTTACCATCGGTCTATCAGTCATTTGCGATGACCCTCTTTGAATTTTGACCATATGGTGCGGTTGAAAGCCTCACGCCACCTTTCCCTTTTTGCGTGGGAAGCGCTTCAAGCACGGATTAGTGAGTCGCTGGAGTTGATAAAAACGAAAAGCACTAATCGGTGCTTAAATGGAAATGGGAATCGCACCACCATTTACAAGTGCTGTAATGGTGCGCCCCCTTTTGCTTCTGAATCAGATGGAATTGTTAAACGGAATTGTGTTGTCTGCGTGTGTTTTACTTCGTGCGTCACCATTCAAATGTAAATGATGACCAGTTTAGTTAAGTTACGGGAAAAGAAGTATATTATTTTTTTTTAACTAATATGTTTTTTGCAACGGGAGATTTATGATTTTCTATGAAATAAAGAAAATGGCATGCAGAGCAATAAGTGAACGCTGTTAGAAAGCATCGAGTTCTATTTTAAACGAAACTTGTAGAGACTGCAAATAAATTTATCAATGCTTATAATTATTTTCGTTTATGAGGAGGGGGCAAGAAGTATCCAATGAAATTAAAAACATTTAATGAATTGTTTGTTCTTTTATTCAAAAGGGAATGAGGTTAAAAAAGTAGCACTGAATAATTTTGGGATCATTTAAAAATTTTTAAAATTCTTATCCAAAAATATTTTGTAACTCCTGTACGAATAAACGGTAATTTCAGAATTAGTTTTAGATTAAGGGAGGAAAACTCTGGCAATTGTTATTCAGAATTTGTCGGGAAAAAAATTCTGGAATAGTCTTAATTGTTTCAATTCTTAATCTGAGAACTGTAAGCATATTTATGTCAAAAATTTCCTGTTTTTTCTCCAAAAGAATTATTATTTCAAGGCTATTTGTAACGATTCATGAAATTCTAAAAGCTGTTAGGTAAAGGAATTTTAAACAGGAACAAATCAATTGGATGACGCAATCTGTATTTTTCTGTTTATGTTGAGACCTTATTAATTTACTATAAATATCTGACCTTTTTATGCTATATATAAGTGAAACACTTAGGTTAAGTAATAAAAAAACAAGTATTTCTCTTAGATTTGAAGATTTTTAAATGTATTACATTTTAGTAAGATGCCGTTTTCTTCAAAGTTATAATTCTTAAAACAATTTTGCTTTATGTCTATCAACTAGAGAATATGTTTTTCTGCTCACAGTTATAAAAGCTTTGATTTTTTAAGGTTGCTTATATCTCTTTTGTTCTTTTAGTTTATTGATACTTATTTGAAATATACCTTGACGAGTTTTCATCAAAATCATTTCACTGTGTGTTCCTTTCTTAATAAAATCAATATATTCCACTATTGCACAAAAAATTGTAAAGACATAATCATCTTAATATTTTGAAATTAATAAAGCAGTCTTACACTATTATATTACAAATTTCTGTTCCAAATTAGATAATAAATTATAAATTGATTAATTTTTCTACAGATAACAATAAACTTGCCTTCACGTGCCCCAGAAAATCTTAATAATAACAAAACTTCAAATACTTTCAGACATAGAGCATAGTTTTCTTCAATTATTTTATATTACAGTTTTACTGATTTAGAGCAAAAATAATAATCACCTTTCGAAAGATGACTTAGCATGCTTCATTTTCATTTTACGGTCTGTTCTCGTGTAGGTCAAACGAGGCGATATACTTTACGCAAGATGACCTCTACTAAAAATAACCTTTTTGTCTAACTTCGAAAGAATTAAACGATGTATGTGTCGTTGCCTGAATTGCAAATGGCTTTCTTAATCTACACTTCCCATCTTCAAAGATGAAAAACCGTGATAAAGCAAAACTGTAGTTGCCAAATACCATAGCATCGTCGAAGTTCTCAAACTACCAAGGAGTGAATAGCAGGGGAAAAAAGAAACATTCTGATAGAATGGGACACAGAAAATGAACAGTAGCTGCAGCCAAAAGTGGCAACTTCTGGAACTAATCGTATTCGGAGCTTCTTGAAGTGTTGACATCAAGCAACAGTTGTTGAAACAGATTACTTGAGAAGTCAGGTTGGGTGATTTACGGCGAGCTCGAATTCGATAGCAATTAACGATTCTATTTTTTACAGGCCCCATAATATTTTCTGTGTGATAGTTGTTAGAAAAACACCGAATTGAGACCATTATTTTTATTTCTGGAAGCTTTTGTAGTTATGCTACAGGGGTTCAAAAAAAGCAATTAACGTCAGAGCTGTCGCTTTCTCTGTTACGGAAAACTTATAAATGCAAAAACGATTGTTCGCGGTCTACCTCAAAGAAATTCTTAGTTGTAAGACTGTTCCAACGCTGTCTCCTTTCTAAATTTTTGATGTTGAAAACTATTTAGGTCTTTTATGCTTTGAGCCACTGCAATTGAGGAGACAAATAAGACATTCCGTTCCTTTTCTCCAAAGAGAGAGAGAGAGAAATTGGAGGTAACAAGAAAAATTATATTTATCAAAGAGAAGAAAGTTTTATATTTAAAATAACTTGGGAGAAAATATTAATTTATTATTTTAAGATCTTACTTCAAACACCATTCAGATTTTTAAGACTGGTCTAAAAGAGTTGCGGGTTTGTCATTCCGCTTTCTGGCAATTATTGAGGGTTTAATATTTCACAGCCACAACAATTAACTTAAACGCTTTAGGGGTTTCCACAACTCATAACAGAAACCTTGTAAATACTGTATGAAAGATGTTTCAGTAAGGGATTTATTTTTTAAATATTGTTTTTTCTTTTAAAATCCAATACTTCTCAAAACGGATTACAACTCTTTTATAATTAAGGTGTTTCTTACAACAAAACATATCTCTCTATAAAGACTGAAAAAGATATACTACCGCGTTAATTTAACTTAAAACTTTCTAAAAAAATCTATCTAATTTTTTTAATTAATTAATTTAAATTTAAAATATAATACTGTCAAACTTTTAATTCTAAATTAAGGAAGGGATAAATTTGATTCTTCTCCAGCTTATCTAGGTATAATAAGTGAAGTGGTTTAAAAATAAATTAAGAATAATTTCTTTCCAAGAGGAGAAACTATTTACTTTTGCTAATTGTGATCAATGTTAACTAATTTTTAATTAATTTTCCCCTCCTCATTTTTTTACGAAATTGTAATCGAAATCATTCTGGTGTTTTTCGAAATTTTATTTTTTACGTTTATTTTTTTCCCTTTGGCATTGCTATATAATTTATTTATGAACTAATTCACACACATATGTATTTTCTAGTTTAAAAAAAATCTGTGCAAAGTATATCGTTTCCCGACTTGCTTGTTGATGTACCATTTTTTTACACAAGCTGCCTTGTGTGTAAATAATAAATTCTCTGTTCAGTAAACGAATGGAAGCATAGTTGTACCTTTTCATTGTGAGCTGGTATATTATTAAGATAAGTTTCCACATTATTTTCCAGTCCTCAGAATAATATATATTACGAAGTCTTACATTTATTCTAGATTTCTAAGAAAGAAAAAATAGTTCTTACAATTTTCGGGTTAATATTTGTTCGTTTATAATTGAATTATCATTGCTCAACGTTAGTCGTGATTTGAAATCCTTTAAAAGGTGGTAGGAATTACATTATCTCGTTGTATAATAAATAAATAAATTTTCTATGTGACTACAGTTACCAAATGTATTGGATAAATATATTCACCCAACAAGGAACTTCCAATTCAGAAGTTTCTCATTTACTTCTCTTAGAGGGAATGCAGAGATATTAAAGAAAAGGGAAGCTTGGAAAGCCAATTTCGAGTTTAATTTTGTTCACGATCAATTTCCTCGTCACCCACCGTATCATCTCCCCATCTTCGACGGACAAATCCATTCTTGATGCCTCTTTCTATTCATCTGTTGGGGATGAAACACTGAATCTGAAAAAGGGCCGGGGGACTCCCACCTACTGACGTCATTTCAGATTCGCAGAGGGGAAAATGAGAAGTGGAGCTTCCTTTTAAAACCCCTGCGAATTCTTTCTGCGTGTATTAGCAGCCCTCACGTTATGATTAAGCTAGGCTTTGTCGGAAAGCAGGGTTTCCATCTGTCAGGATACAACAAATCAAATAAAGAATTATCAACTGATATAATATCTTCAGAAGATGCGTTGTACACTTTTTTTGCAGAAAGTTTACAGAATTCAATATGAAAATACATTGCTAGTCTGTACTTGAAATAAGTTTTTTCAATGAGATTCTGTATTTGGTTATGTTCATTGATCTATAAAAAATTGCTATCTCTCTCTCTTTCTAAACATCAATATCTTTGAAAATTCATTTCTTTCATTATTTTTTAAAACTTGTATGGCAGTGTTTGAAGAAAAAAATTAACAGTCCTATTTTATTTCTTTTTGAGACTCGTGTAATTTATAATACAATAGTACACCACGGAGTCCAATTTCGATTGATTCGGAATTGATTTATGTTTGGAACTGAAATAAATATTTTCTTCATGTTACTGAATGAATTCCTGTTCGAATGGTATTGAACAGAATTTAAGTTGTTAGAACTGAGACGGGGGAAAATTACAACAAACTTCGCCTCGATGACAGCGACTAACATATAATCATAATTAGCTGTATTTAATGATGAATTAACAGGGTTGCAATTAAATGGACTAATATGCCGCTATTATAAATTTCATCCATTGCTCTCAGCATTCAATGCAACAAAACGAAAAAGAAAAAATGTTCTAAGAATAATAAGTTCCATATGTTTGAAGCACTTATAAATTAAGATCTGTCTCATTCATTAATTATCATTTATATTTAATTAGATTGTTAAATGAGTAACTTTAAGTTTCAACTTTTTGGATTAAAATCACCGGAACACAATCTTAATGAATTATATATGTTTCATGTAATTTAAGAGAAAATTATATGGAAAAACACACAGAACTCTCATGAAAACAAATAATTTAGTTTGGTTCAACTTCTGATAGCTCACACTCAGTAGTTCACATAGATTAATAACTCTCTCGGGTAAAGAATTTCAAAGGACTTCTTAGAGGGATTCTAGAGAGATTCTAATTTTTTTTCACCCCTTTCTTTTTTTAGAGGTTATGTCATTTTCCTATATATCATGATCCACTAGGCCTTAAAATCAGTCAAAATATTTTTTTTTGCGGGCGAACGAATAATTTATTGTAACATGCAATAGAGTTTAAAAAAATTAGGGAATCATGAAAATTCTTTAACACTAAAGCAATGAAAAGCTTTAAATTTCGTTTTTAAATTTTAACTTAAATGTAAAATCAAATAAGCTTTTTTAACAATTTAATGCTTTTTATTAGGATGGTTCCAATTTTGCACATGAAAAAGTTTTAAAATTTAATTAATATGTAAATTTACATAAATTTACGCAACTATAATTTGAATATGCAAAAAATATTCAAATTTCGTTGAAAATTTTTGCATACGTATAAAAAACGGAACAAGCCCTTGAACGAATTTTTTTAGACAGTGAAATTAAAATTTTTTATGCTGTTATTTTTAAAATCTGTTACAGACACAATAGAACCTCTAGGCGGGTACAAGCTAATCCACAGACCATAGTTTGCCTATCACTGCTCTAAACGATACATAGTTTCTTAAAATTTTGGATACTTTATACAAAAAACATTTTTGTGAAGTATACATATATTTTTATTTTACATTAAATACGTTTTATTTTTCCACAAAAACTTGTGTGTATTCAAGTAATATATGAGGGGGATATACAGTCCATGACTTTTTACTTAAGTGATAAATTGAAGAAAAAACTTATATTAGTTATATCTGTTTGTAAAAGCGCTTTTTTCAAATTGTTGTAATGGGTTTTTTTTAATTGTTTCTGGTGAATTAATTTAAGCTTTTTCAAGAAAAATAATTTTTATACGAAACATGTAATGAATATTTAAAATGTGTAATGTGAAGAGAATATTTATAATAGTACACGAAAAAAAATACATTCATAATACTCTTGTATTTTACTACTACAAATAAGATCAAATGTGTGTGGTCGATTATATATAATGATTCAATTATATAATCAAGGTATAAACTACAACCGATAATTAAAACTTAAACACCGAGTGACTGAATTTTCATTTCAGTTTCTTAACATTATGCGCTTACAAATTATTATTCTAAGTGAAAACAATTTATATTGTAATTTGTCGTCTAAAAACTTGTCCGGGTTAAATGTACTTAAAAATAAAATAGAGTTCCTAAAACCTAATCCGCTTTTTGTGACTTTTTTCTTTCCCCCCTTATATTTGACCTAAAGCGAGCAAATATGTTATTTGATCGAACAAAACCTCCCGAAGTGCAGAGCGGTTATCGTTCTTTGGCTCACTTCAAAACGATTTAAACGGCAATTGATTCAAAGGGGCTGTATATATATGATTTTAACAATATTTATCGGTACCCGATGTGGAAAAATGTTTTAGAACACATTTTTTCTTTTTAAAAAAATAATTGGAATATACTGTGTTGTCTGATTATAATCACTTTAAAACATCTCAATTTTAAATTAAATACTATTTATCAAGGAAAATGTGGTGTATATATTCTGTAATATTGTATTTCAATTTTCTCCAATTTATTCATCAGGAAAAAAATTTAAAATCACACCCATTATACTATTTTTGATATTATTTTTCTACGTAGAAAGATTAATTGTAACTTGTCTGCATTGATAAGAAAGGATAATTAATTTTAATTATATATTCAGTGATAAGGAACACCGTAAAAATTAAGAGTTACCTTCAAATTTAGAAATTGGAATCAAAAATATTAGTCATTCGGTATCTGTATCAATGTTATTCCAATAAATCATTTCATATGTGCAATCATACCACTTTTAAACATTATTCTCTGAACTGTATTAAATATTTTTATTAGTTAAAACCCTTTAACCGTTATGAAGAAATATGAATAAATAATTAAATAAATTTTAATCATTTTAATTTATTCCATCACCTAATTAGAACACTCGTTTTCCTTAGTTGCTTATTTCTTTTTAAGAATCTCATTTTAATGAATTGTTTATTGTTAACATAATAAACTCAGCATATTAAATTTTATTTCATAAGACACACAGGTAGACATCAATAGCGAAATTGATTAATTGGTGTTTACCACATAAACTGGTGCATTATATGTTCGTTAAATTTTGTTTCAAATTTTTTTTTTTTACAATAAATATTTAATTCTTACTAAAATTAATGTTGTTTCAAAGAGAAATTCACTCTTGAGGTTTCAGAAAACATAAGCATTTTCAAAAGAAAATATTTTCTATGGAATTTTAATTTATATGTACGTTGCTAATCCTCTCAATGTCTCAAATTTATTCCATTAAAAATTATCACAATATCATTTTTTTTCTGACGTACAATCTTTCTGATAAAAATAATCGAAATGAATTATTATCATTTTAATTAATTCCATACACGTATTTTTAACTCTTGAGAAAGGAATCTAAATCTCTTTTAGAATATTATTAATTGTTCTAAAACCAAAGTAGTTTAACTTTTAAGTCCCCCGAGACAATCTTCTATCAGTTCATTTATCAAATTCCCTTTGCTTTTTAAGCCCTTTTTATCCTTTTTTTTAGCTGATAACACCACAGTATGGAGCGCTAAAAAGTGGAATGGTTAAAACAGATGGCTTGACTAGAAAGCACTGGATTTTATCTGATTATAGCAGTGATTCTCAAAGTGGTCTATATAGACCCCCAGGGGGTCTATGACGACCTGCAAGGGGTCCAAGCCAGCGAAAAAATATGTTGGGGGTCCATGAGATGTAAATGGGGGTCTATGATAGTGGCTCTTATTAAACCAGATCGTGACTGTAAAAAAATTGATCTATTGGAAAAACCAAATTTTACCAATCTAACTGGTTTATTTACTAAATTTAGTGAGGTTAATTTGGTATTACAAGTGACAGCTTACATTTTATCAAGACAAGGATCATTTCAGCATTTCTTTCCAGAATTAAGCTAAGAAGTATAATATTGGATGTCACGGAATTTTCTCAATTTGTCACAGACAATCTGTCAGAACATTTTAACCTAAGTTCAACGTTTAAATACCCTTTACTCAGACTTGAAACTATGTTTTAGATTTCTTTTTTATAGTAATACCACAGTAGACAATGAATTCATATAGTCGCATCGAAAAAAAATGTCATATTACAATAGGATCTGATCAGAATAGGCCCTAACGAAAATCTTAAAATAAAGTTTAGAAACGTGTCAGCAATTTTAGCTTTAAAAACCTGTTATTTATCGCGAATTGTGGAATATCGAGAGAAAGTTTTTAATTGGTTTTCCATGTGAGAGGGGGTTTCAGTGAGTTTGCCAATCTCAAAATCGAAAAAGGGGAAGGGGACTGGACACTTACTAACAAAAAAGATTTAGGGTTAAATTCGACTAGATTGATATTAAAAATGTTGAAAATTTGTTATTCATGCACCAGATTCATCCCTCTCATTAAAAGCATTTGTTTGTTGTTCAGTTATTTTATGCGTAACAGTTATTTTATATTTTATTTTAATTTTAATTTTTAATTCATTAACATGTGTGTTTCTTAAGTTTTTAATGCTACAATTCACTACCATTCGAAATTTAATTCTTTTAAAGTAAGTAGTAGTATCAGCTGTCAAAAAGACATTTAAGTTGATAAATTTGCAAAAATTCAATATTAGGTAAGCAGGAGGTCTACCCGATACCGAAAAACATGGCAAAGGGTCTATGAGACAAAAAAGTTTGGGAAGCTCTGGATTATAGTTTCGAAAGCAGGCTTGAATAAGTGAATCAATTCTTCTCACTCTAGCAAATGTTAATGGACGGTGGGAAGTGTTTTCTTTCTGGGAAAAGAAGAAATAGTAATATGCGCGGCTCCTCTTTCTGCTTCAACTGCGCCACCAAAATAAACAGTGGGAGAGATCTATTTCCTTTACTATGATAACAGTGAGGGATTACACGGTAGGGGCCACCGAGGAACGACGTCCTTCTTTATAGCTAGGCCCTCACATTTTATGCACTCGCCCTCAACCACTTCAATCCGCCTGGCGTTCAGGGATTTTTGAAGTTTCAATGGTTCCGAAGCGAACAATTGGAGAAAAGGATTCTATTTCTGTTTTTAATCCAATTTTAGGGTATTTTAAATGCTTATTTTGTTACTCACTGCTAGAACTCGTAAGGTTTCTAGCTACCACGTTGGGAGAATTTTTGATTAAATCTCTAGAATTATTAATTTGAACATCTGTGAGGATTCTCTCAACTTAAGTCGTAAGGAGTAAAGAGGAATAATTATTTGGAGAATTATTTTGACGTTTTCATTTGTAATGACAGAATGTGATTATCAATTAATTCTGTAATTACTCTGACCCAGCATTATTTGATTAGATATACGGGTAGTTATTTATTAGCTGAGATTCTTATTCTTGTTTATGTTATTTGTTTACTCATATTTCTATTAATTATGGTAAACCTTATTTAATTACATCGTATTTATTTTTGTAACATTATATGGACACTGTAATGTAATATTGATGGATCAAATGTATAACTGTTACTCGTTGCACTCACAGAAAATTGAAAACAAGGATGTCCACATAGTTATAGAAAATTACGCAAAAAAATTATAAAAATAGGAAAATATTTTTTTACAAGAGAAAAAAAGTATTTGTCATGAAGTGCAGTAATGTATGCAAAAGAGTTTCAATTCGGAGTTTGTAATGTAGAATCAATGATAGATCAGAATAAGGTCTTGGGTTTTTAATTCTACCCTTCCCCCCCCCTTTCAAAAAAAAGAAAAGAAACTTTAGCTGTTGGTTTTTCATTTTGTTTTTAAATTTTTTAGAATAATTGGATTTTCTATACATTAGGATTCATTTACATATAATAGCTTGTTCTACCTAAGCAATTTACAAGTGTTAAGGCAGAACTTGGTGTCCGCTACTAATTTTTCTATTTTGCGTTTTTAGAACACACGTGTTTCAGATTATTTTTTTATGATTTATTGCTGCTATGCATGTTCAAAAGTTCGTATTAAGAAAAATAACAGCCAAAATCTGCTGATGATATAATTTAAATGCTGGTAGAATTCATTGCATTTACTTAAATCTAATTCAGTTGAAATTATTAGCCTACAAACAAACATAGAGACTTTGACTATTTTTTTTCACAGCTTTAATTAATATAAATATATATATATATATATATATATATATATATATATATATATATATATATATATATATATATTGCATATGGAGTGTAACTGTATTGCGATTCCCTTTCATTTATTTTATTTGTATACTGTTCTGAAATTTAAAAGAATAAAAAAAAGATTCTTTTTACTTAATTTAGATATTTTTTAAACCACACTACTTTTAAATTTCATAATCTGCATATTCTAATTCACTGTTTTCAAATGTTTGATATCTAGAGCCAAACATCGGAAAGTCATTTTCTAAATTACTTTCACATATCCAACGTAAGAAAAAAATCACTTTACCAAACAGTAATAATATTTGCGAAAAAACGTTTCAAAATCATTAAATGGAGGAATAAATTGTTTCCTTGCCAAAGTTTACAAGAAAGTAGCATCTATTATTGTCTCCTTAAAACGTATTTGAATCCACAACTCTTTAAAAAACAATAGTTCTTTCTCTTTTCATCCAACAATCGCCTACATTGTTTTGAGTATAAATAAACTGTGAAAAATCGGTATTTCGCGAAAGCTGGTTAAACTATTGCGGTCTACATATAATTGAAAAAATAAGTTAAAATAAGGGAAGAATAAAAGTTACCAAGAACAGTTTTTTGATGGTTATACCTGCAAATTAGCTTAGAAAATTACAATTAATCTCCAGTTTATCTATCGATTGGATTTTTATATACTTCAGTATTTTCTGAGTATAAATGCGATTTTTTCAGTCACAATTTTTAAAAATATTTCTCTGTTAATAGTATAAGATTCTATTTCTATAAATGTAAATAAGAAAAAAGTTTCGCAACCACAGAGATTTTCATATCTAAACCACAAAAATATCGAACTTTTCATGTTTATCGGCCAGACCTTTATAAACACTTTTGTTTCATTTTCAGTTATCACACACATTTCTTGGTTAATTACTTAATTTTCAAAAATCTGATGTTTCAAAATACCTTGAAAAATTTATAGTTTCATTTCCTCAATAAAGGATATCATCCCTCGAGTTAAATCAGCAACATTTCACTGTCAGTTAAGAAAGTAGGATATCTCTTACTATTTTTTTTATCTATGTAATAATCCTCCTTAAGAAATTCACATGATTTAGCCTTGCATATCTTCCATTTTCAACATTGCACTCTTTCCTGAAATGAAAAAATTTTAAGAGAAACAACCCCAGTTTTTTTCCTTCGATATTTCAAATACTTCACTTTGGGTTTAGTCTGCGAAATAACTTGAATGACACAAAAAAAGCAACAGTACCTGTACGTTTGGTTATACATTTACTATTACCAAAAAAAAAAAAGAAAATTTCTCTTTTTTTCCGCTTACTTTTGTGCTTGTGTGGCCTAATTGTAAACTGCAAACCACTTACAGCATTGCGTTTGCGGTTTCATGGATTTTTTCATGACGCCTTTGCTATCTTCACCTGCGTAAGTAGTTTCTTGGAACGGAAATTGTCTGAACACCACACCTCATCTGCGTACCCAAGTTCTTACGGACCCCTACCGCCTGAGTGGGCGAGGAAATTGACTGAGACTAATGCTACAGTTGGAAGCTACACATACACAGTATTCTATTAAATTACCTAGGAAATTCTCGTGGTGTTAAGAAAGAACCAATGTTCCCACTGATAAACGATGAAACAGTTACTACATCAGATTTAAAGAAAACCATTTATGCATAGTGGAACGGCACGTGTTTAAAGTAACTGAGTACGATCGAATGGACAAGAGTAACAAAGCAAGAAAGTGTGGGCGACTTGGACTAGTGAAGTAGTTGTATAAATTGGAAATTAGGTAATTAGGTATTAAAGTCACGCAAAAGTGTCGAATAAAACAGGCTATTACATGTGAGCTGGTAGTAAATAATCACTTCACTGCGATCTGAGCTGGTGTGGGGTTGAATTTCTCTGAATTAAGATGTATTATAGGATGACAGATTTCGAGAGCTTTCATACATCTCACTCTGAGCTATTGTGTAAAAATGTTTTTGTACGTTATATGATTCTACTGATTATAGGAAAATATTCATTACAGGAAAATACTGATAAATGATCCCTTAAAACGCATTTATTATATAGAAGATTAATTGTACCTGTGATCATAACTGAAAAAAAAATCTCACTATTATTAATACATTAGAAATTGTCTATTTAATGTGTGTGGGAAAATTAAATTCCTCGCGCTTCTGTAGATCATATTTATTCTAACAATAGAAATGTACACCCGGATACTAAAAGAATTATTCAATAGATCAGTTCTTAGAAAATGCATAGTTTCAAATGAACTGTCATGTAAGCTATAAAACACGTGAAGGGAGGCTTTTGGGGGGTAAATTGGGCTTTTTATTCTATTGTTACATTAACTATCTCGAGAAGAGTTTTTATCCAAATAGAAGAGATGAAGAATAGCTTCAAAATAAAGATGCCTAAAAAAGTTGACCGTGAGCCATCCTCCAAGCACCTTGGGTTCGCGAGTCGTCTGTTAATGCTTTTCAAAAGCGTGTCACCTACTCCATGCTTAAAACCTCCCACCCACCCTGGATTCTCTTTTTGACAGATTGGTACTGGGCCATCTTATCTCCATAATGCACTTACTCCACTTAAAAAAAGTGAGTGAGAAATCTTTTTTTAAAGCCTTATCTTTTTCAAAGCCCAGAAGGTGCAAATCTTGCAAGAGTAACTCTTAGAAGGGGCTTTGGATGGCGCTAGGGCCTCATTTGCTCTACTTTCTAAGCCACCTACCTGAAAAATGATTTCTCGTTTCTCGATCGGCGGTCCATCCACCTCAATCGATAGAACAGCCAAGAAAACGTCGACTGGGATCTTTTTTCGGGGATGTCTATTAGTTCGTTTCACTCGAAAAGGATATTTAACACGCACAGAAAAGAAAAAGACTGCTCAGTTTTCGGTGTCTCCTGTCGTGGGATCGATTGAAGATGCCAAGCCTATCACACTATTAGCGGTTGATTAATAGGTATGCCAATCAGGATGGGAGTCTGACGGAGTTAAAAGTTGGCTTAGAGGAGAAAGGTGTCAATTTGGGTCCGGGAGAAAGGGGATTAAAGTTGATCTTAGGGGATCTTAAAAGTAGAACTTAAAAATCAATTAAGAAAGGAGACGTTGTTTAGCCCGTTGCCTATAGAGTAAGGGCTAATTTATTAACCAATGTTTTTTTAATCTTTCTTCTTGATTGTAAATTTGAAGAGAGCATCTTTTTCTTTGATAAGAAAGCGTATAAATTGAAGTTGAAAAGAGGAGGTACGTTGATTAAACTTATTCTTTCACTCTTGATTAAGGTAACCAAAATGCTACAAAACAACTTGTAATTTTTATCAGCAATCGAAATGAATAAAAAAAGGTGTAACAAAAAGTAATTTGTGAAGAATTTAGTATACACACACTGTGTCAAGTAATTACGTGGTAAGTATCTCGGGAAATTGACTTGGTAGTGACAAATCCTTGTTAGTGGGCGGGGGGGCGGTTTTTCTTGAGTGAGTCGATATTAAATATCTCAAGTAACAAATAATTTAAATTGAGTAAATCTGAAAACAATTTTTTTAAAGGAAAAAATACAGCTTTTTTTTTAAAAAAAATTATATTATTCTTTATTCTCTCTCTTTGTGAAAATTATTATTACAAGTTTTAGAAATACTGAGCAGTTTTGTTACTTTTTGTGAGGAATACTTAAATTGATATTTTGTTCAATTTAAGCAGTGCCAATTGCATTTTTTTTGTATATTTGTCAAACATTGACAGTTACGTTGCTAAATTATTCGAAATTCCTTTTTTTCAATAAATGCGTGATTGTACAAAGCATGCATGATGATAACTAATGCAAGCGTGGGGATTACCGCTAGACGTATTTTGAAATCATTGAATTCGAATTCATTTTAATGCATGGCTCTTTTAATGTGACTCTATATATACGCATAGGAAGGAAGGATATGAACTTAACAATAAAAGCAAATTTTGTACACACACAAATGTTCGTTTCTAAGTCTTTTTTTTTCGTATATGCAAATCACTTAGAGCTCGAGTAGGCTGGGATTAAATTAAACTGTGAAACATGCAATAGGAGGGGAATAAAATGAGAAAAAGGGGAGAGCTCAATCTTTGTGTAAGAATAAAAATCTCAGATTTTTTTTCTATTGAGAAAAAGTACAAGGGAATAGTAAATCCTCTTTGAAAATTAGAATTTGAAAGAAGTCAAAGAAAATTCGCGTGTCAATTCATTCTCAAGAATAATTTCACGTCTTCTATTTGTATTTATATGCATAGAGATAAAAAAAAGAAAGCCTAAAAAGTATTTGAAAAGGAAGGAAACTAAATGCAAACAATCAATAAAGAGGCAAAAGCTAAGCTTCATCGCTGATGTTTTCAAATTCTCGAAAATCACAAACGACACGAGGTACTTACTAAAAGGGATTGTTCTCAGACGCATAAAATGAATTGCACCTATCGTATCGTCCCTCAACGGTACGTATATCAAAATACAATAAAAACCATTTTAAACGCGCGAACGATGTTTCTTCCATTGAGAAGGGCCTTCAAATTGATTACTCAGAATACGTTGAAAAAAAAATTAAATGAACCGGGAGGAGGAATGGCAAATGATATGCTTCACGAAAGTAGATTCCTTGACGCGCAATTTAAACGAGAGCCTTTTTATCTCCTTGATAAAAAAAGAAAAAAGGTACACTCTAATTGAAATAAAAAAAAACCGGAAAGAGAAAAATCAACATATTAACGAATTTTTAAATCAAGTTTCTTAACTTTTTCATAAGCGACTGCGATTAAGGTGTTCGTCCCTCTTTAAGCTTGCCGATGGTTAAATGAGAGTCTCGTTTCCTGTTACAAATTGAGCCAGGGTATATTCAGAACCGTAAAAATTAGGTGTTTTAGCGAAATATTTATAAAAACAGAGAGGGAGGATAAACAAATGATTGTTTGAAATTTTGAAAATGAAAGGAAAGAGAAAAAAAGTCATTCTCTCTCTCATTTCTAACTGATATTATTAAGAGCGAGTGCCAGTACTTATATCTCCATTAAAACCTTTTTTTAAGGACTGTTTTTTTCATCGTGTTTAACGAGCTGTAAAATTTGCTGCTCACTATAAGAAAGCAACAGGGCGTTTTATAAGGTTATGTGATTTATTTTTAGCTTGATTCTTTTTCTTTTTTTTCTTTCGCCTTGCTTCTGAACTTTTTTCCCTGGCTAGCAGTAAGTTCTTTGGCATAAAAATGTGTGAATGATCATTCAAAAGAATAATTCAGTGACTTCTTTATCAAAATAAGCTATGAAAAAATCCTTTTTTTTTCTCGCGCGCTGACAGTTACTAATTATTAAATAAATTCACGTCTTACTACATACGCAACCGATATGCATTGTAGCATTAGAAAGCGCTTTATAAACATTAAAAAGAAAAGAAGTGCTAAGTATGTATATAAACATAAATAACTAAAAATTAATCTTTTTCAGCTTTAGTTTTAATTACTTCCTAGGTTTAATTCCTTATACATTCTTCCAGAATTGATATAATTTTGATAAAAATAGCACTACTGACTTCCGAAATAAAATTTGAAGGCGGTAAAAAAGAACTATCAACACAAAATAAAAAAGAAATATAGTAAAATAGACTATATATTATACATATTTTTGGGGGGAAAAACTACTGAAAATGAAATATATTCTATTAAAATTTACCAAAACCTGATATTTTTCAAGTATTTTCAAAGTTTCTGTTTTTAAAAATTGTTAAAGATTTTTCTGGTATTTTTATAAGCAATAATTTCTGATAATAATTTTTACCATTGGTGAATAATAAGTTATAATTATAGAATTTTGTGACATTATCAAAAGCCATTAATTGATTTAAAATTTGACCTAAAGAAAGTTAAGATGCATTTAAAGGAAGAATTAAAAAAAAATACAGTTTATCAATTTTTAGAGAGTAAATATTGCCTAAAGCTAAAAAGTTAATACTAATATTTTTACAATGTGAATAGTTTTAAAAAAATTAAGTTCATTTGAATTTTTTAAATACTTTTTGTAAATCTTCAAAATATTAAACGTGCATTTTTGAATATGAGAAGCAAATTTTAAACGTGTAAAAAATTATAAGATTTTTAAACGTTGCTCGAAAAAATTAACCATCTCTTTATAGTGTTTGTGATTAATTTAGAAAATAAAACATAAACACATTTAAAAGCAGAGAATCTGGAGGGTCTAAGTAATAAGTCATTAATACTAATTGATAGGGGGAAAACAGCAGTAAAAATATTTTCTTAATATTTTGATTTCCATACACAAATTTATGTACATTTGTTCAAAAAGTTTCTTCTGATCAATGTCGTTATAATAAAGAAAAAGACGAAAGGATTAATTACATAATAGATAAAACAAGTGTTAAATAATTTTAAATCGAAGTTTGATATTTTGAGCTTATTTTTGATTTAGGCTCAAGAAATCGTATTTTGGATTTCGTATTAGGAATCGTTTTTTGAAAGCAGTTGTTTCCCTCTTTATTTTTATTTTTCTTCATTTTCAAGGTTAAAATTTAATAAATACCTAATGAGTGAGCTAGTGTCGTTTCGATGTTATTAGGAACTCAGTACAACCAACATAAAATGAAACTAAAAATAAGTTTAAGTAAGTTAAATCTTGAAGATTTTCACATAACATACGATACACAATTTGCTTAAAAATCTCTCTTTTGTTGTTGTAAAATATAGATGAGAACATCATTCTTCATAAGTATATAAGAGAAAATGTTCATTTATAATTTTCCTGTTACTAAGCAATATGAAAACTGCTATTCCAGTATATTCAATTGGTTCCAGTTCACAAGGAGATAAACATATTTCACTTATTCCATTTTACCTCAAAATTCCACTCAACGCTGAGTTCCCAATATACATAATGTAGTGTAATACATTTGATTGTTAGTTACTGATCTGCAATAGATAGTTTGATTTCGAATTGAATATAATATTAGTATTCACATTAAACAGTTCTCCATACGACTGCATTAATTTCAATTTAGAATATCAGAAGTACAAATAACGTCTCATGATAATCTAAAATGCTCAAAATAAAAAGTTTTATTTTATGTAACGCTGACGTTTGTGAACAGTTGGGTTGATTAATGATTTACATATGCTTAGTTTTAAGAATTATGATATTTATGTTACATTAAATCGCTTACATTCATTTCCATAAAAGAACAATTAATTTGCTCAAAAATTTAGCTTTAATTTTTTGCTAAAAGCTAATGAAACACTTTAATTATATATTTCCTTTCAATGTATAAGCATGCTTATTTTCTTGGTTATTCCTTTATTTAAGACGAAATAAAAAAGTTGAACTTCATTGTTTTTAGGCATAGTTTGTAAATAATCAGTATACCAATCAGTTTCATTTACTAGGGAATTTTATTTTATATTATTCAAAAGAGGACATTTTAAGTGATTTAATCTTAAAAAAAAATTTCAACAAATTTTAGAACAATTCGAAGATGATAAAACATTTGCTCAAAAAAAAACAGACACCAGATTCTGAAGTTACGAATTTCATTAAGAAATTTTCTTTCCTAATCTGAAAGTAGAATCGCTTTCTTAATGTCGCATGCATGCGTGTACGATGATATTGAGAAATAAAAGACGCTCATCATGTGTAAGGAAAAAATATTCTACTAATTAAAGGTCTAAATACATATAATTAATAATTAGTATGTTAAAGAAAGTAATGTGTGTGAAAATATCTAGACTTAGGTTAAATACACGATTTAGGAAATCAGACATTTATGTATGTGAGTTTGTTCTTGCAAATTGAAAAGAATACGAAAATCAAAGAGTGCTAGACTTCAGAATAGTTAACTTAATATGCAAGAAAGATAGGCAACATTATTTTAGATAACAAACCATATCCTTTCTGAATTAAAAGAAAATAGTTTTAATACTTTATGTGAATTGAGGTAAGCACTCAACCTTATATATATGCTAGACAGCGAAAGTCTTTCTCAGACTTAAGAAACAAATTCAGACTTAATGCTTTCTAGGGAACGGAACAAACTCAAAACTTTCGAAGATCACGTTCAAACTTTTACTTTAAGTTTTATATACGGGAACCACAAACGAATCACGATTAATCGCAACGGTTAAAACGAAAACTTTTCTTAGACAACACAACGTACAGGGGGAAAAAAACTAATTAAAATCACTGTAAGGAAAAAAAAATATATGTGAGCGTAAATTCTTCAAAACTCAGAATTAATTATATGACGATTGGCAGCAGTAAATAATAATTCAAGAGAAAGGTTAAGAAAAATAATTTTTACAGAAATTACGAAATAAAACGGTCAAATCAATTAATGGCGTGGCTAGAATATATCATAGGGTATCAATTATTCCTTCATTATTTTCTACAATACGTCATTTTCAGCTGAAGCCCGTGCTATTGTTTTCAATGATAATTATGATAAATTGTTAATCTTAATAACAAAAGAAATAGAAGCTATGCTATACCAGAAAATGTATGTTTTTCTTTCAGTCTCATTAAAAATAATAAATTTCAACGTAAAATTAACGTGATTCTTCACCAACCCGTTTTTGTTTGGTGGAACGTTATGTCCACACGTTTATGAGCGTTTTGTTCCTCTCCAATGTGTTGTTTCTATTAAGAAATTTAAAAGTGCGTCAAATTAAAGAAACTCAACTAATAATTTAATTTATGGTTAATATTTGGGAAATAATGAGATTATTAAAATATTAGTTAAATAATTTTTTCTACTGTTATATTAATCCTTTCCAAAAGGCTTCATTCATATTATACATTTTCTTCTTAATTATGTCGAGGCTTACAAAAAATTACAAATGGACTTGAAACTTACATTATTTAATTGGGACTGCTGAACTAGACAACTTACTGGAAAGCAACTTCCTGGAAAGCAACTTCCTCGAATTTCTGTTCCTAGTTTGACGGGAAAACATATCACTTGTCTCTTATTAACAAAACATCCGAAGCATTTCATTAGACAAGCGCAGCTTTTGACGCTTACGGAGTCACCATGGCTTCTTCAATTTCCCTGTATTGACATTTTTGCAGTCATATTCATGGCGCATTCAAATGGAAACTATTCCGTTTAATTTCAAACACAGGCAGGCATTGTCAAATTATTAAAGTTTATATTAATCGGCAGTAAACTCCTGCGTTTAAATTGGACTCTCTATGAATAGCTACCGCTTCTCTGTATTAGGCAGAATGCCATTAGCGTGTGTTGCGCAGTTCATTAAGTTTGTAACATGATGAAGACTGAATATTGCAATCGACATTTATCCCGTAGTTATCATCCGTTTAGCGATTACTGCCTCCCCAAGAGAAATATGTCAAACATTCAATGATATACTTCGGCTGAATCATTAACGTGCGTTTCCAAGTTCGACGAGTCAATAGCTACCCTCAATTAATAACTTTGACAGCGAGCTCCCCGCCTCATTGCAAATTAAAGCCTCAAAATATAATAACAGTTGGGGGTCGTCCCACAATTACGATCGGAATTTCCTATCTAATACATGTAAAAAAACACGCTATTTGACTCATCTGAATGCACCGTAAGCAATAAAAAAAGGTGAATAATGAACGCGTTGGGAGTTTTCTCACTTGCTTCAACACTTACGTGACAAAGATCATTAGTTTGTGATTAGGTGAAGGATTCGTTTGTTGGTTGTGGAATGATAAATATTACTTAATTCAATAAAACAAATGAGAACCTTCTCGATTGAGTAATTAAATAATGAAGTACTCTGCTAGAAAAAGTTTGATTCGTTTAAATTTGTAGTGTTAAATTATTTATAATACACTTTGAAGAAGAATATCTTATAAGTAATTTGACAAATTGTTTTAGTGTGGAAACAGAGAAAAAAATAAAACTCACTTATCTTATTTCTACTTATTGTGTTTTTTCTTCAAAAAAATTTGTGTCATGTACTTTAACAGTGTATTATCCTCCAAGAACGTTGTTACAATTCTTACTAATCCATTTTTGAATTGATCCGTATCGAATATTTAATTTTGTTTACTAACAACGAACATTGTCATATAACCTTTGAACTAAGACAAAGAAATGAAAAAAAAAGATTTTAGCTTGTGTGTAAACTACTTCCCAAATGGATATTGTACAGAGGCATATCATTTAAAAATGTGAGACTAATTACTGATTGGGAAAAGTTTTGTTTTCAAAGATTTTATACATACACGAAAAAGTTACAATTAAAAACTTTTAAAATTTAATTTTTTTACACAAAATAGCAATATAATAAAATAAATTTACTATGAAGTATACACAAATAAATAAGAAGAATTTTGCAGTTACAAGAAACTAGAGAAAAAATATTTTCTTTGATTTAAATGCATTAAATAATAAAAAGTCCTTGCATATTTTGGGATTTAGTAAATTTTATAAATACCGAGAAACTCTTGTGAGGATTTTTATTTATATTTGCAGATTCACAGATGCAAAATTTCTTGTTAAAATGTATAACCGAAAAAATTAGCAGTTTAAAATGTTTTAAGTGTTTAAAAGCTACGGTATTCACAGACACTTCAAATCACAAATAGATATGTGACATTTTAAAAACATTTGTGAAAAGGATAAGGAAAAACACTTAACTCTTTTTCCAACTTTCCATGTTTTCTATTATTTCCAAAATGCAATGAAATAGAGAGAATAATCTATCAAAGACTTCTAAGATGCTGTAACTCGGTTTTGAAATTGACAAGTAACATATACATATTTCGGTTTATACATATATAAATACATTCAATTTCTTAGCTTTCAACAGGAAAATTGGGCACTACGTGGAAATTTTTCTCAATGCATTTTGCTTCTTTTTAAACTTTTGTACATTATTATTCAATCGAAGAAGTGATGAACCAAATTCTCAGAATAGAAACCTTCTTAGAATATATTTATGCATAAAATAACTCTTTTATGGCATTTTTAGAAGTGTATGAAAACAATTGGGATTATGAGGATACTTCATAAAAGAATTATTTGGGTTGAAAGATTTTACATTATAGTAAGGAATGTGTCAAATTTTGATCTTATATGTCAAGTATGTGAGTTGTAGAAAAATCCAAAAAACACCCAGTTCAAATATAGAATATTCTATTAAACTCAAAACATTCGACAAAATAGTCACTCTTTTACAAACTTGTGATTATTACTGTGATTTTTTCAAGAAAATGCAAAATAAGGAAATAAGCTATCGTGGATTTCTACCATAGTTGAAATTCAAAGATGAAACTGAAAAGTTATCATTTCATTTACATTTCTCTTGGAGCGAATTCACCGAAGGAATTTGAAGAACCCGATTCGTTTTCTAAAACAGTTGAATAATAAAATAAAGTTGCGGTTAATGTATTTAGAAACACGATTAATTCATGTTTATAAATGTACATTTTCTTAACCTAGCTCTCTCTCTCTCTACAGTTAAAGCCAATAGCTCTCGTATTGCTTATTAGTGGAATGTTAATCAAAAATACAATATCTTCAATCAAATGAAACATATTTTGTTAAGATATGCTTTTTAATTTTTCATGTTTTTGCTAAGCAATTTGCTTACACTCACGTTTCGCTCTAATTTCCACTTACCATGTAAGTTTAAATCCATAAAATTTTCTTATTTCGGAAATCTTATTTATAGCTTCATGCAGTTAAATATTGCTACATGTTGTAAAAGTTTGTGAAAAGTTTTTTTAAAATTATATAAGCAAAACGTACTATAATTTATCCTAATTGTAATACAGCGAATCTTATATGTTAACGTTTTTGATTTCAATAAGACAGCTTCGAAAGCTGAAGTACGAATGCAAAAAATAGCTCAAATATTACCAAAATTTCATATTCTTCTGTCCGAATATTAGAATAAGAGAATGACGATCAAAAGATAGTACGCTACCCAGCTGCCGACGAATGTTGATAAGAACGTGCCAAGATTATTGAAATTCTAACCTGACTATGCGCATATCTTAAGAGAAAGAGAGATGACCGCTGTCCAGCTATTTCTCCAAACGGGTGTTCATAATGTTAGATTGACAGCTAGTGTCCGAAAAGTGATTTTTTATATGAGAAAAAAAGTTCCGCATAGATGAGAATAACGCCAGCTTGGGAAACTTAAAAAACAAGAAAGAACGGTTGAAAGAAAGGGGGTGTTCTTTTGCAAGCAATCCGATAAGCGAGAATGCAAAAAGGGGAAAACAAAGAAAAAATATAATAAATTCAAAGCAAGATCAGGTTGAAAAGGACTAGAATAAGAGATCTTCTCTCTAAAAATAGCGTAACAGTGATAGAGAAAGCTTCCTACAGCTGTTTTCCAATCCAAATTCACCACCCTCCCCACCATTTTTTCCCTACCAGTATATATCGTCTATCGAACTTGATATTGCATACATGTTTTACCATGTCTCTCAAAGTATCTGCATGGGAGTCGGTTGTAAGAAAAAGTGCAGCTTTTCTAACGTCTTTTAGACGGCTGGACGATTTCTCCTCTGTCTCCTTGTCTCTACATCACTAACAGCCATATATTATTCGTCCTTACACTTGCACGAGCAAGGAATGCGAAGGATGCCCTTCTCTATTTTTTTCTCTTCTTGCTCTCTTCGGGTTAGATGGATTCACTCCCGGCAAACTATATTTATTTCCCTTCACTTCCCATGAGTCGATTGAGAGAGAAGAAAACATAAAATAACCAGGAGAGAGAGAGAGAGAACGAACGATATAAAAAAGAGGGGAAAATTCTGTTTTCGATGATAGGCAGGCAAGTGTTTCCTGTTCTGTAAGCCCACCGACGCTCGTACACACTCTTGGATACTTGGAATTGCAAATGCATCTTTAACGGAAAATACTTCCTCCAGAATTCTCGCTTTCGCGTAAATAAAAAGGAGGGAGGGTTAAAAAAAAGGAGGGAGATCGAGATATTTTGCGGGGCTATTTCCGAAACAGCTCACACCGTTCATTCATGGGTCTTTGGTAACGCAAAATCCGCTTTGTGATGGTGGGAGGTAAACACTACAAATAAAACTTGATCTCCGCATCGGTGTCATCGATTGCTGGAAAGAGAGAGAGAGTGATGAATGTTTTTTTAGAGAAATGATGTAGGCTTGGATGATTAATTATTTAATAGAATCCTTTTATCTCCTTCTGATGATTAAATGCCACAAGCTATGATTGGTTTATTATTAAATTCCTCTGAATTTATCAAGTATCAGTTTTTGATAAATCTTAATTAAAAGAGATGGGTCGATAAATGAGTACTAAGCTTGCTTGGGAAGTTAACACTGGGAGTTTCGCGCCAGACTGACCACCTGACCGAAACATCTGCTCGTGCACCTTGTGAAGGTCTCCTTGGACCTCACTTTGAGAACGAGAATAAATAGGAGTCATGTAAGAACCAGAAGCCATTTTTATAAACAACTTTCTTTATTTGGTTATCTTATCCAAATAGAATCAAAGACTTATTAAAAAAATATATCTAACTAGTATTATGAGGTTTTAAAGGTAATATCCTTTAAATTAACTTAATTAATGATCAAATTAATTAACAATTAAATAACGATCACGCAGAGATTACCACGATAAGAGATCCCAGAATTATATTTAATAATGTTCCTATTGAACATTTAACTTTAATCTCACTCTTAAAACTTTAATGAGACTTTAATTATAAATCAATAATTACCAACGGAATCTCAACTCTTCTTGAGGTTAAATTATCTCCAACAAGTTACTATTACTTTCTGCTTCAATCTCTATCTCCTACTGCTCTAACTTTACTATTCCGTTTGACATAAATACTTTATCTAATCTGCATAACAAGGAATCCTGTCCGCTTTTTGGAGTTGATTGGAAATAGGTAGGGAATTAAATTTCCCTAAAAAGGACGACTCAGAAGGTTAGTGATAAAGTTCCGTATAGATTTGTCACAACCTCAGGGCCCAAGTTACTGAGTATACGGAGTTGGGCACAGTAGGCCTTGGCCATCATGAGCTGTCATGCCATTGAGTAAAGTTAAGTTAATTAAAATTACTTTCTACTATTAAGTTAATTTTTATTACTTTCAGAATTACAAATTTAGAGATTGTTCTAGTGATGTTATTTGGTAATAGTGGGTGCCTAAAAAACATTAAACAGCTAAAATCGAAAAATCCGGCGTATAACGCGCACCTATACTTTCGAGCTGCATTTTTTTTTTTTTTTTTAGTATATTCGTCGTGTAATGCGCACCCCCTTTTTAAGAAGAAACCTGAAATGGACATGTGAAATGCTATCAAGTTTTGAAGTAATTTTTTTAAGGTATTATCCCAGACTTTTGAAAAAATAGTATTAGAACTATCAAGTTATAACAACTCTTTAAGTTCTGAGGGAATGTCATTTCTTTTAAATTAGCAGTATTTAAATATATATTGAAGAATACTTTTTTTAATGTCCATCTCTCTCTCTCTCTCTCTTTTTTAAGCTAACATTTTTATACCCGGCATAACCCTCATCTGTAAATTTCGATCTTATTTTTTGTGTTAAATGTGTGCCTTCTACGTCGTATTTTACGGTACCATAAATAAGACGGTAAATTTCTTTAAAAATGATGCTCGATTTTATTCATTTGGAATGGATTTATTTAAATAAAAATTTGCTTAAAGCTAATTAAGTATTTTTGATTATTTTATTTATTAGAAAAAATTTACACCGGTACATTTTTTTATTTCAAGAATTATTATTTTCTATGAAGATTTATTCAATTATCACTTTGTCAAATTAGCAAAATCGTGAAAGAGATCACGAGCAAGAAAGATACTTTACAACTCAACGAATAGTCTTAAAATATTTGGTCTGATTCAAAGAATGAAAAATTTAGGCATGCAAAGTTTTCCCACTCCGTCATGAAATTGTAGCAGAATGTGAAGATTTAAGTTGATGACCTTGTACCTTCTCCCAATAAACTTATCCAAAAACAATCATGAATATATTTCAGTTACAGTTGAAAATTAGAGTGTAATACTCAGAAGCCTTGAACTTGTAGCTCACATTTGTGACGAATCTATACGGAACTTTATCACTAACCTTCTGAGTCGACCTTTTCAGGTAAATTTAATTCCCTACCTATTTCCAATCAACTCCAAAAAGCGGACGGGATTCCTTGTTATGCAGATTAGATTCAGTATTTAAGTCAAACGAAATAGTAAAGTTAGAGCAGTAGGAGATAGATATTGAAACATAAAGTTATAATGAATTTGAATTGAAGTTTTATTGTTGGAGATAATTTAATCTCATGAAGAATTGAGATTCCGAGTGGTAAATATAGATTTGTATTTAAAGTCTCATTAAAGTTTTAAGAGTGAGATTAAAGTTAAATGTTCGATAAGAACATTATTAAATATAATTCTGGGATCTCTTATCGTGGTAATCTCTGCGTGATCGTTATTTAATTGTTAATTAATTTGATCATTAATTAAGTTAATTTAAAGGATATTACCTTTAAAACCTCATAATATTAGTAGAAATATTTGTTAATAAGTCATTGATTCTATTTGGGAAAGATAACCAAATAAAGAAAGTTATTTATAAAAATGGCTACTGGTTCTTTTATGACTCAAAATTATTCTCGTTCTCAAAGTGAGGTCCCAAGGGACCTTCACACATTGACTTTTGAAATCCTATCCATCAAAATTCTACCAAAATTGTAGAATGGCTCTATTAAATAATTCTAAGTGGTTATGATAAAAAATATAAAAAACTAAAAAGTATTTGCAATACATGTAATTAAGTGTATTGCAAGTTGTTTTGAAAATATTAAATATCGTACTTCTACAGATTTAGGTGTTTCAATATTCAATTTAAGTTCAAAGCGATCTAAACCAGTAACATCCCCACATTCTCATCCCACATTACCCTTGATTTACATAAAACGGTTAAATGCTTTTATCTTAAATTGAGAATGAAAACCGATGCAAGAATAAATGGAGATAAAGTTCACCCAGAAATGAAATTCTATTGACTTCAAAGATAGTGAATAGGAGGCGTAGAATAACTATCCTCTGAGGGAAAATCAACTAGTCCTTCCCATCTAGGAGAAGTCGATAGACCCTCAAACAAGGTAGCCTGAATAGATATGAACTTCATGAGTTCATACCATTAAGTGGGTAGCCTATCAAAGCTCTTATTACGGTTAAATACTGTTAGAAGCACAATTTTAATGATCGTTTATGTCACCAACATCAGGTATAGAATCTGTAAATTGATGATCTTAAACGACACAATGATGATGCTTCATCGAAATCTATCTATCTGCATGCGACTCAAAGATCACATTAGGACTGTCATCTATGAATGATGAGATGGTATGTGAAAAGCATAAGTACAATTTGACAATTGGGAAACAACCGGAAGGAAATGTTCAGTGAGAGTTGCATTAATTGCGATGCTATTTCGTTGAGGAAACCTTTGACCAAAGAGTAAGTAATTTCTATTCATGGATATAGAAACTCTGTGGACCCAAGTTGTATGGTTATGGAAGGAATATTTCTGTAACAGAGAGAGAGAGAGTGAAATAGTATACATTTACTTATTCTTAAGAATTAATTTAGTTTAAGTAATCTATTTAATTACTTAGGACGAATATCCACTAAGGATTGTACATTGAACCCATTCAAACATTGGAAAAGAATGCAGCAAATGCTGAATAATTTAATCTGCTTTTGTATACATATTATATGTAAACATTCTTTTTCAGATAAACTTTTTCAAGATTAGAAGTTCTCAAACACAAATAGAATTTTTCATATGGTTATTTAAAAAATGCAATATAAAATCCAAATATAATCAACATTTTAAAATTCTTGATATCATCTTGAATCAGTAGCGCACACAGAAGTTTTCCAAGGGGGGGTCCAGGGTCGAAAGTCCACCCTTCTTGTATCATGCTCCTTTTGATTTTGTCAATTTTGGGGAACAAAAAACAGTAAAAAACTAATTATTGAATAAATAATTAGTATTAATTAATAAAATTAATCATATTAAAAACAAATATTTAATTAAATTTTACGAATTATATACTTAAAATTATAATCAATCGGGAAAAAAATCAAGGGCTTAGAGGAGGAGTTCCGGACCCCTAGGACCCCCCTTTTGTGCGCCACTGTCTTGAATGAATTATACTTAATTGCATACTCTGTACCAGTTGATCGCTCATATATAATTGCAAGGAAATACAATAGGTACCTTCAAAATGAATAACATCTTCTTTATAATTTATTTAATTATCTATGTATTATTAGTTAATTGTATTTCGAACATTTTCAAAAAGCTCATTGATTCTAATAGAAAATCTCATCAACTCAAAAGTAACGAAAACAGAATTTACACAGTTAAATATATCATTTTCTTTAGATTCCAAAAAAAATTAGGAAAATTCATTTTTATAGTAATGAAAGTTACATATGTATATAATGTTTTCCTCGTTCTTAAATACAGTAAGTCTCAAAAGTGTTATTTCACTAAAAATTATTAGAGGATGAAAGAAGTAGGTTAAGAATAGTAAAAATGTGATATAGAAATACAGAACTGGACCTAAACGCGCTTAACTATATTTTTCACCAGTTTAAAAACCAACACAAAATATAACAAAAGAAGGTAGAAAATTGCTCTTGACACTTTAAACTTTTAAATGTCAAAGAGAATTTTCTAAGGTTTTCGGGGACTGCTAAGAAATATATATATATGTATGTATGTATGTTTGTATATTATGTATATGTATGTGTTTGTACCTGTGTATGTTTGTTTACTTTAATAGAATATTTTGGCTAGAATCACTAAGAAATTATTATATCTCAGAGCAATGATGAAATGAAGTTAAAGTAAAAAAATTATAAAATTGTGTACTATTGTTTCTAATACTGTTGAGGAACAATTTTAATATAATAATTTAGATGTTGTTTTTAGCTGTGATAAAAACTGAATAAAATAGTAGCCACACGCGGAAACTAATAATAAAGTATAGGTTTAGAAATTTCTAGTAGTAAATTCGGAGTTTATTAACCTATCATATACGTAAAAAATATTTCATTAAATACTAAAATATTAATGGGGTAATATAACAAAAATAAATTCTATAAACACAAATTTTTTAGAATGTTGATAATATTTGAAACTGAATAATACCGAATGATAATGTATATATGTATTACATAATGTATAATGTATATATGTATGAATGATAATGCATATACGTATAATGAATACAAAGCTTAAAATAAACAAACTGAGGTTTCATCACTCTAAATTCTTTGTATCCATGGGAATTATTTTATAATCTTTTGGGGAGACTGTTCAACTATTGAAAAACTCTAAATACCTTAATTAATTATCTCAAACATGGTTCTGAAATTTTGATTAAATAGAATTTAATTTCCATATTGTAATCGCATTGCTACGATAATTGAAAAACCTCTTAATAAGTAAATTGAAAAAGATAATTTAGAAATCATTCCTTTATTAATAATGAAATGTGTTGTGAATTGAGTTAGTAATCAATTTCATTTTAGATTCAATTCAAGAATATTATTAAAAAATCAAGTGTTTCAATTACTTTCTAAAAAAAAGCTCTGAAAATTTGTGGAACATTATTTGTTGTAATTTATTTGTATTATGAACATCATTTATTTGTAATTTGTCAGTGGTTTTATTTATAAAGAGAGTTTGGTGAAAGGAATTTAAAATAAAATCCAAAAATTGTGTAGGAGAGTACATTAATTAATACAAATAAGCAGGCTTTTTTCATAAATTGCAAAAGTAATAAGAGAGAGAGAGAGAGATTTATAATATCTTTAATTCATACTCCAATATACGCATTTTCTTTACCCGAATTCAATCTTTGAAGTAAGTTTTTTTTCTAATTGGTCCTTTTCATAGAATATACGTGTATAATTAATTGTGATCATCTCATTGCAATGTTTGTCAAGGTGATATCTCAAATTTAATAATCGTTATAATGGTTTTTACTTCTACTCAATCGTTCAAAACTTTTATTTTGGGAACGTAAAGATTTGAGTCAATCAAATATTTCAGGGGCGTAATATGAGTAAAGTCCCTCGTGAACCATGGAGGGCGCGATTTTCGAGGCGATGTCAAGTGTTTTTGAGCCAGAATTATGACGACAATGAAAGTGACAATAAGGAAATAAGTGTCAGCGGATGGCAAAAATGTGTCGGATGAGATGCAGCCGACGTCAAGAGAAAGGAAAAGGGCGTTTGGTAAAGCAAGTATTGGGTTTTTGATGGAAGTTCAAAAGCAATTGTTGGCTGAAGAAATGCAATTGCATTTTGGAGGCCACAATCGCAAATATTTCTGCTACTTTTTTTTCATTCATCCTTCTTTAAAGGATATCGGAAATTAAATAGGGTAACCTCTTTTGAAGTGACTACCCATTGCTCAAAGAAACCTAACTAGGATTTTATTTATTTATATGGCTTCTTGTCAATATTGGACTCATACTATCTGGTCGCTTGGGTGAGTCAGTGTAAGAAGAAAATTAATGTAACACCTGCAAACACACTCCTTTTATGCTAGATTCGTTCTTCTTATTATTTTCATGGTTTATAATCAAAATTAATATCATACAAAATTACTTTTTTAATAGAAAGTCTAATTATTTTGAAGGGGGAAAAAAGCTTGTACTGTTTTAGCAGAGAATGGTATATATACAACTCCGCTTTTTAAATTTTTTGTTACATTCATTTTTAATTAAATGTATGTCTTATTCTCTGTAGTATACTATGCTTATAGATTATGGTTTTAATTATTCTTGTAATCCAAAGATAATTTAAACAGGAATTCCTTTTATAATCAATCTTATGCATTTAACAGTTTTACTACTGTTTTATTTTTAGTCTGAAAAAATTATCTTGATGAAACAACATTCGAGCTATGAATAAATCCTTACATGCTAGTGAATAATAAGAATAGTTATTTCTTATAGTTAAATTATAACGCATCACAGATATGGAAAGATAAATAGCTCCTCTTTCTCAGTAAAATTTTCCAAGACGCCTATTTTTCTTTTATCCAACATTTACGCAGCGCTTTTTAAGGACATGAATTCTATTGGTTTTCGAATTTAGCAAACTCTTAAGCTTTAAGTTTTTCAAGGAACCAACTCTCCCCTTTGATTATTTATATTACTGGACTAAAATAAAAAAAATATACAGATTGAAAGGGTCTATTTGCAAAAAGTAAAAATAATTTCTATAAACATAAAATCACATAATACCGTAGCATAAAACATCAATCTACTTACTTACTTAGAGCTTTCCAACAAGAAGCCTTAAAGAAGGTTAATCACAGAAAAGCATATAAGAATTAAATTGCTTTTAAGAATTCTTCAAAAAAAAAAAAAAAACTCTCTGTAAATTATGCTGAAAAATATGAAAACTGTATAAAAATAAAGAAATAAATAAAATTTGGGGGAAAGAGACGAGTAGAATCTCTAAAATGGTATTCAAACGAAGAAAAAAACACGTTAAGTCAATAATATTGATGTATCAGAAAAACTTATTTCAAACCAAAAACTTTTGATTTATTACAAATGCATGCATAAAGAAAATAGGATAGCCATGGTCAGTGGCTCACACAGGAATTTTTCAAAGGGGGAGGGGCAGGGTCGAAAGTCCACCATTTTCGTATCATGCTCCAATACACCACCTAACATATTTTTTTGATTTCGTCGATTTTCGAGAACAAAAAACAGTAAAAAATTAATTATTGAATAAATAATTAGCATTAATTTATAAAATTAATCATTAATAATTAATACTTATTAAATTTTACGTACAATTTACATAGAATTATAATCAATATAAAGAAATCAAGGGCGGGCCCCCCACCTTGTGTGCGTCACTGGCCATGATAGTGTGTGTATATACATATATATACGTATACATACATATAATACATATATATACGAATACATACATAATACATATATATTCGTATACACATACATATATATTCGTATACATATGCATATATATTCGTATACATATGCATATATATTCGTATACACATACATATATATGTGTGTCCTATTATGTCTTAATATGTTATATTATTTTTCACTTTGATAACGTCAGCTCTTTTCAAAAAGAAAAATATTTATGTTTTTTTCCTTTTTTGTGTTTGATAGCCAAAAAATTTTGCTGTGAATTCGTTTAAAAATTTAAAATCAAACTTTTTAAAAGGTTTTTCTCGGTTTATGTTTTAAATTTAAAATCGGATCGTACAGTTATTCTTCTTTATTCCAGGAAAATCTAATAATTCAACTCCACAGAAGCCCAGCAAGAGAAAGAAAGAGCCCAAAGCGAGTCCACAGCCCGATGGGAACAACAACAATAAAAGTCCTGCTGTTGCTCCAATTCCTGAGAACGAACCGGGCACGTTAAGTACCATCAGTCCACCGGGCAGTCTGAATGGCAATAGCAATTGCTCGAGCCTTCTGAATTCCAGTCTTGGGGACACTAAGACAGCAGCGGGTTCTGCGAGTGACCCAGAAAATGGGGACAAAGCCAAGAGAAAGAAGGCGCGGACAACATTCAGTGGAAGACAAATATTCGAATTGGAAAAGCAGTTTGAAATCAAGAAATATCTTTCCTCCAGCGAGAGAGCTGATATGGCAAAACTGCTGAATGTCACAGAAACGCAGGTTCGTTTTTTTCCTTTTTCCCCCAAAGCTTTCTTTATAAAACCAATAACTGTTATCATAAAAAAAAGTCCACTTAACTCCTAATAGCTGCATGATAAATGTCGTCTAGCATATCTAATCGTATTAAATGTTGGAACTGAATACTTCAGAACGAAATATCAACAGAAACTAAATAATTCTACTTTCGTAACTTAGCCCGTGAAGCGAAGCAGAAAAGTTTTCTTACACATAGAGTTACCCCTCAATGGTTAAAAAAATCATGAGTTATGGCAACATAATGTATTAAATGAGAGCGAGTTTAATTCTCTCATAAGTTTCATATCATTAATATACAAATTGTTTCGTTTAAGGTATCCGACTACGTTCGGAACCGGGATTTTGCAAAAGCGTATACAAACGAATTTTTTTTTTAATATTTAGAGTCACTTAGACAAGAATGCACACATAACATTGTTTTAAGAAAATTATTACAATAAAAAATTATTTAAATGCAATATTTTGGCAAAAAAATGAACATAGAATTATCTATTTTCAAAACATTCTTCTTTTATGGGAAATGATTCAATAATAATAATATTTTGCCTATATATAGCTCAGACTTCTGTACAAAGCATGGACTGAGGTTTTTTGCAAGATATAACTTAGAAGTAGATTTATCCATATTTCAATACATCAGAATGAAAACATTTTAGAAATAAAAAAACACCAATTATGATTTCAATTGGTAGTAATGCTGAAAATAATGCGAATATTTCAAAAATCCTAGTTCAGCTCTCTGAAGATGTCTTAGCTATATATAGACAAGATTATTATTATAGAAATGTTTTTCGTAAAAGGAGAATGTTTTGAAAATAGATAATTCTATACTCATTTTTTGCCAAAATATTGCATTTAAATAATTTTTTTCTAATAATATTCTTTAAAAAATTTTATACGTGTATTATATATTTATGTAATCTATAAGTGACACAAAATATTAAAAATATATTCGTTTGTACGCTTTTGCAAAATCATATAGTTCCGAACGTAATCGAATACCTTAACCATAAATTATCTGTAAAACTTATATATGAGCTTTCTAAAAGAGTTTTAAAAAAGTAATTTTTTTACTGTGTCAGTGCTGTTCAATGTAAAGTGAGACAATGCGACCAAAATACTAATAATCAAATAAAGAATTATTTCAACATTAAATAATGTTATTTTTAATTAAGTAGTAATAAAGAATAAGTAGCGGTTTATTTGAAGCCCCCGATCTTGCAAAATTGCTTACATGACTATTTTATGAAATAACGGCATTTCGAAATTTAAGTTTGTTGCAATTAACCAAACATCATGTAAGCAGTTTCAAATAAATTAGAAGTCATTTTGTTTCTTTTATCTAATTTTTTTTTCAGCCCTTTGAGGCTGAAGCATGAACAATTTACATAGTTATTCAATAATAATTGCTAAGTATAATATCGAACTCATAGTATATATGCCTTAATTTTAAATAAATTCAAACTAACTGAACAAAAGTAAAAAAAGTAATCTCATAAAAGAGAGTATACATTTGATAAAGCATAGTAAAATATATCCAGGGAGAACATCAAAAAGAGCAGCGCTATTATATGTTAATTAAAACTTTTAATATTTGATTAATTCAAAATCGTTAACAATCAAATCTAATCTTCAGTTTTTTAGGGAAAATGATTAAAATAGTCAGATAGGCCGAATTAAAAAAAAAACGTAAACATCATACAAGAAAAAAAAACTTGGTTGAAACTACGAAATTATTTACCGTCATAATTTATTAAAACATGACTGTAAATAATTTCATTTGTATATATATATAAATTTAAAGCAAAAAGAAAATATAAATGTATTAATTTAAAGCGAGAAACATGAAAATTAAAAAGATGAAAAGAAAAACGTATAGTAAAAATCTCAAAATATTCTTATTTGAAAACAATTTTATTTAATATGGCAGTTTAATCCCAAACGAGTAAAAAACAAATAAACTATAGTAGCGAATAAACTGATTAAGCAAAAAAAATTATTTGTCATATTTAAAACATACGAAATGAAGGCTTTGTTCATCTTAAAAAGAAAAATAGACAGTAAATGAATAAATAATTCTAAAAATTTTCTATTCAACACGGTATTTCGTTTAACTTTCTTGGTAATTTGTCCGAATACAAAGTTTGTTTTAACTCTTATTTTGAGGATAAAAATTTAACTTATTTACATACACCCAACTCCTTTTTTACACAGTAGATACGTTTCATAGAAAACCATGGAAAAAATACATGCGACCTACGGTAAATTTGGTGATATGTTCCACACAACTTAAAAAAATTGTGTAAGATGAAAAATCTCTAAACATTTCCCAAAAAAGCGTGTAAAAAAACTAACAATAAAATCCCCATATGACATATTTATAAAACAAAAAAAATTCATTTTCAATTAAAAAAAATTAAAATTAGTGTACAGTGAAAATTTATCTAATCTATAAATGCATACTACATATGAAAATTCAAATAATACATACAACATATAAAAATTCAAATAATAAATACAACATATAAAAATTTAAATTGAAATTAGGAATAAAAGTACTATTCATCGCTACTTGATAACAAGCGTGCACATTTATTAAGAACTGGATCAAAAATATTATCATCAGTAGATGTGTCAAGATGTCCAGCGAACTGTTGGTTTTGATTCAAATGAAGAATTTCGTGCGTTATTATCGGCCTCGTTTTTTTTGTTGTTGTTGTTATTGCAAAGTTAAAAAAAAACAGCCGCTAAAAATAACAATTTTTAGCGGCTGTTTTTTTTTAATTTGCTTGTATAGTTTGTGATATCCTGCTGCACAAAAGTTATGATTGCGTTGAAATTTTAATGCACAATCTATGTCAGGATCATGTTGCTCCATACTTGCAGAAAATTTCAAACCCTTGCGAATTAAATCAGTTGTTAATAGTTGAACTTCATTATATATATATATATATATATATATATATATATATATATATATCGACTTCTTTATAATCCTAAACTGTAATAAATTCAATCAAATCCACCTCATCCAAAGGGCATGAATCCCCCAATTTTTTTTGAAATTCGTGCTAGAACAAAAAATTCTATTAAAAAAAATCGTTAAGTTTGTGGACCGTGTTATTTCAAAATCGTGTAAAAAAAGACAGTATCAAAAAAAGAGTTGGCTGTATTAAGTGAATAGTCCTTTGAAACTATAAAAATGTATGGTTGTTAAAAGTACAGATCTATTTGTGAATTAAATCTCCGTCAAAGGAAGTAAAATTGGTATTTGTATTTATACAAGAAACAGAGGCAGCTTTAAAAAGGAGTAAAAGACTTACACAACAAAATCTCATAAAATTTAGAAAAGATGGTGAAAAATCCGTTTCATTTCATTTCAGAAGTATAATTTACAGAGTCATCAGTCATCACCAACTAACCCATTTATTGCATTTTCGATTCCAAAAGATATGACTGGATGTATATATATATAACATACGAGTGCCAATCCACGGTTATAATATTCAATGGGAAATTTTTATCACTTCAAAATCTCCACTCCGATAAAGTACTGCATTTATTTAGTTTTCCGCGAAAGATATACGCTACCGTTCTCAATAATCCATATTCAGTAATCATGAAGCGAGATAAAATGGCCGCTCAAATATATTAGCTTGTCACCCTCCATGACCGTTAAAAGCAGCTAAAAACAACGCTCATACAGTATTGATTCGCAATTACATTTTGTGGATGGTCCCTTGGTAAAAATAAATCTCCACCTAATTGGCTTTGCATTGCAATTGTCGTCGACAGGCCGAGGGAAAAGAGGACTCGTGATCCGAAAGAGAAAATGTTCCCGATCATAATAATAGCTTTTTAGCGTCCACCTCATTTAGAAAGTGCTCGCTGTGGGAAACAATGGAGGAAAACGATGCCGCAATTTGGCCCATGTGATTTTTAAAATAAACTTCAGAAATTCGAATGTACATAAGCTGATTTATCCAACATGGTTTTTTTTTCATTCGTGTGTTTGATAGGAAGAGGGGTGAAGACCAATTATTAAGAGATCTAGCGAGTGGCATTTTTCAAGCGTTCGTTATTTGAGAATTGAGTTTTTGAATCGGCGACAGTTTTCGAGATTTGGATTAGACCTCTGAAAGATCTTGATGTCTTATTTTGTGCATTTCGATTTCGGTCTAGTGAATGGGATATTAATTTCAAGCGATTTATTCAGATATCGATGTCACTATCACTCGCTTTAAATCTTTTTCTTGTTAAATTTATAAATTATTCCAAAAGATTAAATTGTTGGAATACTTTTTTCTTTAAAAAAAAAGTACAACTATCTTGAAAAAGATCTCCTTTATTTAAGTCCTCAAAAAGAAAAATGACCTTCCCATTTTGGAATTATCATTTCGTACGTATATACGCTATATTATTCTTTTACATTGTGTATAGTTAGGTTGCAAATTGTATAAGAAACTGGAATAAAAGATATTACCTTCGGAATTGTTAATATGTTCCAATAGCCCAAAACCAGTTAGACGTATTGACATGTAAATAGAATCGTCGTATTTTATTACTAATTGTGAAAATGCATTCACAGTAATTTTCAATAATGATTTAAAGTAATCTTTCCTTTCTATTTTTCTCTGTCATTTTATTTTGCATTAAGAATCGGAGAATTCTTAGCTATTTGCCAAAATTTTCAAATGAAAGCCGTTTGGAAAGGAATGTCTACAATAAAGAACCATGAGTTTTTTTTTTTTAACAAACGTATTTAGTTGAGATTTGAAATAGGCAAAGAATAATATTTTCAAAGATAAGTTAGAGAAAGATTTTTCTGCTTGAAGTTTGTATAATGTCTTTGATTTCTTTTATCAGTTTTATAGGATAAAACTCCCCAAAGCCCTTGATTTTTTTTATTGATTATGATCCTATGTATATAGTAAGTAAACTTAAATTAAGTATTTATTATTAATAATTAATTTTATTAATTAATTCTAATTATTTATTCAATAATTAATTTTTTTTTTTTTTTTTTTTTTTTTGTTCCCGGAAGTCGACAAAATCAAAAGAATATGTTTGGCGGCGTATTGGTGCATGGTACGAGAATGGTGGACTTCCGACCCCGGACCCCTCCCCCTGAAAAATTCCTTGGTGCTCTACTGCTCCAATGGATAATAATTAAGCCAACAATCATTTTGCAAGCCATTCATCTTCCCCTATAAAGTCTAATACTTGTAAAAATTAATAAACTGAAATTATCCAATTATTTTTTTAATTGGATTTAAATATAAATTGTTCAACTCTCAGTTTTGTTTCCCTTAAAAAAATAATTCATTCAAAATGAGACTTTAGAATTATTATTACTCGTTTATCTAGTTTAAATTTTGTTCCTATAAAGCAAACTACAAATTTGTCTGTACAAACTTAAAATAATAATAAATGGAACAGATGTAGGAATTATTTTCTTTTCGTGATCTATTGAGGAAACAAATTTCCAACATCCTTGAAATATGAACCTCACTCATATTTTCTATTTGCAATCACTTTTCAGCGATTTATATGCTGCTTGTAGAGTCCAAAGTATATCATTCCAAAATGCGAAGAACGGACAGGAGTTTCTCAAATCCTGCATAGTATTTAATCTATGGGTCATGAACCTTCGAGGCCACATGGTGGATGAAAAAATAGTAAATAAATTTAATTTAACACAAAAGTATCATTGACAATATTTTCTTTTTAGGTTATAAAGATATTGGTTTTTAAAGTGTGGAAGATCCCAAGTGGGATCCCACTATCAAACAGTTTGGATACCATTGATGTATTGTTTTAAGATAAAAAAAAAGTGGTTTAGTTAACAAAAAAAAAATAGTCGTAACAAAGTAGTTATATTTTTCATTTTGGATCCGGTTTTAATGATAGTTATTTAAATTACTTGTTTTCGAACATAAAATCTGAAGCCAGGAGGAGTTGAAAATATTACATGAATTTAATAAATGTTTTCCGATAAGGTAAAAGCACAAAATATATTTTGTTGAACAAAGAAAATCATTTGTGTTACAAGGAAAAGTAGATAATTTATTATATAAAAAATGTTAATCTTCTTCGAGTTGACAAATTACCTATAAAGATATTAATACTAAAATTTAAGATATAAAAAAATAAAGTTCCCTGAAAGGTGCTTACTTCTCGCTTTTATTCTATTTATCAAGAACTTTTAACTAAAAATTGAGTTTTACGTTTTCAACATCAATATAGAACATGATTCATTAAATACAGAAGTAGTCTTACCTTAACTGAACAGAAATCGGTTCAAAAGATAAAGTAATATTTCAAAAAAAAAAAGTCTGCTATTTTGAAAGTTATTTTTGTTTCCAAATACTTAATAAATTCAATACTTTTTTGAAAAAAATAAGATTAAAAATTTTTTAAAAAGCTAATTTTTTAAATTATTAAAAAAGTTGCATTTTAAAAAGATTAATAGTCTTAAAATAGTGAATTTTTCAAATTGACACAGTTCTCGTTATTCTCATTTATTTTTCAGAATATATTTTAGACAGTGAACATAAGACTACAGACTTTATGTATCTTACTATCTTAAAAGTAACTAGTTTGATTTTTTACGAGAAATTTTTACTTAATATGCTCTATAGATTTTGGTGTTGATCAAAGGATAGCAACTACCCATACACGTCACTAAATAAATATTGCATCAAAAATATTTACACATTATCATGATAATATATTAACACATTATCATGAATAAATCGAAAGCTTGATTTACAAAAGATTTAAACATCCTCGGCTTTTTAACAAAAACTAAGGAAATGTTTGCATTCGGGGTGGGTATTAAGTCGATCGCGATCAACCAGTAGACCACGAAGATATTTTGAGGTGATCGCCTTCACTAAGACCTAATAATCCTTCCATCATATGAAGGTCTAGAAATACCGTATTTGTTCGATTCTAAGCCGCACCCCAAATTCTGAACCAGACTTTGGGCAAAATGAAAACTAGTGTAAAAGAGTTCGTTGATATCAAATTTTACGAAATTAAAATAAATTTAGAAGTAAAACTAACAAAAAGTGAATAAATAGTTATTCTATTAGTATTACAAACTTTTAAATACATGCATGAAGCTGTAATTGCTCTACATACCCCATCCAAAAATATTTTCCCTTCGATTCTAAGCTGCGCCCGAATTTTAGTAGCATCAACATTGGAGAAAAAGTGCGGCTTAGATTCGAGTATGTACGGTATTTTGAAAAATACGGAGGAAAAAAGTCGGAGGAGGTCCTACACCTCTGGGTGGACCGTTACACCTTGAAAAAAATTAGAAGTAGCCTGTACCCTGGAAAAGTCTGCCACCCCTGGTTTACGTCATAGAAAAAAAGTAACTAAAAATGCATTAAAAAAGAAAATAGAGGATAACTTTGATCCCTCTATTCATTCCTATTTTACTTAATAGTATGTACCAAGGTCTTTTTGCTATGATAAAATTTCCGCTAAAACAATAAATAGAGTGAAAGTATTCCTTAAGAAATATTTTAAATGATTCATTCTCTCTCTCTCTCTCTCTCATTCGAACAATTTAATTAGTAGTGAAAATAATCTTTTCACCTATACAGTTCACTAGTGTGTCTTTGTGTGACTTAAAATCGTATTAAACACATTATTCAAAAAATTGTAATTAAACCTCTATAAAGGGCTTAATTTATTTGAAGAAAAATACTACTTTGAATCATTGCACATTTACAAATCTTTTCTCTTAAAAGAATATATTGTTACAGTTCCACTTCTGTAATTTAAATAGAATTTCTATGCATTTAAAATACATGAAACTAGATAAAAGGTGCATAGGAAGTAAAAAGTCTCCTTTTTTTCTCTTTGAAAAGGGGGATTTGTAACTCAGATTGTAAAAATGTTTTCTCGAAACTACAGCTTGATCATTTAAACATAAACTTTTTTCTACCATCTGATTGACAAGCGCATTTTTCTCGCCACACTTTTCTCTTTAATACAAGTTTTATATTGAAGAGTTTCCAGTTTTTATAAAAATGGTGAACACCAAAAGGAACGGAACAAGGAAAGAGGGAAAAAACTAAACAAAAAAGATTAAAAGAAGCAAGTGAGAGATGAATTTAATTAGTGAAATTTATTGTAAGGAAGGCAGGCGAAGTACTGATCGCCAAGTCGGGATTTTTTCTTCAAAAAACTCACTTTTATTAGGTACAGACACATTTCGGAGTGCTAAAAGAAAGTTGGACGAACAAGGAAGCGATATTAAAATGACACTCAGTGCGCGCTTTCTTGTGAACTCGACGAAAAGAGTTAAAAAAAAAGAAGAAAAAGAAAAGTAGGAAACACACACACACATAAGCTTCCTGGACGTCAAAGTAGGAGCTGTCAAGAAGCCAAACTCGTGTTAACCCTTTACAAAAGGGAAAAAAGTTCAGAATACATTTTTTCCCCCTTTGCTGTTAAGATATCCGTTGGAAATACACGCTTGACGGCGTCGCTTTATTTATTTTAATCGGTATACTTCTTTTGAAACTTTAAGACTAGGGCGCATTCAACTGTCTTAAAGACCACTGCAGACAACTTCTTTGCTATTCAGTGAGATGATTAAGAAAATAAATGAGTGAAAGTCAGAGACAGGTTTGACTTGAGCTTAACTGGAATGTGTGAATATCTAACGCTTTCACAAGAATAAAATTACGTCTCTATTATTATCAAAATTAATACTTTAACAGTTGTGAATGTTATATTTAAAGTACGTATACAGAATATTTAATGAGTCAACAATGTCCTTGAGAAAAGCTTAGCGTTGCCCAATTGCTAAGGATTTAAAGAACTTGTGTGTGCCTTAGTCTTTCACTTTTAGGGAAAATCGAGTTATGGTTAATAATTCTACTTCTTTAAAAAGTTCGTTAAATTATTTATGTTTTTTTAAATACAGTCACTATTCATAAGATGGAATATTTAGGATTGATGCTTAAAAAAATTTTGATCAATAAATACATTTATTGATTATTTTTAACAGTTTTCGTATAATACATGATAGTATCTATCTGTGCCACTTTCAAAGCCTTTTGGAAACGACACAGTAAAGTAATTTTCAAATATTCTCACAATATTCATGTAATTCTCTCAGCTCATATAATTTTTTATTTAATGGGGTGATAAATAAATTAATTTTTAAATTTTTAAATATGTCGTCCTCATCCCTTTAAAGTGAAATTTTAAAATCTGAATCACGCACACACATATTGTGTATTGACTTGTTTCTTTCTTTTTTTGGCTAGAAGTTTTACAAAATTTATTTTATACTAGGAATTTTATTTATTTTCCATTTTCTTTAATAAACATTGTTTTGATAAAATTAATTCCCCAAGGATAACATTTTATCCCACGTCTACCTCACTTATTCTAGAACGGTTTATCAACACGTAAAAAAACGAAATATTTCTTCAATTACTCCTATTGCTATTTGTATTCCTTTTGGCTTTCAAGCTCTCATGATGTGAGATACTGCAGTTATATTTCAAAGAGGAAATCACACGTCTGGGATATCAAAAGTTTTATTTATTCATTCATTTATTATTTTTTTTCGGGCGCAAACAAAAAAAAGAAACTAACAAGACCACAGTCGGTAAAATTGGATTCTCAGATTATAGATAGGTTCCAGTAATGCGAACCATTTCCACAAAAAAATTCAATCATAAGAAATGATGAAGGAATAAAATCTAACGAAATCTGTAGAGCAGCACAGCATCGAATTGGAGAAAGAAATAATAAAAAAAATACTCGTTGACACTTTGACATTCGCCATCTTCTGGAAAACCTGAAGGAATTGGATCAACTTACCTCTCCTTACCCAGTCGCTTTCTTCTGCTGTTGCTAGACGCCTCCTAAAGCGAAAAAGAAACGTATTGTATCGTCATCTTTGACGTTGAAAGGATAAGTAGCTCATCCAAAGGAACATCCGGTCGTTTCAAGAGCGTATTTAGAAAGATTAGGCCCTACATTGCCTCCCTTTCCCGTCTCGTTTTTCTCTCCAACTTTTCCTGCCTCTAATCCCCTTGTGTCTCAACCCCACCCCCAAACCCCGCGAGACTTCACTCTTCAAGAACATTACCTGGAGGACTTTCTACTCATTTATTGAAACAGAGAAGCAGGGGTTCTGGAGAACAAAATCATCATTTTGTAATGATTTTTTCATTATTTTTTCTTTCGACCAGAAAGTTCTCTATCAATCTTTAAAATCTGTATAGATAGATCAATAATAAATCTATTTAAGGACTCTTCGAGATCTGTGGCATATAATTTCTTAGAAATTTTATTTAGCTTTATACAGTTGAGTTCTGATGTCTATTAATAGAAGTAGGCAGGAAGAGAAATACGCTAGGAAATAATAATTATACATAATAAGTTACTTGAATGAGCATTGGAGATATTTTTACTGAGTAGTTTTGTGTACCTAATCTCATATTGCTTTTAATCTCACCAATGAGACTGAAGGAATATTTTTTTTAAAAAATTGACTCTCTTTATTAATTAAATTTTTATTAATTATAGCATAAATTATTAAACAAAGTTTTTAAAAATCGTGCATAACTGATTATTGAGAAATCTTTGGGTGTTAGATTTTCAGTGTTCTATGGTTTAGCATGTGTACATGGTAATTGTTATCTTTTGTAAAGAAAAAAAAAAGACAAAATTTTATAATTAAGGTTCAAGTTTGTTTAAGAATTCAGCATGTACACTTTTTTCCATTTTGATTATTTTTATTGCATGCATGTGAGGTTATTTCATAAGCCTTTTTTGTTTTATTATATCTATTCCGAAGCCCAGTTGCTGAGTGGTAGTGTATCGCGCTTCCACGCCACAGGTCTGGGGTTCAAACCCCGGGCTGGGCAAGGTCCAGTGGGTCGATATATAAGCACCAAACTTGCTTGGGAATTAAACACTGGGGGTTTTGTGTCGGACTGACTACCTGACCGAAACGGCTGCACATGTGCCTAAGGTCACGAAAACTGAGGTAAACCATGGCCCTCATAGGCTGTTGAGTTACTCTGAGTTTAGCTTATATTTAATCTACTTCTAGAGAACTTGTTTTTTCACGAAGTTTTTTTATTCAAATAACTTCGTATCAAAGTTTTAAGATATAATGTTATTCTCAGATGCAGTAGCGCGCGTCAAAAAGATGGGAGTGTTTAACGCAATTGGCTCTGGGAGCTAGAAATATAATTACGCTTTGTCTTATAATAGTAGACACACGCAGATTTATTAATATTTACTAATTACTCTTTTTTGTTAATTATTTTCTATTTCCCTGAAGATGAGGTTTTTGTTGGCATCTTTCTTAAGTTAAAAACTTAGATAAAACTAAAAGTTTTGTAAAAATTTGCTGTAAAAAATGTATTGAACTTTTAAATACTGCTATTAGTTATCTTAGCGTTTTTAAGAAAAACTATAATAAACATATAACTGCGTAATTGCTATACCTATCATGAACATAACTGAATTTTAATGCATATGCGATATTTTTAAAGCTTCTTAAAAGTAACCGAGAGAATGACTGCATATCATTTTCCAAAATATTTCATTTCTAAGATATAATCACTAACTTGAAAACTTCTTCGCGCCGTTTAATTCAGCAATAAATGAATTTTAACACCATTAATTCCGTTTCAGAGATTACACAATAAACTACCAGTTCCTGGCTGTGTGTATTCTATTTCTGAATGACAGTTGTGCAAAAGAAGGATTTGTTCGCATAATGAATTCGCGAACACTGTTATGTCTTATCAAGCAAGCTGTTCAAGGCTTCTTTCACCACTTCTCTAGAAATTCACTGTTCCATTAAAATGTAATCCACATTTCTCAAGTACACTTTGTCGTAAATGCATTTCTCATTCAGATTTTTGAATAAGCTTTACGCATTTAATTTCAAAGCCCTTTCCATTTGGTGAGTTCAAAAATGCTTTTACAGTACAATATTTACGATTGCTTTCATCGCGTTTTATAAACTGAATCATTATTTTGTTATAAAATTCGAACTTGTAATTAATAAGATTTTGAAACATTTTTATCTCCAGATAGCTTTACTTAGAAGTGTAGAAATTTGAAAACTATCCACACAGTCACCGAGAAAAAAATTAGAGATATCGTAATAGATTACACAAAATTCTCCGAAGTCACATTAATTTTTTCGTACGAAACTCTACGCACACTGGAAGATAATACATCTATTTTAAAATAATACATTATTTGCAATCAACTACAAGCAGAAAAAAGAATAGCATATTCTTTTTAACATAATTAGTTTTAAGAAATAGCATAAAAACATAATTGACAAATAAATATTTTTTAAGACATCTACACATTGAAATAATGTATCAAGATATTATAAGATGTCATTAATTGTGCATTATATAAAGATGTGTTTAATTATTATTTAGTCATTTTTAATTACGTAATTTAAAATTCTGTACAATAATTAAGTTAAAGCTAAATTAGGTACATAAATTTGATTTAATTTAGTTTTTTTTTTAAATTAGCCTAAAAAATTTAGTAATATTTAAATTTGTATGATGTTGCTCTAGACCAGGGATGGCGAACCATTGGCACGCGTGCCAATGATGGCACGTGACAGAATATTTTGGGCACGCCATCGATCAAAAACGATTTGTATTTTAGCTTAAAATAATTAAGTTTACTATGAAGTATTATGAACAAACGCGAGTGATCCGTCGCGACGCCGACAAGTCGGGGAGCAGACTCGTTATGGGTTGCGTAAATACTTCGTATGTTATAAATCGCTAATGATGCAAAGTTTATCTACGCATAGTGTGTGTATGTAACTATTTCTAAATATATTCAAGTTGTTTAAAAAACATATTCTATCGTTTACATTAATAGTTCAGCTTGTATACATCTGATTTATTAATGTGATCTAATTCTTGTCTTGTAAGTCTAATTGGTAAAATAACTCTCACTGCTTTATTTTTAAAAATTTTAATGACCTGAGACAAAAGAGCAGACACTACAGAAATCTCGTACAAGCACTCAATTTACTAAAAACAAATAAATCTGCCCATGAGCCCGCAGTCGTGCGCAGTCAGTAAAAAGGTTATTTTTGGCGGGGGGAGAGGAATCAAGCGAGAGCACACATAGAATAGTCAATTTCATCGACACAACTGTACATTTAAAGTTTTGTGTTAAATTTACGATTTTTAACTGCTATTTAACATGGCTAGTTCAACAAAAAAACAAAAAGTGTAAGATAGTAAGTGTAACAGAGAATTTCAAACTTGGTGGGCTAAGAAATATGGTATGATCCATAAAGGCGACAAAGCGGTGTGTGTTTTATGTTCTGGAACAGTGGTATGCAGAACATCATCTGTAAAACGGCATTTTGAAACAAATCACAAATCCTTTTGTGAAAAAAGCGAACCAGAGCAAAAAGAATTAATTGCAAGTGCAATAAAAGACAGAAATAAACAGTTGACGTCTATGTTTAAATATATAAGCAAAAATTGTCACACAAGTGTGGCAAGTTATTCGGCTGTAAATGCCATTGCTAGCCATGGTAAACCTTTTCAAGAGGGAGAGTTTTTGAAGGAAGCTTGGTTGGCATGTGCGCCCTCACTTTCTGATGATTTTGATAATAAAGCTAAGATAATTCAGCGCATCAAAGATGTTCCTCTATCTAGAAACACAATAAAAGATAGAATCTTGAAATAGGCCAAAAATGATACAGATCAACAAAAAAAAATGACCTTAACTCCGCTCCTTTTATATCACTATTTCTTGACGAAAATATTGACATTACTAAATCGGCACGTTTAGCTGTCTTTGCTCGATATTGTGTAGGAAACATCATTAAGGAAGAATTAATTGCGATAACATCGTTGTTAACAACTACAGAGGGCACAGGTATTTGTACGGCAGTAAGAAATTCGCTTGCTGAGAAAGAAATTGATTTGAAAAAAATTGTTTCAGTAACCACTGATGGTACTTCAAATATGGTAGGCAAAAAAAATGGTTTCATTTCTTTATTTAAAACAGACGTAGGACATTCGATTCTTGAATTCCACTGCATTATTTACCAACAAACCTTATGTGCAAATAGTGGTTTAACATCTCTTGATAATGTAATAACTTTAGTCACAAAAATAGTCAACCTCATATCGTCGCAGGCTTTAAATAAACGAAAGTTTGATGCTTTGTTGGATGAAGTCAATTCGGTGTATAATGGCTTAATAATGTACACTCAGGGGAACATTGAAAATAGCGACCCAAGAAGAAAGCTAAGTACAATCGCCAAACTTTGCAAATAAGTACAGAGTAATGTGATATGCAAATGATCCAAGTTTTGTGCCAATACGCATGCTCATGCACGCCGAGGTGGCGCTACAATCAGGAAGAAGGTGCTATATTAGCCAGCGCAAATTCGAAGATTCATAAACGTGACGATTACACGCCGATTGTAGGAAAACTTTGGTAAGCGAAAAATGCCAGGTAAACGTGCTAGAAGACATTTCTCACAGTTAAGCGAGTTTGAGAGAGGCCTGATCATCAGGATGAAAACTGCAGGCTTGTCGACGCGCCGTGTTGCTGGCCAGGTGGATCGTTCGGAGTGTGCCATTAGAAATTGTTGGGAGCAGTGGATACAAGAAGGTACCCACGCGCGGAAAACCGGGTCTGGAGCGACCAGGAAGGCCACGAGGAGAAAGGACCGAAGGATCGTGTGGCAAGCACTTGTGGACCCCACAGTGACTCGTTCAACGATACGAGCAGACGTAGGGGTAGCAATTGTTCCACAAACAATTTCCAGACACCTTTCAGAAGCAAATCTTAAATCCAAGCGCCCTTTCCGTGCACACTCTTAACACCGGAACATCGGCAACTGCGTCTACAGTGGTGCCAAGCCAGATCAATGTGGAATGTCACAGATTGGAAAAAGGTTGTGTTTAGTGATGAATCCCGGTTTGTTTTGGGGACAGATGATAACCGTGTACGGGTGTGGAGGCCCCCTGGTGAGTGGTACAATTTCCCCCACACTGTTCTACGTCACACAGCCCGCACAGCTGGTGTAATAATCTGGGGGGCCATAGCCTATGATAGCCGGTCCACTTTAATTGTGATGCCTGGAACCTTAACGGGCCAACGTTACGGTGATGATATTCTTCGATCCCATATAGGACCTTTCCTAAATGATCTTCCAGGAGCAATTTTCCAGCAAGATAATGCTCGTCCGCATACAGCAAGAGTTGCTCAAGACTACCTACGTCATTTTCAGATTCTTCCATGGCCGACCCGCTCCCCCGATTTGTCCCCTGTATAGCACGTGTGGGATCAGCTAAAACGGCAGATGCCATCGTGTCATTCTGTACATGATTTAGAGTTGGCTGTTCAAGATTTGTGAGCTCATCTGCCTTAGGACAACATAAGGTGTCTAATCAACTCAATGCCGGACCGTGTGGCGGCATGTATTGCAGCTGGAGGTGGTCCAACGCGCTATTGAAGTTGCCCAGTATTTGTGTCGTTGCACACCCTGTATTCGTTTATTTATCTTGTTTTTGAGATCAAGTGAATCTCTCATATGTGTCATTATGTGTATTAAATTTCATTTCTATCCGATGCTTTCTTCTTGGGTCGCTATTTTCAATGTTCCTGAGTGTATAACAATGTTCGCTGGTTGAGCCGCGGGAACGTACTTCAAAGATTTGTTGATTGCTTGGAAGAAATCAGATTGTTTCTACAAAATTAGAGCAAAATTGAACAATACCCACAATTGATGGATATTATGTGGCTTTTAAAATTGATGTTTTTTACAGACATATGCCAACATTTCAATGAATTGAACATAAAGCTTCAAGTCCCGAATAAAACATTTATCGTCATGATGGATCTCATTCGCGCTTTTGAAGCTTAACTATATGTTTTCAGAAACGATATTATTACAAAAAACTACAAGTACTTCCCAAACTTGAAAAAAAATATCAAAGACTTAGATGCCCGAGAGAAACGAAATGAAGAAACAGTTATTGATGAATTTATTTCCATAATTGATTCTTTAATCAAAGAATTTTTAGCGAGATTTTCTCAGTTCAAGGAATTATCGGAAACGTATAAATTTATTATGTATCCTGATGTGGTTTAGTTTGATAAACTGGACTTGTCTCAAGTCGATTGGTTGGAAATTGAAGAATTTGAAATGCAACTGATTGATTTCCAGTCTAGTTCAATATGGATTCAAAGGTTTACTGAATCAAGGAAAAAGTTGGAATTGTTTGAAGCAGAAAGATTGACAAGCAATATAAGTAAAAATGTCAGTAACGAAATTTTGGAAACATGGAATTCGATTCCAGACGCATTTAACTGTTTGAAGAAGCTGGCTTATGCTATTTTAACCATATTTTCATCTACCTATGCCTGCGAGTCCTTATTTTCAGAGATAAATAACATCAAAGACTCGCTTAGAAACCGTTTAAAAGACGACTCTAATTCAGCATGCTTTCTACTGAAAGTAACATCTTATAGTCCTAATATGAGTTATTTGTCATCTAATCTACAACAGAAGAAATCACACTAATGTTATTTTAATTTAAATTACAAGTATATATATAACTAAAACATTTACTACTATACACTACAAAATGTATTTTTTCGTATTAAATAAGGAATTTTGATTTGTTCGTATTTAGTTTTATTATTTCTTCAATAATCACAAGTCAAAATTATTTGATGGCACGCCTATAACTTATTAAACGTTTTTATAGAAAAAATGGCACGTTGACCCAAAAAGGTTCGCCACCCCTGCTCTAGACTATGATATAGTATAGTTCTACATTTCATTTATAACAAGTATAGTTTGAAAAAAAACACCTTCCTATACCTTATAAATAAGTACAGATAGAATTAAATAATATTTATGTACTTTTCCATTTTGGCTTTGGGGGGGATTCTAAACATTTGTGTTTTATTATTGCGTGTACCTGGCTTTTGTATGATCATGAATCATACAATTTTTTTTAGTTTAAAAATGTAATCATGTTTTTATAAAACATTCTATGCCACTAAAATATATATTTAAAAGAAAATTTATTTTTTTTCCAAGTGTTTAGTGCTCAAAATGAGTACCACTCAGGTAAGAAAATGAGTTACATAGTATTTAGTTGATTACAATATATAACAAGATATTTACATAAGAATAAATCTGTTCCAATGCAAGTCGATTCTCTCGTCTTCCTTTCAATATAAATTTGTTTTAAAATTAATACCTTTATATTGTCAAAGTGACTTTACTTTCTCTTAAGAAAGAATTAAGATTGTACAAAGTGAGTAGAACCCCGATATGGAGCTATTGATCAAGCCTTGCAATTCAGTTTTTGTTAATTTCATCAGCTCTCTCTCTCTCTCTCTTATGGTTTTTTTGCATATTAAATAAATATATTCAGTAATAATATTCAATTAAAATGAATATTCAATTCGTTTTGAAATATTTCTCTCTTTCTCTCTTTCATTTGGTTTATATATAACTGAACTCACACGAGTAAAATAAAAGGATTAGATTTTGCTCTTTTGGCAAATATCCTACAGCGAACAATAAGTTTAATGAGATCAATCTAGATTTCATTGGATCACTACCACTATTTTAGGGTGACCAGTATTATTTAACTATGATTGACCATTATTGTAGATGACCAGAAGCTATTCCAATTGTGGTCACGCGAGCAGAAACAGAGGCAGATGCATTCTTCAAAGGATGGATCTCACGATTTCATTGCCTATCAGTCCTTACCACTGATCTAGTAACTCAATTAGAATCGCATCTCTTTCAAGAATTGGAAAAAGTAATTGATTTTAAACGTCTGCTTACATTTTACATCATCCCCAAGCAAACAGAGTCATAGTACGCTGGTTTCACATTCTAAAATCTGTCATTATATGTCATTCCAATCCAAACTGGACTCGACGAAGAGCGATGGTCGTCAACTCCTGCCAGGCTTTTTAAAATATCAGTTCGAGTCCTGGGGCTACTTTTGCCCGACTTGTAAAGGGTCTGATGCACGGTCAATCTGTCGTGACTCAAGGCCCTCACGTTGCGTTGCATGAAGTTTGGAGAGGAGGGTGCCAGCTTTAGTGTCGTCTTCATCACTTGACTGAGGTAAAAAATTACGGGGTCCGGCACTGGTAACCCTAGAGAAGTTTCAAAGTACGATATTAATAAACACTCACTCATCCAACCTGAGCTCATTGCCTACCATTATTTTCTTTGGATTACGCAGAGTCTGGCGTGAGGATTTCCAATCTGTACCTGCAGAATTACTCTAGGATGAGAATGCTTGATTACCATGCGATTTCCTATTAGAGACAACAATATAACCTCAATCAGATTGATTTTGTTAAAAAGGCTCCAAGTTATTTTTTCAAGATCTTCAAACTGATGCCATTTTCCAATTCCTCGGATGAAAACTTTTGCATTCACAGACCTGGGATTAATTATTTTTCCATCTTTCTCCATTCTAGTACCAATCTAAAAAATCTTCAGCCACCATGCCTTGACCTATCTGGAATTATCACACAAATGTGGTGATATATATAAAAGTTTTTTTCACTTAAAATCAGTAATAATATAATGTTTCAAAAAACAGGCTAGAATTACATCATACGAACGATTTCAAGAAGCTGGTTCTCCATCAGATGATCTCCCAATATACCCTCCAGGTCCTCTGAAAGATCAAACATAAAATCCTAGAAACATCCTCTAGTGTCAAAGCCTATGTCGACGATCAAGCCAAAAGAAAAAGCTGTCTTTCTTCCCTTTTTACAAGTTCGTACATGATCAAGATGCCGTGTTGTACCACCCTCAAGATATGGTTTACGTTCGAATAGCTCACTTGGGGTGGGAGAAGCTATGAGAAGAACACCGATGCAGCACTATTGATCAAGCCTTGCGATTAAATTTTTTATTTTTCGTCTGCTCATGTTTGCTCGCGATGTAATTCAGTATTCAGCTCGTTTTGAAATATATCGTTAGGTTTATATATAATTGAACACGTGAGTAAAATAAAAGGATTAAATTTTGTTCGAACTTAATAAAATTGATTTTCTATTTTATCGTTTCTTTTACAATTTATTGATACCAGCTTCTACAGAGCTATCCTAACAAGAGTATGAAAGCAAGCAAGATTAAAACCTGAACCCGAACTAAAATCTCAACCCAAATGTTGCCCACTCGGAATGACACACATGATTCACTTAGTGGGTAGATGAAAGCGGAAAAAATACTAATTACAATCGTTAAAACGTTATTCCATAGTGACTTTTAAGTAACTGCTTTTATATTATAAAAAAGTGAATGGAAAAGTCTCATCCATCTGCATTTAGCGGCCATCCACCACATCACATCAAACGTTTTTCTTTTTCACTCAGCTTTCTTTGTGCCGCGATCTAAGCGTAGGAGGTAACATTAGAATTGGTGTCTTAGTAAAAACACCAAGCAGCCGACATGTGAGTAAGAGACACAGAGTTTATCATCAAATTAGTTTTTATTCTTCTTTAACTCGTATTTTCTCGCTAAGCTGGAATTATTTTTTCAGATTTCGTGGAACAACCTAACAGTCCTTGTGTCACAAACGAAAATTCAAATATAACGGCTATCTAGGCTTTAAATGAAGATTTTTTTTTTATTCTTCGAATGATTCACTCTCAGATCTACTGTTAGAAATGTTTGTTTTAAACCAACGTTGTCACAATTTTCTTCATGTAATTGAATCATCACAATTGGAAAACATTTTTCGTTCCAATTTTTCATACGAATTCGTTTTTAATAGGTCACCAATTTTTTTAAATCTATTTTTACTTTAATATTCTTCAGCTTATCTTCTTTTTGGACACTGAGATTTTCTTATACTCATCGAAACCTGTATGTTTAAACTCTTAGCGTAGTTTAAGGAACAAATCTATTATATTGAAATATAAAACAAATTTTAACAATTTATTTATAGGAAAATATTAAGTTTACCTCTTTTTATCGTTATAGAACACCTGATAAATTATTATACAAGTGCAAGATCATTTTACTTATATATTATATTAAATAGTATCAACAGCAAAGAATAATCGTTTTATATCGGATATAAACACATAAAGATAGTCTTTTATAGCAATTATTATTTTTTTTTCAAACTTTATTCTCCTCCCTATCCAAAAAAGAAAGGAAAAATAGCAATGAGGTGTTTTAAATACAACTTGTTTCACTAAGTAAATAGAAAACGACTTAATTTTATGTATTCACAAACTGCATTTTTACCGTCGCAAATATGATATTCTCTAAATTCCACGATCCAAAATTCCTTATCTAATTAAAGATGCTTTAGATCTTATTTGTTTTACGGATGTTATTTTTTACATTGCATTTAATCAAATAAACCATAATATAAAACCAATTTAGCAGTTTAATCTTTTTATTTTTATAACACTCTTTCAACATTACACTCAAAGGAAGTAAATATACAGATTAAATATGTATACAAAACAAATAGCTCTTTCTGCCAAAATGCGAGAAAACGAAAGTGATATTTTTTGTTTCAACGTATATCAGGAAGGTATAAATACCGTTATTAGAGCGCAGTTGAATGGGAAATAGAAATAAAAAAAATTTTGAATCCTGCTGAGATAAAATAAGTTATTTACCACTAATTTCCAGACATCAGAGTCTTCTTATTCTGTAGTAAGTATCAATATCTCCCCTTTTTCTGCTGCTAGTATCATTTTGACATCGAAACTCAAGCGTGCGATAATTACATTAATAAATCACACTTTAAGGCTGCAACGAAAGAAAAGAAGCGCAATTGATTTAGCACCCTGCGTGCAAACATTAAGAAGTTAAACATCGCTTCTTTTCTATTTACATTACCTTTAACTGTTCAAACAACTTTATTTGTACGAGCAATTTTTCTAAGCGATTTAGATTAGAAGATTGGGTAGCAACCAACCAATTCTGGTTTCATTTTCTCTTTAGGTTTAGTAAATAAAAGATTAACCGTCTAATGTCAACTTTGATAATGTGTTTAATAACAATAAATACATTTAGTTTTCTCATTAGTTATTTTAACTTTTTCTTCTGAGGATTGTTTCCGTTACCAAATCTTCTATTTATTTGTTTATTTCAATATAATAAGCATGCGGTAAAGCAAAGACAAAGCTAAGAAAAGAAACGACGTTACGATTGAAGAATTAAAAGGAGCCAAATTCCTCAAGAGGCTTGAAAAATAATGTATCTCAGCTCTGTGTATTTTATGGAATAAACGAAAGTTACATTTTCATTTTAAAGGGGGGTGCATGTCCCCATATTTCCATTTAAATATTCCAGTGTTATGAATAAAATGCAAAAATGAATCTTTTGACATTGTTAGCGTATTTACTCGAATCTAAGCCGCACTTTTTTTTCCAATGTTGTTATTGAAAATAGAGTTCGGCTTAGAATCGAAAGAAAAGAAATTCGTCAGATGGGGTAATTAGAGCAATTACAAATTCCTGTAAGCATTTAAAAAATTTAGGATTTTGGAAAATAACTAATTATTCTCTTCTTAATAGTCCTCATTTTAAATTTATTTTAATTCGTAAAATTGGATATCGATAACTCATTTTACCTTATTTTTCATTTCTCACGAAAAAAACTTGTTGAGAATCTGGGGTGTGGCTTGGATTCAAATAAATACGGTATGTTACTATTATTCTTTAATCTAGAAATAAATACAGTCGGAGCTCTATATAACGAAGTCGCTAAATCCCGAAAAAAATTTCGTTACAGGGAAAATTCGTTACATAGACGTTTAGCTTTCAATTTTCTTTATAAGCCACATAAAACAAATTTTAAATTCATAAACACTATATAATAAAAAAAGGTAACTATCCACACCTTTTTACAAATTAATATACATTTATATATATATATATATCTTACCTATCAAAAAGAAAGGAAGAAAAATTGCATGGAATATTTCTTGACGCTTTTATCCACTTCCGGAAGAATGAAATGTTTTTCTTTGATGCTCAGGCACTTAAGTTTTAACATTTTCAAGCTACAAGAAACGAAACTACCTGTAAGACTGATCAACACTACAAATGAACGGAGACTAGTTCAAGTACACGGGGACACGAGACAACGCCACTGAGGGTGAAAGGGGATATCGAAGATGTTTACAGTGAACTGGACAATGGGAGCTAAAGGTTGCACTTCTTGGATGAAACGCCAAGAATTCTATTGCTCTCTCGGCGTGTTAGACATCTAATTAAACCAGTTCAAGTTTTATGACCACCATAAAGTGTGTTAAAAGAGAGAATAACTTGAAATATCCAGAAGTACTTTAAAAATTGGAAGAAAAAAAAAATTGAATCACAAGAGAAAAAAGTTTCGTTACATAGAAAATACACTTCGCTATATGGAGTATTTCATGAAGAAAATCGTGAAATGTTCTTGGTTCCAGGAAAAAGTTCGCTAATTAGAAAAATTCGCAACATAGAGGTTCGTAATATGGAGGTCTGACTGTATTTAAAGGATATTTTTAATAAAGCTTTGTCACTGAGATATAAATTTTAAGTTAAAATTTTTTTAAGTTAAATAAAATATAAACTATTCAAAGTATTAATTACCAGACATTTTATGGTTCACACGAAAACTTGCATTTTCTACATAGCACACGTTGTAAATTTTAAAAAGTTTCAATTACAATTTTCAGATTCAAAACTTTATCTTATCTTCATATCTAAATTAAAATACCAGCATAAAAGAAGTTTTTTTTAAAAAATATATTTGAAAAAAATGAGAGAGAGAGAATTTAAGTATCATCATGTACACGTGTTTTTACAATTGAGATAAAAATAAGAAATCAGTTAAAAACTAATTTGTCAAAATAACAATGGAAAAAAATAAGGAATTCTCATTACATGGCAAATTGAAAGGGAAATAAATAGATTAACTCAAACTGTCATATTGAAAAGCAAGGTAATGCAACATAAAAATGGTGCGAAAAAAATACACTAGACACTTGATGAATGAGCCAACAATGAAAACTGCTTAGATCATCAGAAAAAAAGTGCTAGCGCAAACAATTAAAAAAAAGTGACAAACGTTTTACATTTGAAGAATCTTGTCTTATTTGTTGGCGAAATTCAACTTCCCCTTTGGCTCCAACATATCTTCACACATTAAGAGACAACGTCGTAAATATACCAAGCAACAAATAAAATCTTTATCTAACCTTGTGGAGAAGAATATTTTTAGATTTATATATTGTGATTCCTTACTAAACACACATAAATAAGAGAAAAAAAATTTCTGAATACTTCTCGTTTAAGTCAATGAAATTCTTCTCAATTTGAATAATGTAATGAATACATTATTTTATAATAAATTTATATGAGCACCAACTCTTTATATAAACAATAAATTTATTTCATATTTACGAAATGTCCTGCAGTGGAAGCGTATGGTATGTTTTCATGTGATCTTAACATACAGTTTAAGAATATAATAGTAAAATTTCAATTGGATATAGCAATGTTTTCTTTGTATAAAAACCCATTCGAGAGAATATTGGTTTCGAAATATTACAACTACTTAGAAATGTATTGCCAACATTTACTTTGATTACTTCAATATTTTTCATATGTTAGTATAAACTAAATCAATGTTTAGATATTTTTTTAGGAAATATTTTATAATTATTACAACAAAGTGTTTTATTACAATTGATGCTAATAAATTTATATAAGAAGAGCATAATGATTACGCAAAAATAATTATTTACAAGAAATTTAACTGTATTTTTGCTACTTTAAATTCCTTAGATTTTCACATGTATAATTTATCTTATTTAAATGCTAGAGGTATATGTTCAAACACTGAAGCAAAATACTAATTTAACCCCTTAACTGGTTTGGCCGTACACCGCACGGGCTACCGAAAGCTGACTACAACCAGTTTGCTCATAGGCTGTAGGGGTACTGATATTTTCTTCTTTCTATCTCTGATTTGCATATATTTTTAATTCGTATAGTGCTAGTATTTTTAAAAAATGCAGTTTGTCCATGGTACTTCTTATCGAGACTTTTTTGTGGTGAAGGCGGGTTGATTGATAGATTGAATATTAACGTCGCACTGTTCAGCTACACGAGGGCTTTTGGCGACGGACCACGTAATTTTAAACCACGGTCAAGTGACGTGGACGAAACCTAAGCTGGCACCCCCTCTCCTAACTCCCACACCACACCAACGGGAGGACGTTTCAGCTCTCGACAGATTTAACGTGCATCGCGTGGTGAAGGCGGGAAATTTTCATTGAAGGCAAGAATTTAGATTCATGAAAATATTCGATGAAGAAAAGGAAATAAATGGCAAGGCTATGTGTAATTTGTTTCTTGAGAAGAAATGAAAATGGAAAGATAATTAAAAAAAAGTCGATTCTCCATCCCCATTGTAATTAATGTAAGACAATATAACACCATGCTTCAAATTGTGCGCGCATACATATATGAACATACACACACAAAAAGAGGTACGAACATGAAATTTTTTAAGCACGAAAGAAATTCCTTTCAGATATGAAACTTTTTTCCTAGTATGTGTGTATAGAGTGTACTTATAAAAAGATATAAAAAGAAAACCCATTTGGGGGGGGTTCACTATTCACAATTATAAAATAAAAAATAGTGTGAAAACTTAATAATAAAACAAAATTCTTCTATTTTCGTATTCTATTAAGTATTGTGCTTAATTATATGCAATAAAAAAATGTGCCTTTTTTTTTAACATTTTGGGCAGCAAAATTGACCGCTTAAGTTAGGGGTGTTCAACCTTTTTTCCTACGGGCCACCTACATATGATAACTATTTCACGCGGGCCGCAACATGAGGATTAATGGGGGGGGGGAGGCTACAAGATTAAGGATTTTTAAAAAGCGGAAAATTGATAAAAACATTAAAACTCATAATTTCGAATTTCATTTTAAAACTATATTAAACTCGATCAAACTCAACTCATAAAAACTAGGTCTTATGCATTGTTCACCCTGTTATGCGGTAATTTCGATTTCCTTCCATTAATTCTCCCATTCAAATATTTTATTGCTGTTGCGAAGATTTTTTAAAGGAAGACAATTTATCTCCTCTTGAAAGAGATCCTCAAGAAAAAAGAGCCATTGAAAGATTTGTGCTTTTAGTGGTATAGCAAAAATATATTTTTTAAAAACAACATTTTCACGACAAAAATATCAAACACAAGTTGTTCATCCATATTTATTTTTCTCTTCAAAATAGACAAGATCTCAATCATCTTGAAACAACATATATTCTTTAGATATTTTCGCTTGAAAAACATGAGGGTTAATTAATAATTAGTTTTACCCATAAAATGGTCTCCTCTTCACCAATCTTTGTTATTACTAACTGTTACAATTAGAAAAAGAAAAAAAAAGTCGCAATTCGTACCAGCACGACATGTATAGTAAAATTGATGCATGCGATTGCTCGATCGATAGAATTTCTCACTAAATTTTTAATACGTTGTTCTTAAATAATTCAATTTGTAAGTGCAACGGGCCATGACCGGGCCATTCAAAAAGGTCCCATGGGCCACATACAACCCGCGGGCCGGAGGTTGAGTATCGCTGGCTTAAGTGGTTAAAGCAAAAAAGAAAAAGAGTGCATATACAAAAAAAATAAGTCTTACATTTACAAAAATATATAATACTAACTAATAACCTTTAACGCAAAACTATCAAGTATAATTTTTACCAAATCTAAGATTGGAAAACAAGGCAAAATATTGCATCGTTCTTTTGCGGAGTCGAAAATATAGTAAAAAAATAGAACTAGTTCGGGTTGATTTTCTTAAGCAATACTCTTTCTATCTGTGTATTTGAAGGCTATTGTTGCAAATTTGAACCTTACAAATATTAGTACAAAATGCACAAAATGTAAGTATTAACATAATCGGCGAATTTACAAGTGTTTGATCCCAGTTTCTTAGTAAATATTCCAGTGGCGTAACATACACCCCACTACCCCCGCATTGCGGGGGGGGGCAAAGCTTGACTGACGCTAAGTACGTATTTGGGCTTGAGGCTATAAACTTGAGTTTGCAGGCGGGGGGCCTAATATTCTCCGTTATACCACTGAAATATGCTTACTTGTTTTTGTTTTAAAAATACCATTTTAAAGCGTTAAACTTATCCGGTAATTAAACAGACCACTAAACTAAATACATTTAGGGGACTTAAAAAGTATATTTCTTCCAAAATACAGATAAAAACAGACTTTTTTTCCGTTCGTTTTTCTGTGTGGAAGAATGCTTTATATATTTATAGGTTAATATGGTACGTACAGGGAAAAAAAACCATTTGTATAATTTCTTATGGTTAAAAAGGATTACATTTCCATTACGCAGAACTATAATTTAATTATGTAAAATAAATATTATTCTCTGTGAGGTTAAAATACTAAAAGCTGAAATTTTTACATTGTTACAAGCTTTGATTAAAAAAAACCCTGAACTTATATTCAAAGTTATGAATCTAGTAAGTTTCTTAAATATTCGTTATTCTTGCATTACAGCAGCAAAATTTACTTTTGAGGATAATCAAAGGAAATAAATTTGAAACTAAATATAATAAATTCAAAATGTCGGAATATTTTTCCTGATTATAAATATATTTTTCTTTATGAAACACGCAATTTTCAATAACATTAATTAAGATAAAACAAGCATACATTTTACTATCTTATATCAATACCTAAATATAGTATCTGTAATTAAAATTTTAGTCAATTCTTCATACTTTACTTAATGAGTTCCCACCTACATATGGTTACAATTTATAACACGCAAAAAACACATTTTTTTTTCTTTATCAAAGCTCCCAAAAATTTGACGACATTACCCTCTAAGTGGATACCTTCCTCCTGAAAAGTTATTCTGAAAGCGTTTTACTCTTATTTTGCTATTGCCTTCAAAAATGCAACAGACTTCAATTCTTTCCCCCTTTTAGAACTTGGGAGGTCGAACGGGGACAATTTTATGACCTAGTTCGGTTAAACCTTTAAAAGGGGGAAAGAATTTCAGAAAAGTGCGGCTAATCCGCTTTTGAAAACGTTACTTGAAGGCAGAAAAATCCGTGCAGTCCATTTTCGAAGCATCTTTACACTGACGGAATTTTCCGTGCTATCCGGTTAGAGGGTTAAACTGCGAAAAGTTGAGGTAAAATTTCTAATCGAAAAGACTGATTACAAAACAAAATTCCGAGATTAATCTTTCTAATTACATCCATAAACTCGAGATACCTGCTATTTTCAACGAATTATTGGGTAAAACTATCGGGTTCATTGAAAAATAAAAATACTGAATGTTCATATATATGATATCACAAATATGATTTAATAATTGATTTTAAGTGAGCAAGGAAAATTCTGCGAACACTAAAATAAAATATTAGTCTAAAACTAATTATTTTAAGTAACAGGAACAATATTTTATATTAATTTTGTCAAACTTCACAAATTCATAACTTCTTATAGCCTCATGAAAATACGTATATATTACATAGAAAGTACGGTAAGGTGATAATGTTGCGAAAAATACCACGATTTTTTTGTTGAATGTAGAAAGTATAAATATAGGAAATTTTCGTAAAAGGAAATAATTTTAATTAAGCTTTTGTAACAACACATATATCATTAAATCGATTAAATATATGATAACTTATAATTCTAACAATAGTATTTTTAAATGGATGGTATGTGGATATTGTGTATATAGTCCTTTTCTGTGTGTGTGTGCCCAATTAAAATAATTAAATAAAGGGTAATTTTTTAGAGGTATAGAACTTTAAATTGCAATAAAACAACGATAAATTATTCGATTGACATGAATTTTTTTTATTCGAAAGATAATCTTGTGGCATAACATTTTAAATATGACCAAGCAAGGCGTAGATTCGTCGAATGGGCCCAAAACGAGATTGCCGTTGTTCCCGATTTTCATAAGCGAATTTTGTTTAGCGATGAAGCGCACTTCTGGTTAAATGGCTACGTCAACAAACAAATTTGCCGTATTTGGAGTGAAGCTAATCCACAAGTGTATGTCGAAACACCGTTACATCCAGAAAAACTGATTGTTTGGTGCGCTTTATGGGCTGGTGGAATCATTGGTCCGTACTTCTTCAAAAACGATGAAGGCCACGACGTTGCAGTCAATGGTGATCGGTATAGAGCCATGATTACTAACTTTTTCATTCCTGAATTGAAAAATCATGATGTGCAGGAGCTGTGGTTCCAAGACGGCGCAACATGTCACACAGCTCGTGCCACAATCGATTTATTGAAAGAGACGTTTGGTGACCGCCTAATTTCACGTTTTGGACCTGTGAATTGGCTTCCAACATCTTGTGATTTTACACCGCTAGACTATTTTCTGTGGGGCTATGTAAAGTCATTGGTCTATGTGGATAAGCCACAAACGCTTGACCATTTGGAAGACAACATTCGCCGTGTTATTGCCGATATACGTCCACAAATGTTGGAAAAAGTCATCGAAAATTGGACGCCCAGATTGGACTACATCCGAGCCAGCCGTGGCAGTCCTATGCCAGAAATCATATTTAAAATGTATTGCCCCAAGATTATCTTTCGAATATAAAAAAATTCATGTCAATCGAATAATACATCGTTGTTTTATTGCAATTTAAAGTTCTATACCTCTAAAAAAACACCCTTTAGTTCTAAAAAGGGAGAATAAAATATACTTAAATAGTACAAACTTGACAGAGAGAGGGAAAGAGTAGTTTATTTTATAAATTTTAACTTATTGAGAAACTTTTCGAGAAGTAGTTGAAATAGATAAGATAAATAATAAAAATATGAGATTTTGGTATTCGATATATATTCGCTTAGCTAATTAAGATAATCAATTATACAACAAAGAACTTTAAGCTTGAAGTTTTTAGGTTTTTATTAACATATGTGTAGACTTGAAGCTTCAAGATTTGACTGATGAATGATATAACAAAATAGCGCCATTTTGTAACTATCATTTTGATTTACGGTCATAAACTCTACATGAAGATAATACTCATTCTAATTTTTAGGCCTTCACTCTTTATGCAGCACTTTTTCCCCATCTTTGCACTATTTTTTTTCTTAGGTTACGGTTTATGCGATACCACAAATGTAAGCTTTTGTAATTATTAGATCAATTATTTCTTATACTAAAGACAATTAAGTAACGTTTCAATTAAAATTTGTACATAATTATTGGATTTGCACAAACAGTATTTTACAAGAGCTTCCGTGATTAAATCTGTTTCTTTAGACTTTCCGCTACTGATTTAATTAGGAAAAGGTGAAAAGTTACTTTCGGCTTTCTTGTTGTGATGATCCATCGCGTAATTTCTTCTACAAAGAGAAAGCAAACATTCATCAAAACAACAGCTTCTTTGAATGTGCGCTCATCTTAATGATTACCTACAGTTCTCACTTTTGGAGTAAACATACATACAGACAGTGTGTCCTCAAGTTTCTCCAGACAACTGATTCGTGATTTATTTTCACTTCCGCCGCATCTTCATCGTGGTTTTAATTACGGTTGGGAGAAAGGGGTTTGTGAATCCGGTCTTCAAATCTTCTGGTGGGATGAGCAATTGAGTAGGCTCCTCCAAAGAAAGCAACATTCATCAAAACGTCAGCTCACTTGCTGGAAAAGAACCACCCCAGCAGCGCAACAGCCGTCACCTCGAAGATCTTTTTTCGCCAACTATAAATACTACGACTGTCTGGCTGCCTATCAACGAGCAGGGGCTCAATTGTGAGAGAAACCCGTGCATTTCGTAATTTGTGAATGCTTCAAAGGCTTTTCTCGCCCTGCCATGGAACAGAGAGGCGAGACTTTCTTTATTTACTCATTTCGAGCGCTTCTGTGGGGAGCTCCAAACGAAAGAATGGTAAAAAAAAAACAAGTTTGGTGTAAAATAATACGCGTCTAGACGATGGAGGATGAAACTCATTTTTTAGTGAAAGACATTTTCTTTTGCGAATATAAATTTATTGAAAATTGTTGCAATTCCATTTTACAATGCTTTTTATAGTCACTTTGATTATGAATGAGCCAGCCATAATACATAGGAAGATGCAATTGTTCTCCCACATTCAAAAAATTTGTGGAAATGACAATTGCATTTTCTGCATTAACATAATGTCACTTTAATTAATAAGGATCTTCCGATTCTTATCCGCATGTCTTTAATTAAAATAAGATGATAAAGTATTTAGCTTCCTTTTTTCATTTAGAAGTTGACATGAATATTTTGAGGCACCTGTTCTTTACTCTTTAATTCTATTGAAATGCCTTTTTCAAAATATCCTAAGAGTTTACTTTAAAGCCTTTTCAAACGACTTTATCAGAGTTAAGTTCAAAATACAAAAAATTATGATCTTGTATTAAAATTAACCACTTTCCTGAAAAGAAGACAATTAACTACTTTATTCTTCTTCGACTGTACCTTTAAAATGAATGTATTTACTTGTAAAAACTTTGGAGCGCGTTGTGCAGCATTTATAATGCCTTATTAAAAAGATTATACACACTAAGTTCTCTATTTACGATCTGTACGACTTACGAACAAAAAATATTAACAAAAAGGATGAATAATTACGCACTTACCGGACAATTATACATAAAATAAAAGGCTTATTGTGTGTTTTTCACATTAGGAATAATAATTATAGGTACATAGATTGAATTTTTGAATGCAATCTTCATAACTTGCTTGAATGTGGAAAAATATAAATGTGACTTATATGTCATCTAGGAAATGCTTTATCTGATTATATATAGGTTTAAAAAATAACTGAATGAAAACATATTCTTTCTAAAGCAACAAAGCTAAGCAAAACATTCATTATATTCTTTCACAGTTAATTTATTTAACAAACATACTTTAATAAGAAATTTTATGAGCCATTTTAATAGCCAAATATGCAAACAGCTTTATTGCTTATCTTTCCAAAAACATCTTTCACAAAGTAATGTAATTTTTTTTTAAAAAAATAATAATCTTTTTCCGCTCGGAAAAACATAAAAACCAAACAAAAACACATCAAAAAACTTTTTTAACGTTTCCACAAGTATAATTATTTTCCATAACATATTTAAATAATCGCATTAATAGCTTTGATTGTTCATAGGCTCAAACTTTAAAAGTTTCTGGTACATCTAGAAGTAATGACAACTTGCTTTATTAGCTTTAAAAAGAGCCATTATCATTTCGTTCATCCAATTGTCAACGCTACAACCAAGAATTCTTAATAATTTTTCAATTGTCACTTCCAATTTCCAGTAGTGCAACCCCCAAAGAGAATGTCTAAAGTCGACACAACCGAGATCAGTCGGCACAGATTAAGGTCCACCTATTATCCCAAATTACTACTCCCCATCAGTAGCTCCCATTAGGAATAGAAAACAAGTGACGAAAACAGAAACGGGAAATGAAGCTAGTCTTCTGCAGTGAAAAGAAGAAGAAAGCTTGCCAGTAAAGTTTCTTAAAGGAGGCAAGTGGGGAGGGTCGGAATTCAACCGCGAAAAACTTCAATTGAACGCGTCTCCTAAAATCTCTCATCTCCATTGCTTATCTCTTCAGAAGTATCGGCTTGTGGTGCATCGCTTTACACTCAGCCCGAAGCTCCCTTTACGTAAACGATGCCGCATTTCCTCACTTTCAAGGTGTTCGAGCGAAGGCGGAGAAAAAAATGAGGGAATGGACTTGTTGAAAGAAAGACAGCCGGCAACGAGGGGCAGAGCGGAGTTCAGTATTTTTAGTCAGAGAATAACTGATGGATGTAGGGATTACAGACACTTCTGGTAGGGTCATAAATTCTGATTCTTTTCCAACTGGAATATGAGACTTTTTCCACCAGAGAAAGGATGTAAACCTAGATGACGATTTTTCGCCTTCGCTTCTAGTTGCTGGGATTAAGAAACAATTTTGAGGGTGAAAAAAGAAAAACTTCACCTTGTTGCCTCAAATGACTCTATCAAAGATATTCACACTTTTCCCGGTTTCTGTTTTAAAAACTATTTTGAAGCGAATGAACTTTAATATATTAGAGCACTTGGGGACTCTCCAGTTTGACAGTGGAATCGCTTAACTTCGAACCATCGCCATTTCGAATAAATAAGGGCCGATTTATTTCGCTTTCCATTCCAGGAAAAAGAGAACATTTCTTTTCGAAGAATACTCAAAATTTGCCTTGGAACTCCTTTCAGATCGTTGAAAGGTCGTTACTGTTTCAGATTGATATTCTTCACAGCTTCTTGATGAGAGTTCGAAAGTTGTCATTATAAAGGAAGTAGGCGCTTTGCATTCAAATATCTGGTTTCTAGAAAGATACTGAAACTAAGGATTGCTACCCGTACAATATTTACAAGCAGTATTTCTAGTGGCTATGTATGAATGAAGAGAGCTGGTAAATAATGCTCAGTGAATTTATTCCCTGTAAGCATTTAAAACTAGAAGTTATATGTAAGTGGAATTCAAATTAAAATGATATGAATTTACTACGAGCTAGTCCATATTATAAAAAAAGTTGTACAGAAATGTCATGACACATTTTCTGTATTGCTTGAAAGGAAAACCCCTTTTAATCATTTTTATGATTTAGTTTAGTTTATTTTTCGCTTCAGACTGACCACCTGACCGGAACACCTGATATGCACCTCAGGGTCCAATGTCGCGTTTACTGAGTTGGGCACAGTAGGCCTTGTCCCTCATGGGACACATGTCACTGAATTAATTTAGTTTATTTGGAGTAGTTACGCACTATTTTTATTTTCTCAATTTTTCTGTTTAAAAGTTCCCCACAGAATCATTAATTAAAAAAATATTATACTACTACCCCACGATAAAAGAAATTAATGTAATAAATTTTTACTCGCTTTATATTTTGACCCAAGAATGCTTTTAGTTTAAATTACTTTTTTTTAAAATAATTATTCAAAACCTAAAGAAAAATATAGCCGATTCATAGCTTTTTGTGTGTCTTTTAAGTATTAAACTATAAATATCGAAAATATTCACCCATGCAATACTTTATAAAAAAACATTTACCTTTTACTTAACTTCACTTTTATTTTGCAAGTTCAAAAATATTTTGGGATAAAGACACAATTCTTCCTTGTAATGCTATTGTCCTTAATTTATAATATTATATACATAATACATACCTTATCTGTCATTTAAAGACAAAAATTATGATATCTCCCACTTTAAATTCCTCTTTGTTTTCATTCAAAAACAACACCAACTAAGTCATTTTTCAAGAAGAGAAAGGAAGAAAGTGAAAAAATTCACGTGTTCTTTAATCTTTACTAGGATGCACAATGTCTGTCAAGATAAAACGAACATCCATCAACCACTGAGAAACCTCAAGAATTTAGTGGCCGTGAGAGCAAAAAAGTAACTAAATCAAGTACATTTTTGCAACATTTGGCAGTAAATGGACACTATAAAAACAAGCAGGAACTCGTCTTGCCCCACTGCCAATTGGACCTCTGCCAGCCATCAGAGGCAGTTCCCTCCTCACAAAGAAATGAAATAAAAAACAAATCCCAAATCTTCTGCCAGATGCGTCGTCAATAGTACCTGAAAAGATCGATAGGACACGCATGAAGCCAAACTATCTATATCATCAGAAGCCAAAATCGGGGTGGATGGGGCCTTCATCACACTGATGATGATACACAAACGTCCAAGCCCTTCTGTTTTGAGAAAATGACATGAGTTCACTGCCTTCTTTATTGGAGAAGTAATTTAGCGTATTGAACTATCAACTGCTGGGAATATATTAAATTGTTTCAATATTAAAAATAATAATGCTTGTTGAAATCAGTTTAACCCATCTACACGAAACACTGATTTAACAGAAAAATATTGGAAACAAAAATTACGTTACTTATTTGTCAAATGCGGTTTAGTAAGAATAATTTCATATTTCTATTTGTTAAATACGCAGCTATTGAATTAATAAAACCGTATTCGTTGTTTCGGAATTTATCTAAGTGTGTGAGAAATATCTTATCCAAGAGCAAAATGAATAATTGATGCACTTTTTAAAATGAATTTAAGTAATTTTATTTGATAACTTATTTAACACTACTTGGATATTTCTCCAGATAAATTTTGAAAAAAATTATATTATTACTTAATATTCTCCTTTATATATATTCTCTCTCGTATTCTTATTCTCTCTTTATGTATTTTTTCAACAGAGACACAAATACTACATTTTCAAATGGATTAGTTGTTTATTTAAGATTTAATTTTTGTCACTTAGGAGTGTTAAAATACCTATTGGTAACGATTTTTGAAGTTTATACAGACTTTGATCAAATAACGAAGATGACACTATAATTGTCTCATTTCCTCGCCATATTTTATATATAACCTCGTGAGATGTATTATATCCAACTTGATTAATAATGTGCAAATTTTTACATTATTCCACATGAGAGTCTTACATTGAATTGGGATTTCAACCCATAACAACTCGTATACCACTGTCCACGAAGTTCGCGATACGAATCATTAGACTACCTTAAAAAACGATTTCAAGACAATTTGATGACACGTCTTTCCAAAAGTTTGTTATCGGATAATTATAGATGATGTACTTATAAAATACTCTGCTTCTAAACTGTTTCCCTTTTGCATCCAAAAACTACTAAATATAAACTTATTACAGAATGATCAAGCTAACGAATAATTCTACACAGCAGAAAAGCTATTATAGGAGAATAACAAAATATATACATCAAAAAATATCTGTAAATTTTGTGTTTCATGAAACAATTTTTCAAAGTACTCATCTAATACCTAAATTACAAACTAAAACAATAATTTTTCTTAAAAAAAAATCGAACAAGGAGAAGCTTTTGTACAGAATGATTACAACCACTGTAACAAAAAATAACAGAAGCTTTGAGTATACATACTTTCTTGCAAGAAATAATTATTTTGTAGTGTTTCAGGTTAGGAAAAAATAATAACTTAATGAAAGATTTTTCCCTGATAGGCATTAAAAACTTTAACTAGGCTCCAATAGGGTATTGAAAGGGATCTTATGTATTATTTAATAATGTGGAACCTCACCATAAAAGTAAATCGATGTTATAAAATAAACTATTACTCTTTGGACGGTATGTACTTTAAAAACATACGGAATTCATTTTTATAAAATGTGAGCAACATATATGCGTAGCCGTTGGTATTGCTATAAATCTACTAAAATAGAAATAAATCTTATGAAAAATATGAACAAAGCTATTTTTACACTTTTTCTGAATCAAAATACCTGAAGAACTAATGAGCTTCATGTTTAAATTCAAACTCTTCAAAATTTGACTCTGAAAATTTTTCAAATAGTGCGAGTTTCGTTTTCCAATGCTTTAATAAGTTTTAATTCTCAATGCTATATTTCAATATTTTAAGTATTAAATTACAATAAAAAATGTTAATGTTTATTTTTAAATCTAGGCCACTTTCTTTTATTTGCAGGTCAAAATCTGGTTCCAGAACAGAAGGACGAAATGGAAGAAGCTTGAAAACATATCAAACGCAGAAGCTGCAGAACACAAACATACTCCGGATAAATCCTCAAGCTCTGGAAGCAAAGGAAAAAGCAGTAAATCATCTAAGAATTCCAATAAAACTAATTTGAGTACTCCCGCACCTGCGAATACAGAACCTAGTACAACCCCAACAACCGTAGTTAACAGCATCCAGCCTATACCTTTAACCAACGGGAGAACAGCCGGTAGCGAATTGAGCAATGGTTTGTCTCTTGATGCAATTGATCTCCAGCAATGTCCTGGTTCAAGAGAAATTTCGGAAAACAGTTATAATACGATCATAGGGCAAACAGCCGAGGAAGCCATGTCAATAGACATGATCCAACACGAACCAGAGCGAAGTTCTGAACCCATACAAAAACCGATGAGTAGTCCTAGTCAAGAGAAAAGAGCCGAACATATAAGCTACCCTTTCTTGCACAGCCAAACAATGGACAGTGTTAACTCTGAACCGCATTCGCCGATTCGAGTAAGTTCATCTGTTCTTTGCAACGCACCGCTTTTGGAACTCAGTTGTGCCGACCAAAGGATGGAAGAGGTAAACCAATAGTGATTCCTCCTTCAAAAAATATCTGCCCATTATGAACAGGAATAAAGAAACATATTCGTCCACTTGTTTGGCATCTGAATAATGAATTGTGTTTGCATGTTTCCTTGTCACTTGATGTTTATTGATGTATATGTCCCTTATGTCACTTGCTTATGTGATTTTTAGCCTCAAAGTGTAACTGAGGCATTCTCAATTGAATTAATGGACTTTCAACTTTTTCAAATGATGGTCTTTAATTTTTTGGTATAAACATTCGGTTATTAAATATTGTTTTAAAAAATTCATTCATTTAAAGCTCCTAGAGGAATCTCTGTTTTTTAAATAGATTCACTTTTCAAAACTGAATGTGTTAAATATGTGATAAATGTAAGGCTTACGTATCCTTGTATATATAAATATATAGTATATAAACCATTGCTGTGATGACTATTTACCTTTCTGTCAGGAACAGATCTCAATTTGTTTTGTGTCAAAAAGAGTTTTAAAGTTATGTGTAATCTGTTTTAATATCTCTTGTTCATTCTAATTAAAATATGATAAGATAAATTTTTAGAAATATATCCTAATTAATAAGCGGTATTATTCAAAGGATATTGAATCACGTTTAAACTGGAAATATAAGCATATTTGAAATGGTATAATACATGGAGATAAATTAAATTGCTAGAAAAATTTATATATTTGGTTAAATGTATTAAATTGTAATTTTTTTTAATTGTGAAATGCGTAGAAATTAAAATTTTAAGTTCTTTTTTACGGTCTTTTTAAAGGTACTGAGTATATATAATTTTAAAAATGGAAATCTGTTCTGTGTATAAATACAAGCAATTATTCAAATGCACTCCCCGTGTTGGTGGCTTAAGCATGTAAATGTATGTATGCAATGGCACAAACAATACTAGCGATTGCTTGAGTGAATATCTGCTTTTTGCTATATTTACTTTTTATATCCTTATTTTAAATTCATTCATATCAAGCCATTGATCACTAAAATAATTTAATACGACTAGAATGTATTGCTCAGCTACATCTAAATGACTAAAAATTAAATATTTTTAAAAGTTGGATTTTGTTTAAGAATTTAGAAATTATTATATATATTAAAAAAATTTAAAAGAAAATGATATTACAATATTATAAAAGTTCGGCGTATTTTTCATTTCGACATTTTCCGAAGTAATTGTTTACTAACTCTTTTCTTTTTCTTTATAATTATTTATTTGCTAAATTATTTATGAAGATTTTGAAATTTTTTTTATTTTTAAAAAATATTTATATTGGCTTCTTACACAAAATTAATAATACAATAAAATATTAAATTTATCTAATAATACCAGTTTTAGTTGATTAATTATTTATTAACACCGTACTTCAAAGAAGCACGAAGACTACAGGTGACAGACGTCTCAAATTTGAACCACGGTCGAATGATCCCAAGCTGAAACACCACGCCTGGTTAAGAATAAATTTAACTTGTATCTAAGCCCCTAGATTCACAGCAGGTCTTCAGTAGTACCAGGACTTCAACCTGCAACGGCCCCGAGCTTATGTTCATGGCTTCTTGGCTACTTCGGCCGTTCTAATAATATCGGAGAAGTACGGTGCATTCAAGTTATTATTCAATGAATGTCACTCTTTGGTGTAAAAATCGTTATATTACAATTCATGAAATAACATTAACAAAGTTTTAAACGTATATAAAATCATAATTAAACAGAACTGTTAATATCACTGACTTATGAAATGGATAATTTTTTGTGGACATTTACTTAATACAAATTACTGTTAAATAACCTTTGTAGCTGTCACCAGGATACTTCATTTTGAATACATTTACTTGCGTCTTAAACTATCATATGGATGTGTTTTGTGTAAGACAAAAGAAAATAATAAAAAAGGCCGAAGGAGTGCTCGACTTTGGACTTTCTGGTCAATATATCATTTTTTCTGATAATATGTCAAAGGTGTGAGAAAAAAGACACTATATAGATACAGCATATATTTCTATCTTTTTTAAAAGACCCAGATTTGTCGTAAATGTTTAAATTTTAGCAGCGCCTGCCAGGCTCTTCTGCCTTTAAAACAATGTTGCTTTTTGCTTTGATACTTGTGCTGAAGGTCAGGGTAATGGATATCCGTCACAAGACCTCCTTATTTCCGTGTTCAGTGTTTGCAATGTCAAAAAGTATACATTTATTGTATACACTGTTGTTGTTATCTATTAGATGTCGCAAATATGTTCATCTTGTTTGAAACAGACTTTCAAAAAAGGAGATCTTGTTTCAATAATAAATTTCATTTGGTAACTGTTCTATGTGTGCGTCGATGTTCAATTGATGTGAAATTTCTGTGAATTTATGTTACTTTTGTTTAATATGAGATAAACTACTCAACTAATTTGATGTCTTATTTTTTTAGTGCTTACTTTTTCACTCACTAGAAAATTGAACAATGTGATTTAAACAAAAATTAAAGTTTTTCCTTTTGAACTAACTTTCTTCAATTTTTTTTTCAATAAGATAGATGATCATTTTAATAATGTTGACATTTGTTAGGTGAAGAAAAAGGTACATGGTTAATATATAAATTATTATATATTAGGTACAGATATTTTATTCCTAATCAAATTTACGTAATAATTTAAGCAGTTTCTTTCAGCCAAAAATTATTTTATTTTCCAACTGCATAAATCTATGAAATATAAAGTTAAATTTTACCTTTAAACACCTTACCAGGAGAATAGTTTGAATAAAAATATTCTAGTTAAATAATGCCTACTTTATATTACATTTGAATGAAAAAACATTGCTAATCGGTTGGAATTTTTAAAATGGATTTGAAACCTCTTGAATTAGATCGAGATAATGTTTTTCTGTAAAAAAATGTTCTAAATGAAATTTCTATCACAAGACTATATTCCAGCATTAATTTTTTTTTAAAAAAAATTAAGTCTATAGCTAAATCAAGTGTGCCTAATATAAATTTTACAACCTTGCGATCTCAACAATACCTGCTTCATGACACGTATATCAACAAACCTTTGGGCAAAAAGAATAGCTTTAATTTTAATGTTAGCTCTAAGACATTTAAAAGCAGAGAGTATTTATTGTATTAGAATGGTAGATGTTTTGTAACGAAAAAGTAAACAACTATATACATTTCACTGCATTGGGAGGGGAAAAAAGTTCTAGGTTAAAAATTATGAAAGTAATTGTATGAATATTGTCAATTTTTTATAGAAAAACATTGGCTCAGTACATTTAATTTATGAATACCAATATAACAATCATTTTTTGTAGTGTAAAATAAACAAATCAAAGGATTATTCAATTGGCTTCTCTATGGAAATTTTCAAGATTTAATTTAATTCTAAATTTAACAATTATAGAGCTATATTGTTCCTTTTATTCAAATTACCATATTCATTTCTTAAACTTAAGTCATATATATCAGAAATATGCTGCCTATTTATCAAATATTAAAAAAACCATTTAATCCAAATCTCGGCAAAGGGATACGAGGAAACTGAAAATTTGAATACCATTATTTTAATTCAAAGCATGAAAGTGAGAAAAAAGTGATGAGCTTGGAAAGAAATTTCTCTAAATGGAAATGAAACGGAACAAAAAAATCAAATGTTCCTTTTCTTTTTATTTTATATCATAGCAATCTCCAATTTAAGGGAGTAAGGGGCAATTTTATTAATGTCGCACTCTAAGGCAACACGAGGACAATTGGCAAACAAACCTCGTCATTTTGAATCTCGGTCAAGTGATAAGGACGACACCTTATCTGGCTCTCCCCCTCTCCGAACTACCACACCAATGGGAAGACATTGAGCCTCGACAGATTTAACGTGCATAGACCACTCTCTACTCAGCAGGTTTTCAGTAACACCAGAACTCGAATCCGTGACACGCCAGCCACCAACTCGTAACCATAACCCTTAAGCTACCTCGTCCACCAAACCGAAGGGAAATGGTTTTGCTACATCTTGAATAAGCCAAACATAATTGTTGCATAAAGGCCTTAATGTTGGCTTCTACCACATTGTCGGTTATACTTCTTATAATGTTTATATTCAGAGCGAGAGAAAACCCTTTTATATATTTTTTTTATCTCTAAATACTTTATGAATCGTTATACTTTATTTACGACAAGGGTTTCAAACTCGCGGACCGTAAAGAACATTTTTGCGACACGGCCAGTATATCGGCATACAATAGTGTATAGTAAAATGTATCAAAATTTCTCCTGAAAAAGGAAAGATAGTAGCACAGAAGAGATATCAAGTGCCAGCAGTGGCGCACACAAGGGGGGTCCTGACCCCCCAAAGCCTTTGACTTTTTTCCGATTGATTATAATTCTAAGTATATAGTACGTAAAATTTAATTAATTACTTGCTATTAATGATTAATTTTATTAATTAATGCTAATTATTTATTCAAAATTAGTTTTTTCTGTGTTTTGTTACCGAAAATCGACAAAACCAAAAGGAGCATGATACAAGAATGGTGAACTTTCGACCCCGGACCCCCTTGAAAAAATTCCTGTGTGCGCCACTGAGGGCCAGGATATAAATATTAAATTTTTCTTGATCTTTTATTTATGTTTATTATAATGTGTTATTCAAAATAAACTTACGTTTCTATGAATATTGATTTTTTTTTTTTGAGTTACCACCTAAAGTTAAACCTTGTTTGTTTGGCTCAAGTTAGCCTTTGAGTTTGATCCCCTTGATTTACAAGATTTAAAGTAATAATATTTATTGAAAAATACAGCTTATTTTTAAGTTATGCTAAATATTTTTGGCTATTAAAACTACATTTTAAGAGAGATATTTAAAAAATTAACGAAAAGGGAGTATTTGGAATTAAAATTTCTAAGCAATCCAATAAATACCAATACATATATGTACGGAATAATCCTCATTTGGAGGGATATGCATTTTAAAGAAATAAACATTTCTACCCCAATTGTTATTACATAAACACAATAATTCATTCATCTAGTCAAGTGACAATCTGGCGTTAAAGTAGGCTGAGGCAATTGTTTCTTTTGTAGTTCCGATGTTCCCTTAATAATTGTCCCGAATGGAGGATGGGGACAGCGATCGATAGAAAAGAAATGAGGATCGCATTCTCGATTTCCATTCCTCCTTGCAGTCAACGGAACCAGAGAAAACGATCTCTTCTATATTAGTGAACCGTTTTGCGGAGGTAATATCTGCTGCTCTCCATATAAGCAGCGCAATGTCACTGCTATGTTTATCATCGGTGGAAAAGTCTTTTTTTTACAAATGATATGGCATATTATGCGCCTTTTGGGCTTTTCATAGACAGGTTTCTATGAAAAAGATTTTGAGAGAGGCCTTCATTCTACTTAAGAAATGCATTGCAGGAAATGTCACTAACAGATGAGATTTCCATCTAACGCTCTTCAGTGGTATATTAGAAAAGTTTTTCAGATGATTCAAATATTTTTTATTACACATGGGAATTCTTTTAATATAAGAACGCGAGGAAGACGGAAAAATTAGATGAGTATGAAAGGAAAATTTATATAGAGAAAAACCACAACGTACACACACATACACACATCACATGGCAATATATTTAGAGTTTACCACACTCGCGTGGTATTTCAGCTCTTGAAAAACCCAGTATTATTTGACTTTAGATACTACCCCGGATGAAAAAGCTCCACTAATTTCGTAGCTTGTAGTGTAACTATCGAGTTTATATTTCAGCAGTGGCGCACACAGGGGGGGTCCGGACCCCCAACCCCCAAAGCCCTTGATTTTTTTCCGATTGATTATAAATCTGAGTTTATAGTACGCAAAATTTAATTAAGAATTTGTTATTTATGATTCATTTTATTAATTAATGCTAACTATTTATACAATAATTAGTTTTTTACTGTGTTTTGCTCCCGAATATCGACAAAATCAAAAGGAGCATGATACAAGAATGGTGTACTTTCGACCCCGACCCTCCCCCCCCCTTGAAAAATTCCTGTGTGCGCTACTGTATTTCAGGGTAGTTTATAATATACTATTCACAACTTTTCAAGCTTTGTATACGTATCTATGGGAAATTAAAATTTCACCAAACCGTTTTACAACTCAATAATGGTTCGCCGTAGCTTGTGATATGAATAAAGTTCAGAGATGTAGATGATACACTCTTTTCTCTCTGTATATAAAAAAAGTTTTTTCATGATGCTATAATAAATTTATTTATACATAAGGTATAGTTAGAGCAAAAATGGGTCGTAATAAGTTATGTGGCTCTGTCAAGGAGCAGAAGCAAAGACGAAATAAAAATTCAATGCGATTTAGAGGAAAAGGTGTTCAGGGACATAGTTTTTGAAGAGGCAATAAATTGAAGTACAAATTAAAATGCGGAGATCAAGTCTTGAAATTAATTTTTTTCCCCTGCTTACAATCTATCGAAAAAAAAATAAAACTACATAATACAGGTAAATTACAGTTTTACAGTTTTGCGGGTTACCTCCCCCCCTCCTAGTAATTTTAAAAATATTTGCGAAATTTCTTATAATAAAATGTGGATTAAAAACCAATTACACCATTTAAGTTGCTTCGAATATTTAAAGCTTGAAGTTCTAAAGAGCGATGCGATTGCCTTTTAACAAATTCAAACAAAAACATTGAGTCCGCTGCGTTTCCTGTTTACAATAATTATGCTCAAGCCCGAGGGGTTGTAAGGGTAAGGTTGTAGTAAGAAGAGTGTGAAAACATGGGGCTCTCCGTCACAGCTAAGGTTGGAAAGAAGTGTAGGAAAAGAATGAAAAGTTTTAACATAAGAACGCCATCAAATTTATAATACGGATATTTTATTTTTTATTAGAAATATTCACGTTTAATAAATACGATGTAAATTATGTCTTTCCAGAAAAGACAAAGAGTATGTTAAAGCTGATGAATTTATGTCGTATTAATTAGCAGATATAATTTTGAAAATTATTTTACGGTTCAAACACAATTAACATCTTTCTTAAGGACATCTTTATGTTTCTAAGCATTTTCTAAGAATTAAAAAAGTAAACTTTTTTATACAAGATGTTTGATTAAAATTTCTGAATATAAATTTTATAATTCGTAATTCATTTTAATTTTTTTAATATATCACTGTAATTAATACAAATGAAGTTAAAAAGTTATGTTAATTGATTAAAAAGGGATTACTTACGTAAAATATATTTGTTTATCTTTTCTTAATTGAAGTTGCTCTAAGTTCAACGTTTTAATTCCAATTTTTAATCCCTACATTTATTTATTAACTTTACATCTTAATTAATCATTTCCATTTCTATTACTTGGATATATTGAAATTCGGAAGGAAATACAGTAACTAGTATGAAAGGTCTTACATACTAACTACTAAAATATTTCAGGTAGTGTATTTTTCAGTTTTACGTTACGAAAATTTGAAATTGTACATTATTCTTAATAGAAACTTAATGTCTATTTGTGTGTGTGAGAATTAGTTTCCAGAAACTAAGCATTACTAAATACAAACTAGTTTGCACTTAACTCTTAAAGGTAGCTGGAATTAAATATAAAGAAAAAAAGGAACTAAATACATTGTTAAAAAAATATCAATAATTATCCAACTTAAAAATTTCTCTACATCCTTCATACCACAAAAATAAGCTCTGAAAGACTTCTGTCAAATTTACATACAAAAGAATTCCCCTTTATGAAGTGAAATGCTTAGAATATTATCAAATTCATAATCTGTGTTTTTATAATTGCTTTTATTATAATTTAACTCTTGTTTGTTTTTCAGCGCATATGGAAAACAAATTAGTTGTTGATAAGTTTACATTATATAGATAAATATGTGTGCATGTATTCTTTAGCCCTCTATAATTAACAGCATAGCTATATAGGGTTAATTCTTGTGCAACAAAAAGCATGTAACGTCAATTCATAACACTAAAAAGTTTTTACAATGGCTTTCCAGTAACATTTATGATATACGTTAGTAAAATACCTTGAGCCATGAATACTTGTGCAAAACAATCTTCACACTCCACCCGCCCCCAAAGAAAATATTAACTTCCATTTTTGTAACCCACATCATACACAATGGAGAAGGGGGGGATTTCATTCCATGAAACCCCAAACAAAATAGAAGTGAAATCCTGCAGTGAAAAGAAAACTTTATTTTGCTGGGAATTGTAAAAGATAAACTCTGATGTAGCTTTTAGTCGAGGTAAAGCGGGTGTTCTCAACAGGAAACTGTGCAGCTGTATTTCTTTCCTAGCTGAGATGCGTGCCTGAGTAAGGAAGGGTCCACCCTGGTCGATTCCAGTGACTAGGGTGCTAAGTGAGGAGGCAGGCCGGATTTTATAGCCACTCAATGGTAGTTAAGGCTCGATTTTATGTGTCGGGGTAAAGCGAATACCCTGCCCGTAAACGAGCTAGAGTCGGCGTACACTGATAGTTCGCCGCACAAATACGAGGCCCTAAAAATTGAGCTATAATGCGACAGTTAAGGTTTATTTCCCTCAAATAAGTGGAAGAGCTGACGAACAGAGCCTGCGGTAGGGAGGATTAAGGGGTGATCACGCCCCTGGAAGAGGTGAATCCCCAGCGAACAAGAAACCTCCCTGCTGAGAAGAGATGGATACAAACTTTGCTTTTCACCCATTCCATTCCAGAAAACGTTATGAAGAATTTAGTCCTCTGAGGAAAAAGAACAATAACTTTAGAAGCAAGAATGATACCAAAAAACGGTTTCTAAAACGTTTTGAAAGGTTTCCCTTTTATAAAAAAAAACATTTTCTTAAAAGGAAAGAATTCTATTTTAAAATATTGATCTTAGAAAATACAATATCCTCTTTTCCATATAAATATATAACTGTAAAAACAAATATCTAAAGAATACTTACCTTTTTCTTGGAGTTATTTAAATTTCATTCGTCTTGTTTCTCAAGAGAGAGAGAGACAGTAAATCCTGATCTCTAATTCCAGAAAAACGATTTAAAATTTTAATTATGCCAGAAAAAGCGTAAGTTGTTAATTTTTTAAAAAGATTATGCTATATTATACTTTAGTAAAACTCTCTAAAAGATTTTTATTTGAAGCAAAAATTCTTAATTTTGCCAATTTAGTCCATTTTAAAAACAGTAAAGATCAAAAAATCTCTTATCCGGTCAGAAATTTAATAGTAAAATATTTGTAAAAAATTTCCAATTTTTAGTGATTTTGATTTTTCTTTGTATTTACATTATTTTTTGGTTAAATAAATATATTTGTTTATATTTAACTATACCATACAGAAATTTCTTTTTCTTTAAGACAAACATCATTTATATAAAAGATTTTCGAAATCTTTGAGACATTTTCGTGCATTCAAGAGTCATTGGTTTATTTTCTTATTAAAAAACAAATTCTAAGACAGTTTTCTTTTTTTTTTTTACTTCAAACCTTAAATGTGTTTGGAGAGAAAAAAATGAATTCAAAAAAATAAATTGTTTTTAACACATCTTCGAAAATTCCATCAATGATAATCAAGTTCAGGCTCAACCTTTATATATATGTAATGAGAAGAAAACTTTAGATGGAGCATAATTTGACGTGGCGAGTGGTTGATTTAAGGTATCCGACTACTTGCGACAACTTTTTTTTGAAAAGAAGAAGATATGGAGATTTTTTTGTGATTTTTATGTTTATTTAGTATATTTTAAGGAAAAAATCCTAAAATTGGTAAAAAGAAAAAAAAAAAAATATTATTATTAAAATGGGAAAAAACTAGTAAAAATGTACGAAAAATTACATAAACGGGGCCCGCTCTGTACAAAGATTTTATGAACAAATTCTCAATTTTTCAATTTTGATGTGTTACTTTGTTATTCCTGTTTGAAGTGACCTTCAGGATAAGAGATATTTTAATTTTTACAAAAACTAGAGCACTTTATCTTAGTGATTATACGAAATTGCTTAAAAAAACATTGACTATATTCACATAAAGGACTGCAAATTTTGAAATAAAATAGTTATTAATAAATCTGAAGATCAAAACACTTCTACTATTATGCAGAACATAAGCAAAAAAATTCAGCTAATTATTTTCAAAACTTTTTTGAGCAATCACTGTCCCGTTTGAGTTTTTCGAAAAACACATTTCGAGTAAAACGCATTTTAAAGATTGACATCTTGTGTAAGGTTATGGCATTTGCTTTTACTAAAAACACTTGTAGTTTTTGTTCTAGTGGAGGAAAATAAAATACTTGGTATTGTTATTAAGCTAATAAAATGGTCTATAAAATAAAGTCAGAAAAAAATTGTCAATTTTTGAAAAAAATCATGGTTTTAGGGTAGTCGGATACCTTAAACAATGGCGAACCAAAGGTAGGGCGTGGCCGGTGGTGTGTGAGTAATACTGTATGTTGATGCATTTTCTATGATGGGACTGACTAGGCAGTCATGTACCTCATTAATCCAGTTTATTCACATCTGGAAACACATAAAGATCAAGTAGGGACGGCATTACACATAACAAGAAGCAAACATCATGGCACAAACACAGAATGCGCGACAGCCGGCTGATTACATGATGAAGGCAAGCAGACAAAAGAGGGACGATTATACAAGATTTTTGCTTTTATACCGGCAGTGGTTATTACGTAATAGTAGTTCTGGTTGGATAGAATGGGCGGGACACAGATTTCGGACTAGCCGATTACGATTAAGATTGCAATGTTATTTTTAAACCAAAGTAAAGTTATTTTAAACATCAGTACAAAGAGTTAATAAAAAGGATACTAGGGGGAGTTATTACACATATATATATATATGTATATATATACATATATATATATATATATATATATATATGTGGGAGACAACAAGGGGTCCAAGACGTGTTTCTCTTACTTCACATTTATTTTAAAATTAAACAAAAATTAATTAAAAAGGTAGATAAGTTTTTACAGATAAGTTTGACGATGATATTCAGAAGGTAACGCCTGCTCGCGCACCTCTCGCGTTCTCTCTTTTTTTTTTTTTCCTCTTAAAAGTTTTTGTTTTACTTTCACTAGTTCAAAAGTTTCCACGGTTTCAGTTCTCATTAGCTGCGCCTGCGCGCGAAGACTGTGTTTTGCTTTTGGCTGCATGCCACAACGGCCATTCTGACCGTACGCTGTCCGCAGCGGTACTTCCATGGAGACCAGAGGAGAATCTGAAACATACAAAAAAAAAACGGAACAGACAAGGACTATACGACAAATATATAGAGATTAAACATATCATAATTTTGTTGAACTAGACAGTTTCTCCATCATGTGAAGGCACCTCTTCGACATCCGGAAGGTTCCACAGGAAAACATTGTGTTTCACTGGCATAAGAACGTCTTTTTAACAAGTTGATCTTTGGTTGAACGCATCGATATTTTCCTCTCTAGAGTTCTGGACGTCTGTTCAAAACGATTTCTCTTTTTCCTTCGTTTCCACTGCCAAGGCTCAAAAATTTTCCGGAGCAACACAAACCGTCGATGTTCACTCTTCATAGGTAAAGGGTTAGGTGAGCGGGAGATAAATTCTACGGAACTCGTTTTCATGGCACCATTGGCTTTCTTACACAATACTATATCAGAACATTTTTTCTCTTACAATACTCAATTTTAACTTAGTAATCTTAATTTTATTACATTTATAATCCTTAATTAGAGAACTCGAATCATTTCTAGTATTAAAGTTTTTAACATGTGATAAATCATAACTAGAGTTTTCTATCACATTTGAAACAGAAACATTTGGAAAAGAAACACCACAATCTGCACTCAAAGAGGATTCACTTTCACTTAATAAATCATCGCTCTTTGCGTGGCCTAGTTTTTTTATTTCAGAATATACACTGGGATGTATAATAAATTCTTCGGTCAAGGTCGGTGATATCGCCGTTCGCACACTTAGGCTAGGAGACTGTTGATTAAGAGAAATATTTATGGGTTTAACTTCTATCATACGCTGTTCGCCAAAACATGAACTTAATGCAGTGTTTCTCAAACTGTGGGGCGCGCCCCCTGGGGGGACGCGATAACCTTACGAGGGGGGCGCGAGCATATCGAAAATAAAAGATTTAAAAAATAATTAATTTACTGGAATGAATTAAAACAAAATACTTTCAGACATAATAAAAAATGCACTTTTACTCTGATGTAAGTTATAGGCCAGGGATGGCGAACCAATGGCACGCGTGCCAATGATGGCACGCGACAGAATATTTTGGGCACGCCATCGATCAAAAACGATTTGCATTTTGGCTTAAAATAATTAAGTTTACTATTAAGTATTATGAACAAACGCGAGTGATCCGTCGCGATGCCGACAAGTGGGGGAGCAGACTCGTTTGTTATGTCTTGCGTAAATACTTCGTATATTATAAATTGCTAATGATGCAAAGTTTATCTACGCATAGTGTGTGTACGTAACTATTTCTAAATATATTCAAGTTGTTTAAAAACATATTCTAACGTTTACATTAATAGTTCAGCTTGTATACATCTAATTTATTAATGTGATCTAATTCTTGTCTTGTAAGTCTAATTGGTAAAAATAGCTCTCACTGCTTTATTTTTAAAAATTTTAATGATCTGAGACAAAAGCGAAAGATCAGACACTACAGAAATCTCCTGCAAGCACTCAATTTCTTAAAAACAAATAAATCTGCCCATGAGCCCGCAGTCGTGCGCAGTCAGTAAAAAGGGGTGTTTTTGGCGGGGGAATCAAGCGAGAGCACATAGAATAGTTAATTTCATCGACACATCTGTACATTTAAAGTTTTGTGTTAAATTTACGATTTTTAACTGGTATTTAATATGGCTAGTTCAACAAAAAAAAAAGTGCAAGATAGTAAATATAGCAGAGAATTTCAAACTTGGTGGGCTGATAAATATGGCATGATCAGTAAAGGTGACAAAGCGGTGTGTGTTTTATGTTCTGGAACAGTGGTATGCAGAACATCGTCTGTAAAACGGCATTTTGAAACAAATCACAAATCCTTTTGTGAAAAAAGCGAACCAGAGCAAAAAGAATTAATTGCAAGTGCAATAAAAGACAGAAATAAACAGTCGACGTCTATATTTAAACATGTAAGCAAAAATTGTCACACAAGTGCGGCAAGTTACTCAGCTGCAAATGCCATTGCTCGGCATGATAAACCTTTTAAGAAGGAGAGTTTTTGAAGGAAGCTTGGTTGGCATGTGCGCCCTCACTTTTTGATGATTTTGATAATAAAGATAAGATAATTCAGCGCATCAAAGATGTTCCTCTATCTAGAAACACAATGAAAGATAGAATCTTGAAATTGGCAGAAAATGTTACAGATCAACAAAAAAATGACATTAACTCCGCTCCTTTTATATCGCTATGTCTTGACGAAAGGATTGACACTACTAAATCGGCACGTTTAGCTGTCTTTGCTCGATATTGTGTAGAAAACATCATTAAGGAAGAATTAATTGCGATAACATCGTTGTTAACAACTACAAAGGGCACAGATATTTGTACGGCAGTAAGAAATTCGCTTGCTGAGAAGGAAATTGATTTGAAAAAATTGTTTAGTAACCACTGATGGTGCTCCAAATATGGTAGGCAAAAAATGGCTTAATTTCTTTATTTAAAACAGACGTAGGACACTCGATTCTTGAATACCACTGCATTATTCACCAACAAGCCTTATGTGCAAAGAGTGGTTTAACATCTCTTGATAATGTAATAACTTTAGTCACAAAAAAGTCAACCTCATATCGTCACAGGCTTTAAATAAACGAAAGTTTGATGCTTTGTTGAATGAAGTCAATTCGGTGTATAATGGCTTAATAATGTATAACAATGTTTGCTGGTTGAGCCGCGGGAACGTACTTCAAAGATTTGTTGATTGCTTGGAAGAAATCAGACTGTTTCTACAAAATGAGAGCAAATTGAACAATACCCACAGTTGATGGATATTATGTGGCTTTTATAATTGATGTTTTTACAGACATATGCCAATATTTCAACAAATTGAACATAAAGCTTCAAGGCCCGCATAAAACAGTTATCGTCATGATGGATCCGCTTTTGAAGCTAAACTATATGTTTTCAGAAACGATATTATTACAAAAACTACAAGTACTTCCCAAACTTGAAAAAATATATCACAGATTTAGATGCCCAAGAGAAACGAAACGAAGAAAAAGTTATTGATGACTTTATTTCCATAATGGATTCTTTAATCAAAGAATTTTCAGCGAGATTTTCTCAGTTCAAGGAATTATCGGAAACGTTCAAATTTATTATGTACCCTGATGTGATTTCGTTTGATAAACTGAACTTGTCTCAATTCGATTGGTTGAAATTGAAGAACTTGAAATGCAACTGATTGATTTCCAGTCTAGTTCAATATGGATTCAAAAGTTTATTGAAACAAGGAAAAAGTTGGAATTGATTGAAGCAGAAAGATTGACAAGCAATATAAGTAAAAATACCAGTAACGAAATTTTGGAAACATGGAATTCGATTCCAGACGCATTTAACTGTTTGAAGAAGTTAGCGTATGCTATTTTAACCATATTTTCATCTACCTATGCCTGCGAGTCATTATTTTCAGAGATAAATAACATCAAAGACTCGATTAGAAACCGTTTAACAGACGACTCTAATTCAGCATGCATTCTACTAAAAGTAACATCTTATAATCCTGATATAAGTTATTTCTCATCTAATCTACAACAGCAGAAATCACACTAATGTTACTTTAATTAAAATTACAAGTATAACTAAAACACTTACTACTATACAGTGCAAAATGTATTTTTCGTATTAAATAAAGAATTTTGATTTGTTCGTATTTAGTTTTATTAGTTGTTCAATAATCACAAGTCAAAATTATTTGATGGCACGCCTATAACTCATTAAACGTTTTTTTTTAGAAAAAATGGCACGTTGACCCAAAAAGGTTCGCCACCCCTGTTATAGGCGATATCAAGTCATCAAAAAAAAAAAACTTCTTCAATACTTAATTAGCTATCTTTGATTCTAAACCAAATAAAAAATATTTTATTTAATTTGCTGTAATCCCATGATGAGAGAGTTTTTATTACGTTTTCTTTTTTAAAAATAACATTCTACTCTTTCAGAGAAAAAACAGATCCCAGATCCAGAATCGAAAAAATTCAGGAACATAAAAAATTCATCACTGTCATTATTTTTGAAATACTGCACATTATAGCTGTAATTTGTTTGACCTTCTAAGTTATTAGTAGAGTTACAGTACAGTCCCGATAATCCGAACAATATCGGACCGACCCCTGTTCGGATTACGTGATTGTTCGGATTAGCCGGAGTAACAGCGAAATCACTATTTGAACTGGGAGTACGGGTTATGTTGTACAATTTTTCATACTAAACATTAGTGTTCTGTTCTGTAGTTTATTCCATTTTAAAATTTGTACCATAACTTGATGTACAGTGCGTGAATATTAAATAAAGAACTGTTTTGAATTAAGGTTTATACTGTTTTATATTGAAATATTCACCGATTTTTTTTTTTTTTTCGTCCTTAAAATTATAAAATTTTTTCCGCGGAGCCGTTCGGATTAACCGGATGTTCGGATTAGCCGTGTTCGGATTAGCGGGACTGTACTGTAGTTATAACCCATCTCTTATGTGTTTATTTCTCATTTAAGGAAGTTGTAAGTAATGTATTTCTCTATTGCGCTTTTTTTTCCACGTAAAACAGTTTTATGATATTTGGAAAACCACGGAAAGCACACACACACACACTCTTTGATGGATTACTATGCGAAGACTGAGACCAAGAGGAGTATTTTCAAACATAAAGCATAACAATTGTTTTTAGCAGTAACATACATATTATCATAATGAATACACTTTTACCCGGAAGTGGTCGCGCGGGACACACAGATCACGAAATTGTTGATTCTGGCAGAACTGTTTATTTGTCACCAAAGAAAAATTGAAGAGTCCTTGAAAGTAGGTAAGTAACTTTCTCTTAGTTAAATTATTCACTGGAATAACGATTTGTATCGTGTACAATAAAATAATTATAAAAAAAGGATTGGGGTGACTCAATAACCCTGCTAGATCGTATCGAGTGCGCGCCTGCTCCCAGGTTAAAACATGTTGAAGTCTTTTGCTTTAAAAATATTAAAAATAATACAATTATTCTTCATCGGAATTTTATATTGTTGTTCATTATTTAACATCAACTATAAATGCTAATTCTGTGAGGATTAAAATTAAAATTCGCTTAAAACTAATTATAATTTGAGCAAGCATTTAAAAAAAAACATTTTACATTTTGTAAACATTGTCGCGCACTTGGCTTTAATGTTTGGCAAGAATGTTTTATTTTCTTTTAAACGAACTCATGCAAAGAGCGCGTACTTCGGCCGGTATACTTTTAATGTATCAGTGCTGCACAGAGTATTTTATAACTATTTAATTAATACTAAATTAAGAACAAGTTTAATAAGTATTAACGACTTCCATGGGCTTGTTCTACAAAGCAAAGTTTTTATAAGGAATGCTTATGATTAGAAATTGACCCTCTGAGTTATTTTTCTATATTTAGCAGATATCCATATTTTGTCTTCTAAGCAGTCACCGCATTTTGCAATATGTTCAATTTAAAAATTAGAGAAAGGAAAAATAACGTAATAATTGTCCTACTACTTAGTTAATTTATTTTTTTGCTTAAAAGTAGTATTCAAAATTTAATACTTATGTTATTAATGTGTATGGTTTATAATTAAGATCTTGTATTGTAGCTTTAGCGTCAAAGTGAATTATTATTGCATTTAGTGCATTATTAATGTATAAGGGGGCGCGATAAAAATTGTGATTGAAAAGGGGGGCGCCAGTATTGAAAGTTTGAGAAGCACTGACTTAATGTTATGATTTCTTCGGAAGGTGTTTGCACTCTAATTAGTGAGGAATTTAAAACTGGGATCTGGCAACCTGAATCAATCAATGCTGTTACGGGCTGATTTTCCACAAAAATGTTTACGTATTGAAGATTTGCGCATTCATCGCTATTTTGTTTTTCGCTCTCTCTTTTCAAAGTATTCACGATTATTCTATTATGGATGTGGTCGTTAGATTCTTTAAGTTTAAAACGCTTCTCACAGTCCCTTGCGCAATGAGATGAATCACCGCATATATAGCAATTTTTATTTTCTCTTTCATGATATTGGGGATAGTTCTCTTTAACCTTTGGTTTAAAGTTTTGTGATCTATTTTTAAAGGGGTCTTGGGTATATCCATAAGTAATAGGAATTTCTTTATGTGATCCGCTTCTAGATGAAATATAAATATCACACTCTTTAGCTAAATCAATAGGCCTAAACCAATCTTCTGCTTCTCGAATGCCAATATGAGTTGCAGTTTCCTTATTTAAAGTTTCAAATAATTTATCAGAAATTATAAGATCACATAGAGATTCAAAGGAATTAACTTTTCTTAACGAACAATAATATTGGAAGTTTGCCGTCAATCTTGCAGCAAATTGGATGTATGTCTCGCCTGATGATTTTACAGCATTTTTAAATGAGTTTAAACACTCGCGAGGGGTTAATTGGAATTCTCTGAGTACTATAGATTTAGTTTTTCATAGTCATTTAATTCCTCTTCTTTAATATACAGTAAGACGTTATGAGCTCTTTCGCCCAGAAGATTTATTAAAATTTCAGATTTATATTCGTCATTTATTTTCTTGTTTAAAAATGCGCGTTCTAATGATTGGAAGAACAGATTAAAATTTTCAGATCTGGTGGGAACAGGAAGAGATAAAGTTTTTATACTTTTTATCATATTTTCTATGTTAGTTTCGAACTGTTTTTCTTCGACTTTAGCTGCAGGATTTAAACTTAATGCTTTATTTTTAGCTAATTGAAGTTCGATTTCTTTTTCTAATTTTGCTAACTGAAGTTTCGCGAGCTCAATTTTTTGTTCTGAAGTTACCTCTCTTTCGTTTTGCGATACTCTCTCATCTATACAGTTTTTAATTAAAGTTTTCACGAAATCTGGATCACTTTCAAATGTACTACTGTTCTCAATTTTAGTCTTTAGTTTAACTATAGTGTCAGTACTCTCTACAGTACCGTCTAGATTCTCAACAACTCTTTTGAGATCCTCTTTAAGAGCGTTTTTATACATTTTATAAAAATATGAAAAGATCCTACCTTTTTTTTTTTTTTTTTGGCTCCCTTGTTGCTCGCACGTACGATGTATCCAATGAAGAAAAATTTCGATTCCACTGATTTCACCTCTTCGCAGGTAATATAGTTGAAATTGTGGTTCCGGCCTCTACACAGGCGGATTATTCACACTGAGTTAGTTCCAACCTCTACACAGGCGGGATTTTGAGGGTTCGTTGAAAAATACACCTCTACACAGGTTATTTTGTTATTTGTTCCGACCTCTACACAGGCGGAATGAAGTTGAAAAAATTCAACCTCTACACAGGTTGAACGAAGTTTCCGAAAAATGGTGGAGCGTCTCCTTCACGGACGCTGTTGTTCATTGTCCAGACTTTGGTTCAAAATCAAAATTTTATCTATCCCGGCCGAGCCCCCATAATTTGTGGGAGACAACAAGGGGCCCAAGAGGTGTTTCTCTTACTTCACATTTATTTTAAAATTAAACAAAAATTAATTAAAAAGGTAGATAAGTTTTTACAGATAAGTTTGACGATGATATTCAGAAGGTAACGCCTGCTCGCGCACCTCTCGCGTTCTCTCTTTTTTCTCTTAAAAGTTTTTGTTTTACTTTCACTAGTTCAAAAGTTTCCACGGTTTCAGTTCTCATTAGCTGCGCCTGCGCGCGAAGACTGTGTTTTGCTTTTGGCTGCATGCCACATATATATATATATATATATATATATATATATATAAAGGGTGTTTTTTAGAGGTATAGAACTTTAAATTGCAATAAAACAACGATGTATTATTCGATTGACATGATTTTTTTTTTATTCGAAAGATAATCTTGTGGCATTACATTTTAAATATGATTTCTGGCATAGGACTGCCACAGCTGGTTCGGATGTAGTCCAATCTGGACGTCCAATTTTCGATGACTTTTTCCAACATTTGCGGCCGTATATCGGCAATAACACGGCGAATGTTGTCTTCCAAATGGCCAAGCGTTTGCGGCTTATCCGCATAGACCAATGACTTTACATAGCCACACAGAAAATAGTCTAACGGTGTAAAATCACAAGATGTTGGAAGCCAATTCACAGGTCCAAAACGTGAAATTAGGCGGTCACCAAACGTGTCTTTCAATAAATCGATTGTGGCACGAGCTGTGTGACATGTTGCGCCGTCTTGTTGGAACCACAGCTCCTGGACATCATGATTGTTCAATTCAGGAATGAAAAAGTTAGTAATCATGGCTCTATACCGATCACCATTGACTGTAACGTTGTGGCCTTCATCGTTTTTGAAGAAGGATTCCACCAGCCCATAAAGCGCACCAAACAGTCAGTTTTTCTGGATGTAACGGTGTTTCGACATACACTTGTGGATTAGCTTCACTCCAAATGCGGCAGTTTTGTTTGTTGACGTAGCCATTCAACCAGAAGTGCGCTTCATCGCTAAACAAAATTCGCTTATGAAAATCGACCATTATTTTCGAAATAAAATTGCACAATTTGAAAGCGTTGTTCAGGCGTGAGTCTATTCATGATGAATTGCCAAACCAAACTAAGAATAAATCACTTGACAGCTGTTAAATCGGTCGCCATCTTGGAAAGTAATGCCAACTTAAACTTCTATACCTGGAAAAAAAAAACACTCTGTATATATATATATATATATATATATATATATATATATATATATATATATATATATATATATATATATATATATATATATATATATAAGGAATTGGCGAGTGTGTATTCCCGTTTTAATTAAGATATCAATGACTTGGTTGTTGTCGATTTGGTACAATTAATGAGGCTGGTTACATTGACATCTTGGTTTATTTCACATGTAGAAAACATTCACACACAGACACAAAGTGGAAGCAACATGGCACAAATAAGCAGTAGCAGGCATTAACGAAACATGTTGACAAATACAAAGTGTGACGTGAATTTTCCAGGAAACTTGGCTTTTATATGAAAAACAGATCAGAAGTTCCAAAACTCACATGACTTCCGTGGAAGGATCTTGTGATCGGTGGACAACTATCGTGTGAGGTGATTACATAAAGAATAATTGAAAAATGCTGAGTACATTCTGCTAGGTAGTTAATTATTTACGCTTAAGTCCTGGAGGGTCAGGACCATTAAAAATTAAAAACTTTTAAAGATTGAATTAAAGTGAATTATATATATATATATATTTCATAATGAAATTAAATATGTTATGTGCATTCAGACCCATTTAGTTTTTTTTATTAAAATTGCTCGTTTCTTTCACACACTTAAGTGGTGTGGTGGTGTTTCTCTTTTTTAACAATTTTAACCAAAACCAAATTTGTTGCTCTCTTATGGAATTCCAAATTGTGTGTTTTAAATTGTGAGTTTATATATATCACATAAACTTGAAGTGTTTCTTTGAATCTTTCTTTCCAATTTAAATTTTTTAATGAAGCATTTCATTCGATATCTTTTTAATAACTTGATTGGCACAGGTTTAAGAGTTTTTTATTCTCCTATCAAAAATTAATTATAACTATACACATGTGTTTCTTAAAGTCAAAGCAAGGCCCCCTATCTTTCGTATACAATAGGTAATTTAATATGAAAAGAATGTATTAGTTGTTTAAAAAAAAGAATATTCTTTATTAAAATATAAACTTTTACATATATATAAAAAATTTTGCAACCTTTAAAAGCATCAAATGTCTTGTGACTAATTTACATCTTCATAAAACCCGAGGGCTCCTTTTTTTTTTTTTTTTTTACCCCACGCTTCGAACAAAATGAATATGGCATCGATAGATGGCGACACAATCGACATTCAGAAAACATTTGTGTAAAAAAATTGTCATCTGGTATCGAGCCGATTGCGAACGACTCAACCCGAATGTAATTGACTGATAATGATCCCCTTCGAGAGAAGGGAACGAAAGAGGGGAAAGAGCCGGAGCGAAAGGGAGGAGAAAAATGAATGAAAACCCTAGAGAAAGGTTGAGTAGTTTTATTTGCTATGTAGCTTCAATAGCACTTCCGTCGGAGATTGAAACCATTTATTTCTTTAATTTGAATTCGAGTCCCATTTCTTTCTTTCGCTCTCTTTGCATTTCCCTCCTGCCGCCACAGTGGGTTAAGCGATAAAATTGAAGAGTGTTGAGTAACAAGAATACTGGATGCTTTGGGATGCATCTTCGGTGGCAAGCGTGGATGATGGAAATAAACGTTCCTCCGAGCTAGAAAAGGATTTCGGAAGCCAGTCATTTACATTTGGTGAAATAGAGTGGTAAAAAGCGACAACCGAAATTAACTGCTCTTTCTAAGTGCCTTAAATCCTCTACTTGTTAAAAGAGAAGGAATGGGGGAGAGGGAAGGCAAATAAAAAAAGGAAGAAACGACGAAGGAAATATTTAAGAATTACGTGCTAAATTTAAGGCATTTATTCGTAATTTAAATGCCAGCTTATGAAACGATTTTTATTCCCTGTCTTTCGCTTCATATATGTATACAAATACTTCCCTCATCTGGTCATTAAATGAATATCTCATTGTCAACTTTCTTCATGCCTGAAAAAAGATGTTTTTGCTTTAATTTTTTATTGTATTGTCGAGTGTATAGTAGATAGGAAAAAATGTTTCGTAGTATATCTAGAGGAATTTAAAACGGAAGATTACGTGCAATATTCCAAGGCATTTTAGAATTTTTTTAATATGAGCTTATGGTTTGGGCAGTGGCACACAGAAGGGGGGAGGATCCCCGGGGACGGACATTCCCATAGCCCTTGATTTTTTTTCGATTTATTATAATCCGCTGTATATATTACGTAAAATTTAATTAAGTATTTGTTATTAATATAATTAATTTTATTAATTAATACTAGTTATTTATTCAACAATTAATTTTTTACTGTTTTTTTGTTTCCGAAAATCGACAAAATCAAAAGAATATGTTGGGCGGCGTATTGGAGCATGATACGTGAATGATGAACTTTTGACCCTGGACTCTCCCCCTTTTCCTTGAAAAATTCCTGAATGCGCCTCTGGATTGGCGCACTAAATTTGACGGTTATAGCAGATCGAATATATTTTATCGTTCGATTTTTTTTTCGAAGAATACAAAAAATTTTTCTTGTTTATTATATGCGGTACCTAATATAAAAAATTAATTGTGCATATAATAGTAGGAGAAGAACGTATCTCAATTGTTTCTGTATGAATTACATGCATATGTTTATAAAGCGATCTCTTGCGTTTCGTTCCATATTTTTCATATTATATAATTAACTCCATATTATATAATTTCTTTCCATATTTTAAATAATTAATTTGTTTTTCTTTCTTAAATACTTTCTCAAGCCTTTTGAACATAACGTTGCGGATCTTTTTCTAAAAAATAATCAAATCTCGGAAAAAAGAATTTTTACAACTATTTTTTAATTAATTTTGCTAAACATTTTATAACTTCTCGAGGCAAAACAGTTATCAATATTTTTTATCATTCATATTTGTTTCGTTACTTTAAATTTAATTTCCTTTTCCCCATTTTTATTCCGTTTTTTTTTCTATCAATGTATTTTTATTTTATGTAAAATAATCATTTCAAGTACCAACAGAAAATAAAAATATTAAAATTTAGTAGGAAATCGTTTGTTTTATCTTTTAATTTCATTTCAATTAAACGTTCACCCATTATAAATATCTAATAGAAAGGTCAGATTGTCAATAATACAAATTTATATGATTTGTAGTGGTTTATAAAAAAACTGACGATGATAAAAATTTTCATCAGCTTCTAAAAAGATAACTCTAAAATTTAATTGATTTGAATTGAAGTATTCAATATACGTCTGTATTAAACTATTCAGATAACCCTTAATTCGAATAATTTAATGATTGTTCTGAAACAGTGGCGCACACTGGGGGGGAGGTCCTGGGGGTCCGGACCCCCCAAAGCCCTTGATATTTTTTTCCGATTGATTATAATTCTAAGTATATAGTACGTAAAATTTAATTAAGTATTTGTTACTAATGATTAATTTTATTAATTAATGCTAATTATTTATTCAATAATTAGCTTTTTACTGTGTTTTGTTTCCGAAAATCGAAAAAATCAAAAGGAGCATGATAGAAAAATGGGGAACTTTTTTGACCCCGGACCCCCTTTGAAAAATTCCTGTGTGTGTTACTGTTTTGAAATATATAAACAATTTTTTAAAACCAAATAATTTTTCAAATCTTAGAAAAGTTTAAGAAATTATATTCCTATATAGCTATTTTGCGGGGAAAAAACATCATCTAATCTCCTACATTCAATACCAACAACTCATTTCACCGCTTTTTATAGAAATCCCAATTTAAACCTGATACGAGTAACATGAAACTTATGTGCCTTTCCACAAACTAATGGGCAGTTATGTTGGACCACCTAACTGTTGGAATTATTTTACCGCTATTTTTTTTTAAATGCCGCCTTTTTTTTCCGATACGAGAAACAATATATTGGGAGTGACATAATAAGTTATACCATCTTATTCTTAACAAGCGGGCAGTTATGTTGAATAAAATTTCACGATGGTTCAAAGTACTTTGAAAAAATATTTTTTTTAAAAAAAAAGTAGGGTAAAATGACAGGGGAAAAAGCTAAAGTATTATTATTACAAGTTGAAAAATTATACCAAAACTACTTTTAAAATAAATTATAGTTTGAAAAAAAACTAAAAAATACGCTTTTATAGTGTGTGTGAATCGAACTAAAAGTAAAAGAATAATTCTTAATATAAGAATAAAATGATTAACGAAAAAATTAATGTCATTTGTGGTAAAAGCGTGGGGTGCTCTATATAATTGTTATAATTTCTTACTAGTTATATTTCAAAATGGCGAGTTAGTGTAAAAATGTAATACAAAGCACACACCCCACGCTTTTACCACAATGACATTAATTTTCTCGCTAATCATTTTATTCTTATATTAAGAATTATTTTTTTACTTTTAGTTCGATTCACACACACACTATAAAAGCGCGCTTTTAGTTGGGTTTTTTTCAAACTATAATTTATTTTTCATTTTTTCTACAATAAAAGCCTGTTTTTTTAGTCTTTAAAACTATCGGTTATTCTTTGTTGAATTTATCCTTGAGTTTGATACTTGGGGTCAAAACTATGTGGCTGCTGGAAGAGTCTTACAGGAGTCTACAGAGAAGTTACAGACACTTGTGTAAAAAGTAGTTCAAGTGACAACAGATTCGCTTTGCTACTAATTGTAGGCTATTAAGTCATTTCTTTACTAAACATGAAAAATGTGTCCTATTTCATTTGCCTGAATAGTCACGTAAAAAAAATGCCATTTTAAATCTGTTTCCTATGCTTTTTGTCGATGAAAAATATTCTAGATAAATCTATAAACTGTATTTTAAATTTCCTCAGAGAATAAGAGCAAATTCACGTAGAATTCATTGATTCAATAATTGTTCAAAAAAATAAGAACAATCAATAAAATAATGTAATCTCTTGTCTTTTTTAGTACAAGCTCAGTTAATGAACATATTCTAAGCTATAATGGAATTGTTTTTCGTCCATATTTTGTGTGTGATTGATTTAGTTATATAATTATTTTTCTAAAGATAGTTTAATATGTATGGATTCCGTCCATTTCGTATCATTTTTTTTGGTCATATTTTCAACATAGTAAATTTTATCCATAGTACGGTAGTGATTTGAATGTTTTATTTGTCAAATTTTCACAAGAAAACTTTAGAATGTAAGCGTGTGTTCTACCTTAGTTTTTAATTGTCCCTCAAGATTAAAATCAAGGGTGTAAACCAGTGGCGCACACAAGGTCCTAGGGGTCCGGACCTTTCCTCCCCCAAAGCCCTTGATTTTTCCCCGATTGATTATAATTTTAAGTATATAATACGTAAAATTTAATTAAATATTTGTTTTTAATGGGATTAATTTTAGTAATTAATACTAATTATTTATTAGTTTAGTAATTAGTTTTGGGATCATAAAGTTATTTTTGGTAAATTGAACACGACAAACAGTATTAACACAAGTGATTAGTTTATAAAATAATTTCATTAAAAATAAGTAAATTGCAATCAGCAGACATTAATTCTGCAGTGTTCGACAAAATATATAGATCTACTTTTTATTTCTGAGTTGAGTTGTTGTAGCATAAAATATGATGCTCATTCATATCGTTCTAATTCGAAAGACAGAAAGAGGAAGTTCCGAAAATTCCCAACTCAATCAGTTCACTTAAATTCTTTTGTTTTATTTTGATGCTCTGCTTCTTTACAGATATTTTATTCTCATTTTAAAGAAGGAGAAGCTCCTCAAGAATATTCCCTTTTTAATCTATTAATTTGAAATCTCTAAAATCAATTTCAAAAAAGGATATTTGCACTTGAACTGAACTCCAGGAGCAAAATTAATTTTTCCAACTATTTTTTATTTGAAAATATTTAGGTATACAGCTGCACCGCTATATAACTTAAAATTTAACATGTTTTTAGGGCATTCCATTAATGTTTAGAAAAGTACGCGTGGAAAACGATGTAGTTGACGGACTTTGTTTTAAAGAGTAAAAAACAAGATCAAAGAAAAACATCTTGATATTCTTGAAAAGAGAGTTTACTTTAGGAGTATTTCAAAACGGATTTTCAAGGATATATCTTATCCATAGACAGATAAGTACTCTTGACATAATGTCATGATAAACGAAAATAAATATATAAAAGTGAATAAAACCCCTCAATTTAAGATTTTGTTGTTACAAAAAATGAATTGAGGCTGAAAGCTTCAATTCATACAACCTTATAAACCACCTGAAGACGCTATTTCACTTTGAAAATAAATAAAAGGCGAAATTTGGGCAAAATAACATTATTCGTTTGGAATACGAAAAGCACCTTCCCAAACAAATGTAATTTTCTGCTCAAAGTGGAGACTCAGTTTTGATGTGGGGGAGATTTTAAATCTCTCTCTCTCTCTACCCCTTTCCCTCGAGATTGGATATTAAAAGGTTTGCATGTGCGATTTGGCCTCCATCCCTAAGCTATATGGGAAGAGCATAACTTTTGCTGGAGCGGAGACAAGCTCAATAACGGGATTTGGGTGGGTGACAAGCCGCCAGCTTAGCTGTCACCTCGATCCAAAGACTTCCTCTTTTACTCCTCTCTTAGGCTTCTGAGAGAGTAGCATCTGGCATGATGGAAGCTGATTGCTTCCAGAGAACCCCTCACAATATGGAAGGGGGAGAGATAGAAAGGGGATGCCAATAAATAGAAGGAAATATTCCCCAACATATCTTCCCCCTTACCATTTCAGGTGGCCGATGTCACTCGCGAAGATGTCTTTCATCATTTTCATCCTGTTACGCAGCTCGCCAATTGTAGCCGTAATGACGCAATACGTAAGCGATCTGTTGTAGCAATAAGTAGGATACGAAATCGCATCCTGCGCTTTTATCGCTGCCAGTACTCGAGGGGATGGGGATGCAGGAAGGAGCTCTGGATTAGGTTTGTGTTGCAACGGTAATGTATGGATGATATTTTCTCGAGTTCTCTGTCTCTTCAGAAACGATTGGTTTGAAAAAAAGTAGAAACCTCGCTGGGGGAAATGATGGCTAAAATTTCGAGACACAATCTTTGTACTAAATAATAATGCTTTTTGAAAACCTAATTGAACAATTTAAAGCACTTTAAATGCCAGGAAAAATTTAATTATTTTTTCCCGGGAGCATTTGGATGCCCTGTTTCACATTATAACAATAATTGGATGTATCTTGAAGTCATTAAAATTATTAAAACTTGTAAGGCAAAGAATAGTCAACGAACTTTTCATTCTGATCTTGATTAAAATTGAAGTTACATGACTATACAAATATTTTAGACATAATTGTATCCTTATTATGGTGTAAGTGTGCTTCGGCATTTCTCTCTTGTCCTTCTTATATTTCAATATTATCTTTCTTATATTTAATTCTTATATTCTTATCTTCAACAAAAAATTTGGAAAATTACCTTAAAAAAGCCTTGAAAATATATATCTGATAAAAATGGAAAAAGAGAAGGGGCATTCCCGTCACACACACGTTCCTCCCTTTTCAAGGCTATTACAACCAGGATAGCACAAGCAACTAATGCTCCGTTTTGTGAATAGAGGGAGAAAAATATCTTTTTGTTACATTTCTTTCTTATAAAGTTTGTTTAGAAATTAAATTTAGGTTTTAGCATTAAAACTTTAATTCAATATCAAGTTAATTTTCACATTCAGCCATTAGCTTATTATCGTAAGAAGAATTTTTTTTTTCTGTAACTAAAAAAACTGTAACAAATGTCTCCTTAAAAAGTGTGAGTATGTTTTTTTTCTTGCAACACATAAAAAAAATTATTTTTATACTCTTCTACATACTATTCTTACACAACACTAAAAATCGCTATTTATAAAGATCCTTTAAATTTTAAAACATCTTAAGTTTAACTGCATAAAAAAAAGTATGGCTCCCTGGAACAAAATGACCATGATCTTGCTAATAAAACAGATTAAGAACAAAGGGCATCCTTGGCATAAGAAAAAGATGGATTACTTATTAACGTCGTACTTTGATGCAACAAGAAGGAAATTGTCAAGGGACCTCATAGTATTGAAACACGTTCAAAGATGAGCTCCACCCTCCAATCTTCTCCAAAACGACGATGTGAGGACATTGATCCTCTCTAGATTTAATGTGCATCAGTCCTTTCACACGACAGGACAAAGGGACTCGAACTCATGATTCGATAGAAATAACACCGGCAATAAGTCATGGCTACTCGGCTGCCATTGCAGAAAAGATTTCTTTAGTCTTATATTTAATTATAGGTTTAGAATCTGAATCCTAAAATTTAACTGCTTACCACTCATTTCAGCTTGTGTGTGTGTTGTGTGTGTGTGTTGTGTTTGTGAGTAGAATATTTTAAGATAATACTCATTGAAATTCATTAGGCATGGAAACCTCAATTAATTTTTAAGTACACTTTTTTCTCTAATTTTTTCAGGTGTGCATAGATTTTTTTTTTTTTTTTGAGTGATCAAAATTTTAATTTTCGCAAAATCTTTGGTTAATAGTTTAATTTTTCAAAGAAAATAATGAAATAAAATAATTTACCTACAATTATTTAAAAGAAGAGTACCAACACATTTAGTATTAAAAACATAGATAGTTGGAAAACACAATTTCTCGTGTTGAGAAATATGTATAGATCTTTTAATCAATTAACAAGTGATCTCATTGAAGATCATTATCGTAACATTTTTTTGAATCAGAAGTAAAAATGATAGGATGTTACTCTACATCCACACAAATCATATAATTTTATTACATTGTGGTTAGTAAATTAATTAAAATTTGGGGGGAGGGGAATTGACTAGGATTCAATTCTTCATCGAGTTATTTGTTCTATCTGAGATAAGAGGTTGCTTCTTAACAGTTATGAATAATACAATATGTTTTGCTGGTTAAATATGTCGAGGAAACTGTTTGAAGTCACATTAGAACATTGAACCTGTTGATTAGAAATATCAAAACAACCGTTTCCCTTTAATATTTCCTTCTCGTATTTGCAGCATGGATTGTTTATAACTTATCTGTTATGTTATATGGACAAGAACGAGAAAACTCGAAGTAAATGCTTTAAAATCCAGATTTTTAGTATTCATATGTCAGCTATTTTGTCATTTAAGAGTAATTTAACGATCTTTTTCCAGTTTAAAACAATTACGGCTTGAATACGTAAGAAATGAGGAAGCATCTCATTTCTTACTTAAGTCAGAAATGTCCTGTTTGTGCCCAAAAGAATTTGTCTTTTGCTCGGGTGCGTTTCCGACAGCGTTCTTTATTAACAGAATAAAGAGACCCATTCAAGTTCACGGCAACAAAAACTAAATCATATTCCCGCTGCAATCTCCGATCTAAAAATCGAATTGGGCATAGAAAGAGGTAACGCCACTTGGTGCTATCGATGGTGGCGCTAAAGTTTGGTCGCATGCCACGTATTAGATAGAGTATTAGGTTCAGGAGCAAGAGGAGAAAAACAAAAAGGTTTTCCTGCTCACTTAGAAAAGTATCGGGAAAGTAGAAATCCTATACCGACGGAAAGAGAAAATAGTCTTCTTTTTCGGAACCAACCATCATCTCTTTTCTGCTCACTTTTTTTTTTTTCTTTTCTTTTCGGGCCAACACTTCCAACAGCCAATCAAAGTGTCAACCACCGAGAAGGCCGTAACAGTGGGCAGGCGGATCCTCTTTTGCGTCGCATGCAACTTGCCGAACAGGGGTTGCACTTGAAGAAATTACTTCGTGTCGCCAAACCCACTTGTCAGATGCGGCCAAGTGTCGCCAAGGATTCATGTCAATTCATTTACACGCTCCCTCTCATTCACGGGCGTTTAATTTGATTTCAACGAACTAATGATGACGACCAGGAAAGTCTGTATCTTCTTTTTTATGCTAGGGATAAAAGGTTTTAATATTGTTCTGTGAAAGGATGATAGCTGTCACGCTCAGTTGGACACGTTCTATTAAGAAACTCTTTGTTAGCAAAAACTATTTGTTTGCCTTAGTTGGTGCTTAGATAATATTGGTCAAATATCTGTGTACTATCAACATTTACCTATGTGTTTTTTTCATTTTCAGGAAGCAGGAAAGCAACTTAGACCTTTTCTTAGGAAAGTTAAGATTAATTTTACATAAAGAAAGAAGTCACGAGATAAAATTAGATATAACTTCTGAATTTTAATGAGTCTTTACGCAGAACAGATAATACGAGTTAAAAAGTTATTTCGAAAAAATCTATAAGTGATAGCATCTTATTCACACTTTTTTTTAAATAAAAACGGAAATACTTTTTTTTGTATTTTTTAAAATTTTATAATTAATAAAATTATCACATAGACTGAAAACACGGATTTTAATTATAATGGATTAATTTAAATTTTGATATATCAGAAACCATAATATTTCTCTTTTTATCATTTATCTCTTTACTCTCTCTCTCTGTGAAAATAGTTAATTAACACACTTGAATGCTCCATTTAACAAAATATAAATATCACAACAAATAAGATCAAACCCTCTACTCAAGTTTATTGTTTGCACATGCGAACAAATAGAATGAGTATTGGTAATATATTAAACTAATTTTTCCATGTATGTAGTATATTTATACCAGTAGCGCACACAGGAATTTTTCAAGGGGGGGGGGAGGTCCGGGGTCGAAAGTTCACCATTCTTGAATCATGCTCCTTTTGATTTTGTCGATTTTCGGGAACAAAACACAATAAAAAACTAATTATTGAATAAATAATTAGCATTAATTAATAAAATTAATTATTAATAACAAATACTTAATTAAATTTTACGTTCCATATACTTAGGATAATATTCAATCGGAAAAAAATCAAGGGCTTTGGGGGGTCCGGACCCCCAGGACCTCCCCCCTTGTGTGCACCACTGATTGATACTAATTATGTAAATGTTACTCAATCTTCTACAGTTTTAAAGTAGAGGAAATATACTCAATTTATACTATGCTTATAGGACGCAACGAGTAAATCCTTTAATAACTAAAATAATATTATTTATTTTATCAAAATTTATAAAAATCAGAAAATATCACAAAATGGACTTAACCACATTGGCTTCTGAGCGACTCATATATATATCTATATTTTAAAAAGTACAACATGATTCGAAACTAAGGACTTAATTAACTGTTATTATTTCAAACGAGTAAAATGTAAGAGTTGAAATATTCCTTTTCAGCAGGCCAATTTCTTCGAAAAAGAGTCTACTGATGGTGGGGCTTACCAGCGTTTATTTTAACCAAACGTAAATATACTCAGCACTAAAATAAAACATCTCCCGTGACTCTCTATCTACCAAAAACTCTTATTACCCCTTTCCCCTTTTGGATAACTGACACCAGACATCTTATGGGTGAAAGGAATGTCCGTTGTGACCCCGCTCATGGATGGGGAGAAAGTTACTCGTGAAAAATGTGTAAACATATCAAATTTCATGAATTAACATACTACGTCTCGAACCCATCAATTTTCAACATTAAGAAAGTTGACAATAAACATACGATTACACAAAAAGGAAATAAGATACTTTAAATTAAATACCAAATTCATACCCAATAATATTTAGGAAAATATATCAAATTTTTTTTGTAATAAAAAAAAATATTTTTTGAATTCGATCCAAATGCCGCTCTTAAAATTTGCCACCCCAGGCAGTGGTCCAGCTTGTCCGGCCCTGGGCCCTGCTAGAGAAGGCCCGTTTTTAAATTTGACTTTCTCTTTTCATCAATTAACATTCACATATAACTCTGTTTTGACTCAACACAATAAACAACACTAAATGTGGACAGGCATCCTTTAATTAATTTCTCTACTCCGTACATTACCTCTCTCGGAGTTATTGTTGTACACACACTGAAGTTTTTTTTTACAATCAGCTAGAGGGCGCTGTTCATTAACAAAACTAACAAAATCAACATTAAAAAACTACGCCAAAATAAAATTTTAGCAGTTAGAACATTTACAATTATAGCTTAGAAAAGACTTCTAGTCTAAGTAGCATTTACGTCTTAAAGTCCCCCCCCAGAGATTCATGAGTAAACGGCACTTTTCTATCCACATTAGAATATTCCCGCCATACGAACAGGTGGTATAAATTAAAGAATATATGTGGAGAGATTTTATTATAGATCTAATACCGTAAGGCACAAAATCTATTAAAAGCAGTGGCGCACACAAGGGGGAGGGGGATAAAATTCTAAGTATATTATACGTAAAATTTAATAAAATATTTGTTATTAATGAGAGATTAATTTTATTAATTAATGCGAATTATTTATTCAATAATTAGTTTTTTACTGTTTTTTGTTCCCAAAAATCGACAAAATCAAAAGGAGCATGATATAAAAATGGTGGACTTTCGACCCTGAACCCCCTATAAAAATTCCTGTGTGCGCTACTGATTATAAGATACAGTTTGTGAGTTTTCCTCTCTCTCTGTCATTAGAAATCGACTTCACCGCTAAAAAAATATGCATCTTGTAACACATGTTATGTGCTCAAGATTATATATAAGAACTGTAGACAGTAGCACACACAGGAATTTTCAGGGGGGATCCGGGGTCGAAAGTTCATCATTCCTGTATCATGCTCCTTTTGATTTTGTCGATTTTCGGGAACAAAACACAGTAAAAAACTAATTATTGAATAAATAATTAGCATTAATTAATAAAATTAATCATTAATAACAAATACTTAATTAAATTTTACGTTCCATATACTTAGGATAATATTCAATCGGAAAAAAAATCAAGGGCTTTGGGGGTCCGGACCCCCAGGACCTCCCCCCTTGTGTGCGCCACTGAATGTAGACATACAATATTAAAGTTGGATGGAAAGGACTGGAAAAAATTCAGTACGCAGATAATGAAATGTTCCTTTTCAAAAACATTCAATGCTCTGTGAAGATAGGGGTGCAATTGGCTGACTAAGAATAGCAAAAAAAATCAAGACTTGCTTGCTGTAAAACCCAGTAAAGACCTTTGCAGAATATTGGAACAATTTAGACATTCAATTGTCAATATGATCGAATCAAAGATTAAAACATGCGACAACACATTCTCAAAAAAATTATTGGAGATGATGGCTGCGAAGCTGCTAAAAACAATTAATAACATACTAAAGGATTGTGATGTACCTCCCCTTGGAAGTACATCCTTCGAAGTATCAGCGTGAGCTAGAGGTGTAGGGTTATCGTAAGAACTAGAATCAAACATTATCTTAATATGACTTTATTAAGATATTCAACTTAAACTAGGGCTGTTGGAAACCAAAAAAAAATTTTTTTTGTCAATTTCAGATTATTGCTTTAGCTCATTAACTTTCCAAAAATATCTCATTTTAATCTATAGCACAATTAGAAGTGCTAAAATTTTGTTTTTAAAAAATCATCTAAACGCACGTCACCGATTTAAATGGACAGAAAAAAGGTAAACACACACATTGCACTTCCTCTTTGGCCAGCTAGAAGTTTGACGTCATTTTTAAAATGTCTCACGATGCTAGCTGCCAAGCCTCAATTATTTTTCACCCTAAGAACGGCTTCAGCGATACAACTAATTATACGTTGTTTACATTTGTAGTTTTGAAAAAATCGTTGGTTCAAACGCTGTTTGTTTTTTTGCTCAAGTTGTGTTTATAGTAATTAGACCTGCTTAGCTCTTTACAACGTTATTATTTTGATTTTAGTATTAATTTGTTATATTTAAAATGCCTAGATCTAGTGACAAAGTTTTTAAAAAAGGCGAGGTAATTTTAATCAAGGCAGAATAAGTAATTCCGAATCAACAGTGAGAGGTGATTCTGTACCACAGCAGTCTTCTGCTTCTAACAGTAATATTTCTGCTTCAGAAAAAAAACTTAGCAATTTAAATAACTCATACAGAAGTGAGTTTAATAGTGGATTTAAAAATGCTATTGTGGATTTGAATGTTTTAGCTGGTGTGTTTTCTGAAGCTGTCAAATGTTTACAGTGTGGAGCAACAGGGCTTAACCTTTCCTGTGAAGAAAATTGTTCTGGTTGAGCTGTTGAACTTGATATAATCTGTGATATTTGCAGTTATAGCTACAACTTTTGTTCCTCCAAGAAGTGCAAAGCTGAAATTGGGAAACCCAGCACCTACGAAGTAAACACCAGGCTTGTTTATGCAATGAGATGCATAGGGAAAGGTGCAGAAGCTGCACGAATGTTTTGCGGAATCATGAACTTACCACCCCCACCGACAAAGTTCTCAAAGTACAATAAAATGCTGTTAGGTGCAACTAAGGATGTGTGTGATGCAACGATGAAAGATGCCGTAAAAAGAAGCTGTAGAAGAAAACCAAAATATTAGAGACATTCCTGTGGCGGTTGATGGAACATGGCAAAAGAGAGGATATTCCTCCATGAATGGTGTTGTGACAGTTACGAGTGTAGACACAGGAAAGGTAATTGACACTGAGATATTATCTAAACATTGTGTTTGCAATGATAAAAGAAACATGGACCGGTCTGCAAGAAGAACTTCAACGGGTATAGTGGAAGAATGGAAGTCAATGGAGCTCTATCGATATTTCAGCGCTCTGTTCAACGCTATGATGTGCGTTACACGAAATATTTAGGAGATGGTGACTCCAAAGCTTTCGATAACATTGTGAAGAATGAAGTATACGGTGATAATTGTACGATCACAAAACTTGAGTGTATAGGCCATGTTATGAAACGGATGGGATCTCGCCTCCGACGTTTCAAAGCAAAGATGAGAGGCCAAACATTGTCAGATGGCAAGGCATTATGTGGAAAAAACAGATTAACGGAAGCATCTATTCACCAATTACAAACATATTATGGTCTTGCCATTCGAAGAAATTTATCAAGTGTGAAGGATATGCGACAAGGTATATGGGCAATATTTCTTCACAAAATACAAAATATCAACGGATGAAAATCCACAACATGGATTTTGTCCATCAGGTCCTGACACGTGGTGCCGTTATAAGAAGGCACAATTGGAAAATAAAGTTTACCACCACAAACATAAACTTCCAGTTGCTGTTGTGGAAGCCATTAGGCCTATTTTTAGGGATCTTTCTGATCCAGAGCTATTGAAAAATGCTTACATGGAAACACGCAGAATCAAATGAAAGCATTAATAATGTTATTTGGTCTCGTGTCCCCAAAAAAGACATTCGTGCACTTAGAAACACTTTCCATTGGTACGTATGATGCTATTGCATCCTTTAATAAAGGGAATGCAACTAAGTTGGATATTTTGAAAAAACTAAACATAGAGCCTGGATATTATGCGACATGCTGCATGGAACGCCTCGACAAAGAGAGGATTACAAGGGCAAGATATGCCAATTTGCAAAAAACTAAGGAGGTCAGAAAGATAAAAAAGACTTAAAAGAATTATACAAGAGGGTGAATTTTCAAAAAATGCTGAAAACTTGGAATATGGAGCTGGAATGTTTTGATAAGGTGAGTTTTTTATAAAAATGTGTTTTTCTCAAAATGTCATTTTGAAGGTTCGATGTACCTTTTCTCAGAAAGTATATATCTTATGTAAACATAATTTATATGACACATTCTTTGTATGTTCTAGTATTTACTGGAATGAGCTTTTAGCAAAATTTTGTATATATATATTTTTATACATTTTTTTGTCAAAAATTTTGTTTTCTCGAAATAAATCAAATAAATTTTTTTAAAAAAACTAATAAAAATTTTAAAAAAAGCTCATTTCAGTATAATACTAAATCTATGCTTAACTTGTAAAAAAAATTGGGGGGTTGTATTTACAACAGATTCTTAGAAAAGGAACATTGAAAAAAAGGGCTTTTTAACATTATCAGTATAGGGCGTTCCGATACCCCTTAAACTTTTAACAAATTTAATTACAATAATTAATATGAGAGAATCTACGATGACGCAATACGCAACACACAATATAATTCAGACCTATCTCAATAATTGAGAGAGAACCGCCTAATCTTCAAATATAATAATAGTAAGTAATCAATCCTACCTTATATTATTCTGTAATAAACTTGTCTTTATCTACAAAGGTATGTGGCTTTACGTTTAACTTCCAATCGATCACCAATATGTTTATCCACAACACGTAGAACTTGAATCTTTGAACGACAAACTTCAATAATCATCCACTACCACAACGCACGTTAATTGTCTAACATTCCTTTACATTACCATTACATTGCCATCACGCTTATTTTAAGATCCTATATTTATCCTATATTATTTGCATCTCTTCACTTCTCGTTTCTTGGATTTGGTTGGAAAAGAGTTGCCATTAATTCTGGCCCAAAGAACCCAAAGGACTTGTTAAAGAAAAGACGCGTAAGACGTCACTGGATGACGAATAATAATTTAGTATAATAACAGGAACTTCTAATGTTCTAATTCGAAGTAATTGATTCCTTTTCCTCGTCCTTTAACTGAGAAGAACTCCCGATTGCAAAAACGTAGAGCAGGAGTTTCAAAACTTTTACCTACATCTGCCGCTTTCAAAAGAATAATTTTCTTCACACAAACCCCTTACATTTTTATTTATAATATACACATATATAATATAACCATTACACTAATAATTGCACAAAAAAATCTGATATATATATATATATATATATATATATATATATATATATATATATATATATATATTAAAACTGATATTATACAATAATTGAATCCTCAAAAATTAGTAAATAAAATTTAACTATAGAGAGAGATCCTTTAAACTTCTATAGATCCCTAGGAGATCTCCATGGACCCCATTGAGAATCCCTGGTGTAGAGTTTATTATACTAAGATTACCTACAAGTAGGGATTGCAATACCGGTATACTAAATACCGCTATTTTGAACCATTTTGTAATGCCGATATTCACAAGTTTAAATACCGGTTTTTCGGTATTTACCAGAAATTTTTTTTAAATTGTGTCCACCATACGTTCAGGGATCGCCAACTTAGCAAAATAGTATACGCTTTTGTTTTTATGTCTACCAAATGGGCGAAATTAATTAGACTGTGAATATAAAGTCGCACCATACAATCAACAGAAGTGATGAAATATGTGAATTAACCAAGAAGGTGGGCCAAAACTATTACATATTACAGCTTAGAGTGATAATGCATACGCGCAAGATTCGTATCTATAAAAACAAGGTTGTTGTTGTGAAGAAAGTGAGTTTTCGACAGCTGGTAATTTGAGACATAATTACGTTCCAGACTTAATGACAGTAAAATTAACAGAGTACAGTTATGTTTTTTAAGATCACATTTAAAAAAAATTGTAATAGTACCACAGACTTAATAGTGATATTTACACTGTTTTTGTGGTTTAAATAAATAAGATGTTCCTTTACTTTTTTGTGATTCTTTATATACTATTATAATTATTTAAAAATTACAAATTAATTTTTTGTGATATTTACACTCTCTAATAAAGGTGGCAAATAGAACAAAGAAAAAATACGTATATTTTCTTTCTTTTCCTAAAATTTCTATTACCGGTATTAGGATCTAAAAAATACCGCGAATACCAGTATTGAACTTTTGGTCCGATATTGTAATCCCTACCTATAAGTGTAGAGGAAAAATGGGTTTTTATTCCCTGGTGAATCTTAACAGTTTACTTGGAAAGTTTTTTGAAAACGTGAAAGAGAGTCTAATGCAAGTCAAAACTCTAATAACATTAACGAAAATTACTAATTTAAAGGTGAAAGATTTCTGGTATGGGCATAATCTGGTTTTGTGATTGCCAAGAGATACAGATAAAAAATAAAGCCCTTTTGTGAAGTTTAATTTATTAGTTTCTCCTAATGTCGATACCAATACACCTAATATTCTGTAGGGTGTGCTTCTCCAGTAAATCCTTTTGCTGCAACAAGAATTTTTAGATAGTTTAATTAAAAGCTTAGAAATCCGATATTATTAAAAATCACTTTCCAATTTATAAAAAAAAAAGTTGCTTAATATGTTAATTACTGAGTAGTTCTCTGTACAATTTTTTTTTAAAAAAATAGAACATGAAAATATACTGCATGTAACTACCGAACTTTCCTGTGAAACATTTATTTTGGCATATACGGCATTTATGTAGTATGATATACCGGTTGATTCAAAAAATTAGTGTGACCAATTTTAAAAGTATATAACTATTTATGGTGAATTTCTATCGTTTTACTACTGATTTTATTTTAAAAAAATGAAACATTTATATAAATTACTAATCTGACCAATTTTATTAGTGGAAGTAAATTGTAGTACTGAAATTGCATCCTCAAAAACGGAGCAAAATTTTAAGGCTTTTGGAGGATTTTTTGGAAATTCTATAATAAATAAAGCATTTAAAAATCAAAAAAGACATTTTTTTTTCTAATGTATTACTATCTAAACTTCGAAACGAAATAAAATTTGCCTCACATTCAAAAGCTCCAGGAAAAAAATGTGAACCAAAGGAAGTCCTTAACGAAAAAGAAAAAAAGAAGTTGAAAAGAATTATCGCTGTAGAAAATCATCTGCTTCAAAGAACTTTGGCAAAGAAATTACAGGTATGGCAATCGACAATTTGTCGTCATATAAAAAAACTTGGTTATAAAAGGGTGAATAAACCAGTCTGCCATCAAATGTCTGCAATGACCGTAGAAAACCGAAGAAAACGCTCTTTGCCTCTGTATTTAATGTTACGTAAAAGTATATGCAAAACATGGATAAGTTCGGATAAATCACTGTTTTACCTATCATTTACAATTGGCGAAACGATTGTTGCACTTCCTGGTAAACTAACCCAAGCTTTGGCAAAGCAAGCAGTGAAATTTTTGTGTCGAGGATGCATAAAGATGAAAGCAGTTTCTTAAAAATGACTTTTAATAATAATCAAGGATAAAGTCAATGTGCTCATCACTGGAGCGATCAAAAACAATAAGTTGACTAATAAAATCTTAGATAAAAAAATCAACATTACCAGACATCCGATTCAAACCGTCTTCTTACAGTCTAATATTTAAAACTAATTTATCATCTTAAAATGGTAATGCAACATACAGTTGCATAGCCAACCAGCCGCTCTCTATTTAATAGCTAAAACGCACTTCTTATATATTTCCTTTCTTTCTCCCTGAAAAACAAACACGAGCCGAGTTTAAATAGTCACTCGATTTGCATTGCAGTTGCTGCCAACCACAAATCCCGAAACTTGCAAAAAGATCGGGTTCGAATCAGTCTGTTTACTTCAATTGAGATCATGGAACGGGATTGAAAAAACAACACAAGGAGACCATAAAAATTCAGATCCGAAAAATATTTCGAATGGTTTTTCTTTTAAAATGTCTAACAACCATGATACAAAATATTATACGGAAAAAGCGTCGCAAAGGAGCAGCTCTTTTGGAAAAAGCAAGTAAACCGTCAGGTGTTATGGTGTGGATGGAAATGTTCTCTCAAGACTTAACAAAACCATTTTTTGTGTAGAGTCAAAGGCTACTATCAGCAAAACATTTTGAAGCACATGATCAAAGAAAGTAAACGTCTTTACCTTCGAGGAAAGTTTTTTTTTCACCAAGATTTTGCATCATGTCATATTGCAAAATCAACTATAAAATTACTAAAAAATAAAAATAAATAAATTTCTTCCCTGTGAGAAATAGCTATCATCATCCCAACTGTGCTGCTTGCGAATATTTTTCTATGGGAATACAAAGCAATTAAATTGATGTAAAGTAAGAACACTTCAAGGGCTTCAAAAAGCAATCAAAGAGGAAGTTAGAAAAACTCTCCCCAAAATGTTCGAGAAAGCTCTTTTGGCTTGGCTACGCGTTTAATTAAAATGTACTATGCTAAAGGAAGCCATACTGAAAATTTCAAGTAAACAACTTTATTCAATAAAAATTTATGATGCTCTGAAAAGGGTCACGCTATTTTTGAATCAACCGGTACGTACTTTTTTTTCCATGATCCTTCCTTTAATATTTACCTTTTATTTGTTTTGTCAAAAAAAAAGTGCCACATTTTTAAATTCAATTTTCATTTTCGTTAAACATTGTTCATGACTTTCTGGGCATCCGTAAAAATTATATACGACTGCCTAATTTTTACAATTAAAGCATTTAAGTTATGGGAAAATAGCATGCACTCTTCTATAATGATGTAAAATTTACATCCATATATATTTAAAATTGTTCTGAAGATTAATTACGTTATATATTTACATATTCAGTCAGTGGCCCACACATGAATTTTTCAATGAAGGGGCGGAGGTCCAGTGTCATAAGTCCACCATTTTTGTATCATGCTCCAATACGTCGCCCAAAATATTCTTTTGATTTTGTCAATTTTCGGAAACAAAAAACAGTAAAAAATTAATTATAGAATATATAATTACCATTAACTAATAAAATTAATTATTAATAACAAATACTTAATTAAATTTTACGTACTATATACATAAGATTATAAGCAATCGAAAAAAAATCAAGGGCTTTGTGGGGGAGGTCCGAACCCGGAGACCCCTACCCTCTTGTGTGCGCCACTGTATTCGTGAATCTGTATAAAATTCAAATAAACGTCACATTTAATAGATGGCCTATTTTTTCAAAGAAATTAGCAGATTGAGACCTATTTTTTCAAAGAAATTAGCAGATTGAGAGCTATTTTTTTCAAAGAAATTAGCAGATTGAGAGCTATTATTATACTGAAGAGGCCATTAATTCTACATTTCAATGCACCATTGAATATTGTGTGAGTGTGCAAGTGAGTTAATTTAAGCGAAGTAATATTATCAATATCTTGTCATTATCAGTTTTCAGCAGTATGTATGTGAATATTTTTTGAAGTAAAAAAAGTGATAAGACGCGCTATGAGTTAGATGCTTTTTTTACCGGAATGAAACAGTCTCCTTTTCAGAGGCCGAAAAGCCGCCAACTGTGGTAGCCAGTTATTAATCTTTCTGATAATGTTAGGGTACCTGAACGACGATCTGACTTTATTACAAGTCTAACTGTCCCTGCTTGACAACCTCCCGGTGTATTATATAAGGGCAGAATCGCATAGCAACCGTTTCTCCCACTCATGAAGAGTGCTACGCGGAAGGTGGGAGAAAGTAACGGAATGAAGAGGATAGTTCAATTATAAAATCGAGAACAAAGGGAGAACTTTCATATCCAATTTTGAACAAAGTTGCACGTGTAAATGAAATGAAATACTAAGCAAAGACGAGTTTGAAACTGGAAAACGAAATTAAAGAAAAAGTCTTGGTAAGCGATTAAGCAAGGTATGTAATTAGAAACAAATGACATTACGAGAATATATATATATATACTTTCACCTGCATGGTTTGGATAATATAGACATCTCCATTCTTAGAATAGTTCCCGTTTTAAAAGATAGATTATGTTGGAAAAACTATTTTATTCATTTCTATAATACAACATATCCACATGGATTGAACACATTATATAATGGTAAAAATGTTCTGCAATGCATGCAGCAAAAAGATAACAAAGAATTTTTTTTTATAATTGTAACAATAATAATATTAATAAAATAACCAGAGAGTAAAATGAGGTAAAAGGAATAAAAGAAATAGTAGAGATTCCAAGGATATTACAGCTAAAATTAATAAAATATGTAGTGATTTTGAAACAGCTTATAATATTAATCAAATAAAAAATTTCATGTTTGGTTTGAACAAAAAGGAAATCAAACTTATTGATGATATACTTAGTTATGATAATTTTAAAGACTGTCAAGCCTTACATGTTATGAAAGATTTTTATAATTTCTTAATTAGTAAGTTTAATATATCAATAAATGATAATGTTTTAAATTCTACAACTGAATACTGTAACATCCTTTTCATGAATAAATCCTATAATCACTTAAACTTTACTAATGTGTTTGAGAAATATATTCAATATTTCCAATTAAAAAACATCAAAATTAAAAAGGCTTTTAAATATAATAAGAAAATTGGTAGATCCATCTTTAACTACAGTTCTTTTGATTTGCAAAATAATAATAATATTGTTTGTAATTGTCATAATTATGTAGATTTCATTGATGAACATCATAAACATGTCATATCATGGTATACATGGTAATTTAAATATTATTAAAGATAAAACTCTTAGAGAAATAATGGTTAAGGGTACAGGCTTTAGATTAATGCCTTCTAATAATAATAAAGCTATTAAAGCACAAGCTTCTAAAGATATTAATAACTTCATTACAAAAATAGCAATTAAATACAACTTTCCTCTCGAAGCTTTTAATGAGTTTAAATGCAAAGTTTTATGTGATTAAGCTGAACTATAAAACCGATAAAAATATTACGTACAAAGATATAAAACACCAAATTTCAAATCTTTAAAAAGATTTCATTATTGTTTATGTAGATAAAGTTCCGGGCAACTATGCAATAATTTGCAAATGGTTTTATAACTTTATACTTGACGAACAGTTTCAAAACAATAGCGCGTTTATTAAATCTAATAGCAGCAGTAGAGAAATCATTAACCATATTTCAGCTTTTTATAAAAAACTAGACTTATATACAAAGAATAACAATTTTCCTTCTATTTTTCTAACACCAAAATTTCATAAGTGTCCAATTAAATTTAGAACTATTACTAATGGTTTTAATACCTATATTACACAACCAGGCAAGGTGTTGCAAAAAGTTATACAACACACTCTAGACAATATCTCAAACTCCATTATTGTAAAAAATAGTAAAGACATCGTTGAGAACATGCAAGGCAAGTGTATGAAATCTTTACATAACTTTGACTTCGAAGACTTATTCAACTTTATTGATATAGAGGATATGATTTTAGTACTTAGAAATGTCTATATTAAATTTTCATTAAATAAATTGATAAATTATGATAAATTTAATACTATTATACAATTAGTTTTGAAAGAAAATTACATATTTGATAATAACTATTATTATCAACAAATAAATGGTCTGCCACAAGGTGGCCCAGCAAGTAATAGTCTGGCTAATATTTATTTACACTATTACGAGAATGAAAAAATTGATAGACTCTTTTTACTTTTTCAGATACATCGATGATTTAATTATTTTCAGCAATAAAATTGACTTTACTCCTAATTTAAAGTATTATCCACTCTACTTGAAATTAATAAAAACCAATTGCAATTTAGAGTCAGCAAACTTCCTAGATCTCCAATTAAAAGTTGAAAATAATATGCTAAAAAGTAATATTTTTGATAAAAGAGACTCTTTTGATTTTGATGTTATAAAATTGCCATATTGGAATAGTTCCCTTCACATTTCAATTTTTAGAAATATTATTCTAAATTATATAAAAAGAAATAAAGATTTAGTATCTGAAGAAGTTTTAAAAATTAATAATTATAAAAAATTCTTTCAAAGTTGCCTAGACTATGATTATCCAGCTAATTTTATATATAAATATATGTCTTCAAAATTATAGCTATTTAATTATTATTACTTAATTTATTCAGTTCCATTTAGTTTATAGTATATTATTCTTAATTTTCTTATAATAAGTTTAGTTACTAAAAATATATATAGAGATGGCGCCATTATTTTTAGTTATGCTGGGTTTTTTTTGTGCTTGGCGTTTGTATACTCTTGGAATCGGAATACATCGGGTAAGATTTTAGTTTTTTCACACATTTTCATTATTATTACTTATGGTCATAATCATTATTAACCTCTATTGCAAATATTTTTGTTTATACATATTTATATTTGTCTATTTCGTCCGGATTCCTATAGTAATTTAATTTTCCTAATTCTATTCTATTGATGTTATATTTACCCACGTGGGTTTTTGGGCCTTTGCCTTGGTTTATCTCCTATGCTATTATGTCGCAAGTTTCCGCTGAAGGGGAAGGTTGAGATCTCGCAAAACACTGTTTAACCCTGTTTCGCTGTCCTAAGCCAGTGACAGCTCGGGAAACCATAATAGTTTTTTCCACTCTAGTTATATTTCTCTTTTTTGTTTTGCAATGGTTCCATGTTCTTGGTTCTTTCGGTTTGTTCTTAAGATGTTTTAGGATTTATTAGTCTTCTTTTAATTCATTTACTGCTATATATATATATATATATATACCCTGCTAATTTTCTTTGTAACTATATTTCTAATGATTTTTTGTGATACAATTTGTATTAAAGTAATTATTTACTGTTATTATGTTTTTGTAATTTTTTAAATTTAGACAATATCTAATTTATCCTACAATTATTAAATAGATGGCGCCACATGCTTGCTTTTATTATTATTATTATTATTATTATTAAAAATCTTTTAATATATATTTTTCAGAGTTTCATTTTAATTTTTGCTAATTTTATGATTTTTATTTTGATTTTTTAAAAAGTATATATATATATTTCTTATTATCGTATATTGTATCGCAATTAATCGTTTCTTATATCGTATCGCAGTAACTTTATGCGGTTCTGCTCTCCCTATTTGGCGGGAACACGATAATGCACTCTCGGCCATCGTTACAAATCCGTTTTAGTAGGTTATGTTTATGTTCATATATTCTTGTTTAATGACTTAATAATTAAATTTTACGTATAGAACTCTTTTCCTTTTCTCTTGGTACATAGTATGACAAATTACAGGTGAAGGTTGGCGCCGCAAAACTTGTTTAAACCTGCAATCCTGGTTCCTAAGGCCAGGAATTTGTCTTTATACTGTGTGCCTACTTCCTACTTTTTTAGTTATCTTAGGTTTATAACTATATGATTATTTTTATATTTTTGTTTATATGTATATGTATATGTGTGTATAAATTTATATATATGTGTATGTATATGTATATGATTATATATTAAAAATTCTTATATTGGATTATATATATATATATATATATATATATATATATATATATATATATATGGGGGCATTTTGCGTGTGTGAATGTTAGAGAATAAATAATAACTACAAAAAATAATCTTCCATTTTTTTTTAATAATGAAATATCTTGTCCTATTAAGAAAAGTATAAGATTTAAATATGCAGTTGTGCAAATAAAACACTGATGGGAAGATTTCTTTTCCTTTTTATTTCTGTTGAATTTTACGAAGTTTTGATTACAAAAATCTGGGAAAGCTCAAGTTATTTGAAAAAATAAGCAGCTAGTCTACAATTAAAAAAAAAGGAATATCAAATCTTAAAAAGCAACATGTTTACGAATAAATATGTTTTGCGCATGAAACAAGCAAGTTCCAAAGTGAAATTGAACCCAGACTCTTCTGATTTACTGAGGGGACATGCAGTACTTGAGCGGAAACTATCCTAATAATTTACATTCGGATTACATCTTATTAATTTCAGGTTCTGAATGAAATTTGTGATTTCTTAAGCAATGATCAGTGGATTGTTAGATATTCGATTATATTTATAGCTTTGCTCTAATTTCATAAGTGGGAAGCATCTTGTAGATTGAAACTGTAAGTAGTCTTATCGCATAACAATGTTTATCCACTTAATAGAAAATTTACATAAATACTTTCACAACAATTAAATTAAATTTTTTCATAGGAAATGTAAGTTGAGCGTTAGTAGGCCGAATGAGAGTAATTGTTGGGGGTTTGGGGCCCAAGATTCCCAGATTTGGCAATGTTGCTTTGTACAAGGTATGCATGGGATCTAGATTTAGTGAAAGAAAAGGTGGAAAAAAGGCAGGTATTTCTTGATAAGGATTAGGCTCTAAAATAGAAAAATATATCTAAGATATACTCGTGAGTTTGCCCTCAGTTTATTAAAAATAGTGAACCCCATAACAGAACGATACGAACACCTTGTTACCTCGAGGATGTAGATTCCGTTCATTTCTTAAAGATAATAAGAAATAAGATCAAACTACACTACGGGGTTTAATGACTTGATATCTCTATTTTCATCTCGAATTGAAAAATGTTTTAAAAACGTTAAAATTAATTTTTCAACTCTAATAAGCGTGTTAGAATCGGCACTTTTTAATTAAAATATACAAACATAAATTAGAGAAAATTACGTTAAGAATTCAATTCAGTGCCAAATCTTTTGTAATTTTATCAAGAATATTGCTAATGGGTCAGTCATTTTAATATCGTTGAAAAAGAGAGGTTTGTTTTTTTCTCTACTTCAATAAAAATTTCGTTTGGTGACATTATAAGATGTGTAATAAATTGATTCATATGTGCATTCTGTTCGGTAAAAAAGAAATTTTGAAATGAATTATTTTAGATTATACAAAATGCCGGTCATATCCAATATTCCTTATAAAATTTCCCAGATTCTAAAGAAGGATAAAAAAATATAAATTCGTGTATTATTTTGTTAAGATTTGAAAATCAGTCGAATGAGCTGCAGGAAGCGAAAAGGCTGAAATTCTGCATCAAAATTATTTTAAATCGCAATTTATCATAAGTGATAGATAATAATTTGAATCATAGATAAGTATGAAGAGTGTAGCAAAAAAATTATATACCTGCACAAGTACAGTCTTCGTCCACTTCTTTGTTTTACAGAGACTAAACAGTTGTGACGGAGCACATAAATTATTGTTTTAATGTTGTACAATATTCCAAATAAGAATTATTATTAAATAGTTTTTATATATTGCTGAAGGAGTGATTTTGAATGAGTTATAATTTAGTGTGTTTTCTGATTGACTTTATTACGCATTTTGTCAATATTACTACGTGCTCAAATCTTACACGAAAACTAAGCCTTGTCTACGTTCCTTTTACATGCTGAAGAAGAGGGGAATAGCAAAAATATGTTTTAATCACTTTAGAGTTTTCAGAAAAAATAGAAATTCTTTAAATCGGCTAATCACACAGACGATTTTAAACTAGAAACTTAAGTAAAAATTGTGAGTAATATTATTTTCATCTCGTATCTTTAAAATATGCATATATGTGTGGCAATTGTATAAGGTTTAGTCAGAGATAAGATGACTCTAAATATTGTAATAATTCATATTTAACAAATATTAACCTAAGGCATATGTTTAAGTTTGTAATTTTTTCTTAAAAAGAAGTAAATATTATTTAAGAAATTATACGAATTATAATGTATTGAGTGACCACTTTATTATGACCACCCGTCATATCTCATTCGGCTAACTTTTGCCTTCAATACAGGCTTGATTCTTCTTGGCATGGACTCTACAAGATTTTGATGGGTCGTTTGAGAAATCTGAGCCATGCTTGAACAGCACTTTCCTGTGGTTTGAGATTGGATGGTGATGTAAATTTAGATGTGTCAGATGGATTTTTCAATAGGATTAAAATCTAGTGATTGTGGGGGGGGGACAACTCTATGAAGTGAAGTCTCTGTTATGCTTGCTTCTCAAACTAATCTTATACAATACTCGCAACATGGTAGGACGTACTATCCTGTTGAAAATCTCCATGAGCATTACAGATCGTATACCATAATTTTCCTTTTCAGACACAGTCTTTTGCCTGACATTCCAGTCTTGATACACATTCACAACTCTCGAGAACATTTCACAAATATGGCGGTTTCTCTAACACTTGTAGCGTACATATATGAGCTCCTATAACCAATCTACGTTAAAGGACTGTTTGATCACATTTCCCCCCATATATATTCATAAACAATACACCTACACTAGTGTTTGAGGAACTACGCTTTCTTTTAAACTAATCTAGAGCTCTAGCAGAGACACTGCAACACCAATGCCGATTTGAGCTTATTTCGGGCCCTGGGCGCAGATCTAAAGGCCCCCTTGGCACTGGAGGATCGAAATTTAAAACCAGAAAATCTGGTTAAATCCAGCTTATCCGGGCTCCTGGGCGCCCGCCACAAGCGCCCAATGGATAAACAGGCACTCTGCGACGCAATAGCTCTTTTGCAAAAAACTGTCAAGTGGTCATAATAAAGTGGCCGCTCAGTGTACATGTTTGTTTGCAAACATTAATTTTACATTTATAGTTCATTGTCTTTCTCTCAGTTTAAAATTGGACCCATTATAAGAAATCAAATCATCCATTTCAATTATTTACCAAGCTATTTGCTTTGTTGTAGATCTTTCCTTAGCAATCGGCCTCTCAAAATCTCATGTGGCCGCGGTAGCCGAGTGGTATAGGTATCGGATCGTGGCTTGCCTTGTCACGAGTTCGAGCCTAATACCACTCCACCGTGTAGGGCAGCGATGAAAGTTAAATTTGTCGAGAACCGAAACGTCCTCCCGTTGGTGTGGTAGTTAGGAGAAGGGGGTGCCAGCTCAGGTCGTCCACGCCACTTGACCATGGTTCAAAATTACGTGGTCCGTCGCCAAAAGCCCTCGTGTAGTTGAACAGTGCGACGTTAATATTCAATCAATCAATCTCAAAAGCTCACGAAGCTTAGAGTATGCGGGAGTGATGCCAGCTCAAGTGTCTTCCTTGTCACTTGACCATGGTTCAAAAGAACGAGGTCCGTCACCAATAGCACTCATGCAGCTGTATAGTGCAACGTTAATAAACGCTCGCTTACACAAAAACTCATAAAGATTTATTTTTCAAAATCTCAAAAAAACACAAAATTTATTTAAAAACAACAAACTTTTGATTATTCCAAAGTTTTTTATATGATTTTATTATTAATGCTTCCTTTTTTTTAATTTTTTTTTGAAACATGACCCAAAAATTTCACGTTAAAATACATTATTTTAATTTCACCTTCATTTTCTAATTTCAATTCATTTTCCTCGAAATTATTAATTAATTTCTAGTTACTCATGAGATTGTTCACTTCTTTTTTTCTGAATCTTCTCAGGACCTACTTCATAGCAACAAAATTCGGTGAGGCTGAGACATTATCGAAATTTTAGCTTTCTTTTTGTGCCATTTTTAATAGCTCTCTTCTTATTTTATGGAGGGGTGTTAAAAATTACTCATTCCCGCCATTTTTGTGACATCCAACATATATTTTTAATTAAGAAAAAGTGGATTTATTTGAATTATATACTATTTAACAGGGTATCAAATGGTTTTTTTTCTATGAAGAGCGTTATTCTGTAACTATTAGTGAAAAAAAAAACTTCCCAAAAAAACTCAGTCATCAAAAAAAAAATTTTTTTTTACTATATCTAAATGAATTGTCCTAATTATAAGATAGTAAGAAAGAAATATGCCACTGTGGTTTTGAATCATATATCCAGTTAGTTTTATAAAAGTTCTTATTTTTTACTTAATTTTTCAATATGTTCTTATGAGTTTTAATTCATTCACACACAATTTTACGAGCCGCTGTACTTAAAATAGTAACTTAAGTCTACTATTTCGTAAACATGATGTTAAGATACTATTTTTAATTCTAATTTCCAACTAATGTATCCGATCCTCCGATATTTTCTTACAGAAAAAAATTTGCAACGTATTAAGGTTTTCTCTAAAACATTAATCTAAAAAATTCTAATCAAATGAATAACTTTTTGGCTAGCTATTATTTATCTTGAAATTACTGGAACGAATTGCTTTACAATATATTTACTGTAATTTATTCATATCAGCCTAAATAAAGGGAGTTACGATTTTTCAAAATGTCCCCGGCTTCGCTTACTTTAAAAAACCAGCTCTTTAATTGGTCTAATGAAAGAAAATCCTTTTCTCTAAGCCGCTTTTCGTTTTTTTTAAAACAATTATCTAATGATTTCAAAAGATAAAAAAGCATTACGAGAGAGAGAGTCTTAAGTTTCAGTTTAGAAAAAAATAACTTTTTCAACTACCGGATTACAAAATCTTACCTTCCTTAACGTTATAAAAAATATGGATTATTTATTAATTTATCTTATTTGAAGATAAAAGAGTGGAGAAATTTTATGCGATTCATCATTACCGGACATTTCACTCGTTTTTTGTGACCAATGTATTATTCTGGGATAGTTTTAAAAATTGTTGTCTGAAAAAACGGCAGAATAATTTTTATTTTTTTTTTTCCAAATGAGGTTGTGGATTGGTATTTTTACCATTGCGGACCTAGTATATTCCCCGGGAGCTAGTATCACTTTTTAGTGCTGCACCATTTAGATATATACCAGGGGTTGGCAACCTTCTAACTAGCGTGCCAAACCAATCTACCAATATGATTCAGCGTGCCAAACCAATCTACCAATATGATTCAGCGTGCCAAACCAATCTACCAATATGATTCAGCGTGCCAAACCAATCTACCAATATGATTCAGCGTGCCACACAGTAGGACATGTTTGAAACAATTCGATAATGCATGCAGAATTAAAGAATAAATGTCAATAATTTATATTTAGTTTTATGATGTATTGATTTTACATCATTTAATAATATTTCTTAACATAAAAATAAACAGCATAAGAGATACATAGCTATTTCTTCAACAAAAATTTTTAAAAAGTAAAATTGTACATATATTATGTATTTTTAAACAAATTTATTAAAATAAGAAATAGACAACTTAAAATATAAGTATTTCCCTTCATTACAGTTACATACATAAATAAAATTTTAATTCGAACCTAGGGGTTGCACCGCTCTACTTTCATATCGCAAAGTCAAAGGTTTAATGTGACTTTCAATCTGACACGATTCTGATCATTCAGCTGTTAAACAATTTCTTTGCAGATGCGAAATATTTTTCATATGAGGAAAGTCTTTTTACTTTTTGATATGTAGAACCAAAAATGGAAACCAAAATGTATGCAATTTTCTCTCTTCAAATAATTAAATTTCTCCGGCAAAGACATTCAATAATTTACAAAATAGCTGTAAATTTATCTTTAGATTTATCTTTCAGACTTTTAAAAAGTAAAATTTGATATAAAAAAGATATGGACTTTTCGTAATTCCGTAAATGTCCATAATTCGGAAGGTTATTGTCAAATATAAGACCATTACAAATTTATCAAATTCCATCCTCTCAAAAATGGACAAATTTGTACATGAGTGCCACAGGTTGCGGATCCCTGGTATATACCAATTGCTGCAATGTAATTTTGACGCCCAGTTTCATTTTCATTTTCATAGGGAGGCGTCTGAAATCTGACCATTCAAAATTGTACTAGAAATTTAATTTGGCCAAGAGCGCCTAAGCCAAACAGGCACTTTTAGAGATCTTTAACATGCTGCACAGTCATACGACGTGAATGTTGTCGATTTTTTGCATCATTAAAACCCATCGACTTGGGCCTGGGTCGATCCTGCAAACTTGAGAGTACAAGACAAGCGCCTAACCAACTACAATACTTACAATACCGGTGCAAAATAAAAATAATAGGTATTAAAATGTTAAACTTTTATGAATAGTTATTTAACGCAAAATATTTAACGAGACTATATATTTCTTAAACTTATAACATGTAATAAATGTGATATTTTTAAGTATTAAATACAAATCTGAATTTTTTAGTTATAGTGGGTCATTTATGTGCTGATCATAATATAATTCCCCCAGTATTACCTTTCTAACATCTTCAGTTTTATACATAAAAACAGTATGGAAAAGTATTACAGAATAACTGATTTACTAAACAGAGAGCACATTTAGATCATTCTAAAATTCTTATCAAAATTATATTTTTAACTAAAATTATTTATTGAAGTTTACATAGAATAATCAAGTAACATTTAAAAAAAAACTAAAAGAAGTTAACTAATATTTTTTTCAAAATAAAAAAAATCAATTTAACTAATAAATGCTGATCATCGTACGAATTTACGAAAGTAGTTAATTGATATCAATTGATGAAATTTGTTATTTATTATTGTGTCTTAGATGGATCAATTGATAGCTTATTAACGTCACACTTAGAAATAATACGAATAAAATTACCAATAAAATTTGTTCAACACGAATAAAAGTAATTTAAACGTGCAAACATAATTTAGGAAAATTCTTATAGTGTGTGTTACCGAAACACTTATTCTAATAAAATGCTCGTACGTTTTGAATGATATTTTCAAAAGTTCTTCTATTGAGTCATGTATTGGACCCATAGATTTTTTTTAAATTACGCTAATAATTTATAAGATGCAAACATGTGAAGCGTATTAGTATGGAAACAACTCGAATTGTAAAAATTACTCGGATTGTAAAAAACATAAAATGCAGCTATATTGAAAAGAATCAATAAGTGCTTAAGGTATCTGACCACGTTCGCAACCGTGATTTTGCAAAAGCGTATAAAATAATAATAATTATTATATTTAATGTCACTTAGATTAGAAAATGTATATAAAGAATTGTTTTAAGATTAGTATTACAATAAAAAATTATTTAAATACAATATTTTGACAAAAAATGAACATAGAATGACCCATTTTCAAAATATTCTCCTTTTGTGAAAAATGCTTCTATTATAATAATATTTTGCTTGCATATAGCTCAGACCTCTGTAGAGAGGCTCAACTAGAATGTTTGAAATATATAACTTATAAGTGGATTTATATATATATATATATATATATATCCACGTTTTACGACAACAGAGGGGAGAAATTTTAAGAAAAAACGCCGATAATTATTTCAATTGGTTGTAACTCTGAAAATAATGTGAATTTTTCAAAAATCATAGTTCAGACTCTCTGGAGAAGCCTTTGTTTTATATAAGCAAAATATTATTATTTTAGAAGCATTTTTTATAAAAGGAGAACATTTTTAAAAAAGGTTATTCTAGGTTAATTTTTTGCCAAAATATTGTATTTAAATAAAAAAAGTTTTTGTCAAAATGTCCTTAAAACAATTTTATACATGTATTCTAATCTAAATGACACTAAATATCATGAAAATTGTCCATTTATGCGCTTTTTTAAAATCACGGTTCCGAACGTAGTCGGATACCTTAAATGCATTTATGTGTTGTAATCGGCCTGCGGATGATGAAACTAAATTACATAACGATTCGTTTCACAAAGTTATCAATAATTTGTTTCGTAATCAATTGATGTGATCACAATTGGTGATATCAAATAAAAAGTAAATAATTAATCGCTAAATCAACATTGAAACTTATTCGGACAGATACTGCGAAAAGAATGCATTTTAAAATTCTTGTAAAATTTCTCAAAGGTGTGTTACATCAAAGCTTTACCAAAGTAATTACTAACAAGTAACATAAAAAAATAATTTTTTGTCAATTCCTACTTAGGGCAACAAAGAAAAATTTTTTATTTTAGTTACTTTTTATTAAATAATTACAATTAATATAAATATGTATATACACATATCACGGAATCACAATATTAAATATCATAACACCTTTTTAATTAACATTAAAGATTTTTTAACCACATTAAATTTGTAATTACAGTTTTTAACAAAAGTTGAAAAAAACGGTAAGAATTCATCTTAAAATCAGCGTAAAAGGAATACTAACGTCTAACTAGCATATGATTATTTAGGTAAAGTTAACTATTCATCACAAATTTAACAAAAGATGTTTTATCCAACGGTGTGCCATCTAGAGCAGTGATCCTCAACCCCCGGTCCGCGGACCGGTACCGGTCCGTGGATCAAATGGTGCCAGACTGCCTAAGGAACATTAAACTACTGCTATTTTATTTAACGAGGTGCATTTCTCTCGGATTTGCACAACTTTCCACGGAAATCACTTTATATTCCACGTTAAATCACTTTTATTCATTTTTGGTGTAACTATATTTTATTCTGAAGGCATATTTAAATGTAACCAAATTAAAATTGTTCAATCAAAACAATCTAAAATATAAACAATCAACGTGTCCCACCCTCAGCGGGCCGCGGTAAAATTATCAAACGTTGACCGGTCCGCAGCGATAAAAAGGTTACGGAGCACTGATCTAGAGGAATAATATCAACTGGAATATATCTCTTAAACTATAATAAATTAATTAAATTCAATTAATGAATTAATATTTGAAAAAACTGTATTAACATCAAGTGCCATCTACTACAAGTTTAAAAAAATGTATTTTTGAACCTGAGTGGATGAATAAAAAGTATTTTCTTAGCGATTGAAAATTTGAACAAAATATATAAATAAATATATATAGGGAGAGTGTGAACTAATAGTAGGATTTGAAGAATGCACCAAAATACCAGAGTAATATCAAAACAACATTATCTGTAGAAGGTATTTTTCGTATTCACACACACACACAATTTTAAAAGAAAACCAGAACAAACCAAGTGAAATTCAGTTTCCAAAGAACACTTTGAGGTAGTTTACAGGAAATATAATAGTCTATATTTTTTCACGCGTTTTTGTAATTCCTGCTCAAATAAATAGAATTACATACAGTTACCAACGAATTCCTTTGTGATAATTCCCATAAGAAATATTTCAGCTCGTCCTTTTTCGCACATTTAAGTAACTGTAGCGATTAATCTAGTGTGCACTCTGTACATAACAAACTGAGTATTTACTGCCAAAACTCTCCTTTTACTAATAATCTTTCTTCTTTTTTTTTCAACCTGTGGAAAAGCAAAGAGGAAATTTATTCCGTCCCAGAAAAGAGCAGCGAAACTCCGAACTGTGGTAAATTTCCAGCGGTGGAGCGAAAATTATTTGCGGAGCGCACAGCCGATTCATTAATAGCGAGTACGGACTTGGAATCCTGTTTTGTCCCGGACAAGGAAAAGGCGTGTCCGGGACTGCGAGTCAGGCCGGATGGGCCGCCCTGTCAATAGCACTTCCTTCGAGACTGATTGCTCCGCTCTCGCTCCCATTTTTCTGATCTTAACTTCTCTCCAAACTCTCGACTGTCCTTTTTTCTTTTTTTTTCTCTTCCCCTCTCCTCCTTCCTTTCCTCTTACGTTTTTGAAAATGGTTGAAGAGGTAAAAGTTGAGAGGAAAAAGTTTTAGTTTTGGGAAAATAAATTTTGGGAACGTATTTTCCTGAAGAATTCAACCTTCTTTACCATCAAAGTGGGATACAAAAGACTGGGTTTTCCATAGATGAAACTCTTAAAAAAATGGAACCCTCTTCATTTTTTTTGGAAATACCCCTCCTTCTACTACTTATGGATATGAATTCTCTTATATTTTAAAAAAATACTGGAAAGAAAGAGTTTCACTGTTTGGAAGATATATATATTGTTCATCCGTCTTTTTAAAGCGATAGAAATTTAATAGCGATATGAATAATCTTGCTCTAAATACTTCAATACCGATACATTTTGTTGTGAAATTTTACTTGTAATTTTTTTTTAATTGCACAAGAAAAATGTGCACAAATAATTTTTATAAAGTGGGTGTGCTTATAAGCCATCCTTATTGTACATTAATGGGAAATTCTTAATGAATAATTATAAATTATTTAGCGAAAAGAGAAAACATACGATAATCGGATTACATACGAGCTAAATAAGTATCTAAAGCTCTCTTTGAAATTGTCCAACTACTATTTTCGAAGTCATGAGATTTCCATTTTGAATAAGTTCTGAAACAATATTAGTATATTAATGTATTCCTCTGATAACGTGGTTTTTTTTTAGTGGAAACTCAAACAAAACTATTTTTGAAAATAATAATACATTTTAAAGTTATTTAGTTCTAAGTGTGAATGTTAGATGCACAATAAAAATTATTGATTTATTTAAGGAAAATTTAAAAAGAATGCTTTTTACAGCATGTCGCAACATTTTATGACTCTGGTTAAAATAAACGTTGTTCTAGACACTGGCGTAGCTAGTCCTTAGTGGGCCCTGTATCAAAATTTCTTGGACGCATTTTTAGCGGCCCCTTAACATGTTACAATTTTTTTCTTACATATGTTGGGGCTTTTGTAGTTGGGGGGAATATTATATTGATACGGTGGTATAGCTGCGCCCCTGGTTCTAAATCTACTCGAAAGCTATTTGTCCTTATAATTGTGAACCACAATTATCTGAGTTAGCTTCTCAATCAGCCAACTTTCAGATCACAAGATGCGTCTTAGGCTCAGTTTCACTTTACCGTGAAATAGCCCATTATTCCATGCAATGGTTTTTTGGTAGAATCAACAAAACTTGAACTCATGATTCGACATACATAATGGATCGCGAAGCTACAAGACGGCAGCATCTCTCATTACTTTATGTGACTCATTTTCTAAGTTAAAATTTCAAAAATCCTAATGGGCAAAACATAACTCAAAATTTTAAAATTTAAGTTGATTTAAAAGAAAAAACATTTACCAATGCATAATTATGTAACAATGATAGCTACAGAAAACACATAGTTGAAAAGATCTTAGAGATACAAGTAAATAAGCACTTAAAAAAATACCATTGAAATCATGTTACCGCGTATTTACTCGAATCCAAGCAGCACTTTTTTTCCAATGTTAATGCTACTGAAAATCAGGAGTGGCTTAGAATCGAAGGAAATTAAATTTGTTGGATGTGGTATTTAGAGCAATTACCGATTCATGTATGTAATTAAAAGCTTATAATACTGATAAAATAACTATATTCACTTATTAGTTCTCATTTAAAATTTATTTTAATTTCGTAAAATTGGACATCGATAAACTATTTTACACTATTTTTTTCATTTTTCATAAAATCTAGTTAAGAATTTGGGATGTGGATTAGAATCGGTGGTGGCTTAGATTCGAATAAATACGGTGTATATAGACGGGTTCGATCATGCTCGGATTAAATTAGTTTATCATTTTTGTCCAATAGTAAGATAAAAGTCCTTTTAATTCAATTCTATATGAAATATTCACGAAACAAGTGACAGCACATGCAAAATTGTTACAACTTTTCGTTCTGTTTCCCAAACAAATTTTTATAAAATGCAATAAAATTAGAGAAATAAAACATTTGCGAATAAATGGTACATAGTTTTTTAAATAAACGAAATAGCGCACATTTAAAATTTTTATTAGTTCCCCTATATCCAAACTGAAATCATTAAAGCGACAACTAACCGTTCCTTGTTATTTGAGCTCTTCGACATTTAAATGCAGAATAAAAGCTGTGCTGTACCGAAAGCAGACTCATCGAAGTTGACAAACTACACATGAATACGTTCTCTGTGCTTTTAGATACTCTTCTTTTAAGTTGCAGGTTTCGAGTTTCAAATTTTCTTCCCTCTTGAAGACACATGTCGCCATACCACAAGTGAACAGTATGACACGGGCCTCTCTATTATTATGAATAGAACCCTTTTTAAATAGTTAAAGAAAACATTTCGTATCCCTTTCACTAGATTGGGTTTTTTTGACAGGTGGGATTCTTTCTAACTGTGAGACCACGGAAGTACGTAGGCATTGTAAAATGACTCTTAAACAGGAACTTTAAAAAACTATTCAAACAAAATTCTATTGAAATTTTGAAATGAGAAATGTTACTGGCACATAATATCATATTAAAATGACATTTAAAGTATCAAATGTTTGCATGTGAGAGCTCTGAAAGAATTTCTATGCACCGTACTTACTCGAGTCTAAGCCCTGCTATTTTTCCAGTGTTAATGCTACTGAAAATCGGGCGCGGCTTAGAATCCAAGGCAAAACGTTTGTTGGATGGGAGAAATTGAGTTTCTATTTCCTTTTAAAAAGAAAAACGTAACTGTCCATTCTTCCCACTTGCATTGATGACACGCTTATCCATTCTGCAGTTTATCTCCAGTACTCAGACTATCCTAACCATTGTTGTCTGCTTTAATTTAGGAAATTTTTTTATACGCTTTCTTTTAATCACCTAAATGTCAAAGATATCGGTAATAGTGTCAAGACGAATTCAATATGACGCAAGTATGAAAAGAGAGGCAATCTTATAGGCAGAAATAAACGGAAACAGAGCAGAGGCCGTTGGAAATTTGACACGGATGAAACAAATATACGTCGATGGCGTAAGAAAAATGATATTTTTGCTTGCAAACGCTCAATAATCTTTTTTTTAATTATTCTTTTATATTCTTCTATAAAGCATTCTTTTAAAAAATGTTGCATAACAAATGCACTAGATGGCATAGAAGACGACACCCTATTTATTGATGAACCTTTCACACAATTTTTTATATTTTTTCTCAAAAACGTGTAGAGATTTGGGGGTGCGGCTTAGAATCGATGGTGGCTTGGATTCGAGTAAATACTGTTTATTTATTTAATCCTATGTCATATGAGCCATGAAAATGAATTGAATTTATAAAGGAAGAGAGAGTTACGTAAGTGTATAACGCGATTAAGAGTTAACATGCTTCTTAAGACTAATGTTGCACGAGAATTGCATCTTAGGGTTAAAAATTACAGTTCAATTTGAAATTTCCGTTCCATTTTAAGTAAGAGTATCACTCAGAACCTCTTATGATCCCTAAATGAATAATTCATAAACTTTATCAGTATGAAGAACGAACACATATCCATGTCTTGTAAGGATTCAAATTTCGAATGCTTGCATTATAGTTAAGCATGCAATGGCACCACTGGCGTAGCTAGCTCTGAGGGGGCCCTGTATCAAAATTCTTTCGGGGCCCTTTTTAGATATGGAAGCCTTGTTAGTGGACTGTAGTTACACATGTTGGGCCCCTATAGCTTGGGGGCTCCATATCATTGATACGGCGGTAGCTACGCCCCTGAATGGCACTGATATAGAAGATTACTTAAAACGATCGATATCATTTTCTTGAAGCAGAAGAAAAACTATTAGTTCTAACTTTATTTTTCGTTTCCCTGAAATCTGGTGAAAAGAAGTCTATTTGGAATAGCAAGTTTTAAAGGATGTATTACATTATCAATATATTTTATTCCTAAATAAGGTTAAACTATTTATGTCTGGAGATTCAGACATTGGAATATTATAATTCGTGTTCGATATGTCTGTTTTTTATTATCATCATGAGCTTTGGTCTAAGAACAGAAAAATGTGACCTTGTGAAAAGCTAAGGCTTGATTCAACTACATTATTGTTTACTTTAATGCTCGTCATTTTTACTAGCTTTTCATTTCATGCAAAAAGAGGGGGATAGAGATTAAGAACTTTCTCATTCAAGGTCATTTTTTTAAAAAAAATTGCAATAGATAATTTGATATGAATTTTCAGTTTTTTTCAAAAGTCTATGTGTTTTTCAGTTTGACTTTTGTGCATTTCTACATCATTACATTTTAATTGTATGTATTTTTTTCATTTTCTAACAATATTGAAGAATTTTATGAGAATATTTCAGAAAGTATATTAAAGTAAATATCAGGTAATTTTCTCGCATAAAGTAGCAAGTTTTATATATATATATATATATATATATATATATATATATATATATATATATATATATATAAGTAAGAATATTTTATAAAACTCGAGATATTTTGCAATTTATCTAGACGCGCAAGTATATTTTAAAGAGCATTTATCAGCGAAATAATGACTTTTACTTTCATAAATTTAATGAAATGTACAAATTTTAATGCAGATAAGGCCTTAAACACTCAAAACAAATTCCAAGCTTTCAAAACTTTTCAGTGTTTATTTTATTTTTTTAATGTTAGTTTTTTAATATTTTTACACCTAACGATAAAAGCAATGTGTTTCAAAAATTCTCATTTTCAAATTAAAGGGAGTTAAAGAATTTATGAATGAAAAAAATATCTATAAGAGTATTAAATGAAAATCTTTTATTCAAAGCGATTAACTCAATTACTCAATATTAGTTTTTACTCTATAATTATATACCAAAGAGTGGTTTAATTTGATCTTAATTTACAACGCACTCTATAGCAACACTACGGCTATTAGGGTCAGATTTCGTAATTTTGAACCGTGATCAAGTGATGATGATATCTGAGCTGGCACCCCTTCTCCAAACCTCTACTCCAGTTCAACGAAAGGACTTTGAGCCTCGATAGATTTAATGTGTATCAACCGCTCTCTACACAGTGAGTCTTCATTGGCACTAGGTTTCGAAACCACGACAAGATAACGCCGAACACGAATTCGTGACCATGACCACTTGGCTACCACAGCTGCATACCAGAAAGTGTTGAAAGTTATTGAAAAGCATCTCGTTTATAGGAGAGAAAATTCCCGAAATTATATATATATAGTGATGAAATTTTATCTAGAAATTCAACAGAGAGGTAAAATCACTTAAAAGAATAAATAAAATGATAAGCTCTCAGAGAGAGAGAGAATTAAAATTGAAATCGCTGAATCTATTACTGAAGTCTTACATTAAGAAAAAAAAGTTAAGCTAAGCTAAGAAAAAAAATTTAATGGTACAAAAATATCTAAATTTCGATAATTATTTCTAACTTTCAATTAAAGTTTGTAAAATGAAGAATTAATTATCCCTAAACGATTTTGCTACATCTATTTCTATATTGTGATCACGACACATAAATTTATACAAAAAAAATTTCTTCGTAATTCAAGATTATTTTATTCCTAAGAAAATAGAATTATATAACTTATGCCAAGCGTAATAATACACAAAATGCCACATGTGTGTGGCACGATTTATTACCATCTACAAATGCCACAAAACACCGCCTAATTATTTTAGTCATCTTGCCAGTATCCGCTTTTTTCCTCTCTTTATCAATGAAACTCTCAAGGCGAATAAACAGCATTCGCGTTTTTGAAAGATTGGAAAAGGCAGCAATGATAATAATAAAAAAATAGATACGAAGATGGAAATCAAAGACCCATTTTCGATTTGCTCCGTCATCGCGATTAAGATAGACGCAAACAAAAGTTAGTTGAAAGATCATCTTTCTCTTCTCCTTTCTATCCAAGAGAAGCATAAATGATAAAGAAAAATAAATATATACTTTATCCCATTAGTCCCACGTTCGCGCGACATCAAATTTAACAGGAAATTCCCGTATTCGCTCAATTGAGAAATAAAAAGAAGGGAAAAAATCCCAAAGACTCTCTCTCTCTCTATCAAATTTGATTTATATGGTCTTAAAAAAATCAAAAGAGAAAACGTAACCGTTTGAGATTTGCTTGGGAAGAAACAAACAAACGATTGGAGAGAAAAACGGGTTGCTGGGAAGGGCAGTCCGTTTAGTCGACGGCCAAATAAGCAAGTTGTGGCAGAGTAAGTTGAGACGGCTCTCTCAGAAGACAAGCTTAAATCTCCATGGCTACAGGATAAAAAATAATGCTCCAATAAGTAGACCCATCTGTCTTGATATCTGTCGGCTTCGAAACCAGAGCTCCAACGGCCCCCTACCTTAGATCCGAGATGGCGATGGAGCCGCCTTTTGGATTGGTTGGAGCAAGGGAGCGTACGGGAGACCAGCGCCGATAACAACATGATTAAGATGCTGACTCGCGTGATGTACGGCAACTTCACATTTGATTTAACTGATCATTTCTCCTCCGATATCGCTGATCCTCGCCTCGCTCGGCTCTTCCTCTTCTTCGATTCGATCTCTAGTGGAGCATCTCTGCTCTTTAAGGTCACCTGGCAAAAATGCATTTGGAATTTATTCTTTCCCACTTGGTGTCTGGAAAACAATTAGAGACTCTTCGATTGGACTGATGAATAACGGGACTGAAATCCCCCCTCCCCCAAGGGGGGTCGTCTTTAACTCGTTTATCCCTGTCTACCGTTCTGGCTTCCAGCGATTCACTCTCGTTGTTAATACAAATTATTCTTTATACTCACTTTCGTAAGTCGAGGTTTCATTCCGTGCAGCTGAGTTTAGAGTGAGAAGATACTGGTACAAATGTGTTTATTTTATTTTATTCCTAAGTGAGTATCCTAGTAATTCGATATAATTATTCCCAATGATTTATTATTTCAAACTGTTATTTGAGTCAGTAAATTTAACAAGTCTTTTAAATTGTGTAAAAAAAAATAAGAAGAAACCTTAATTTTACTTTTTTTTTGTATAATCTAATACTTCATGTTAGGACTCATTGATGAGTTTATGTGAGACAAAATGTTTCTAAAATTATTTTCAACTTTTGTCTAAAAAAATTTGAAATTTGTTCGATGAATTTTACGATAACTTAAGAAAAACAAAAACAAAAATTTATATTTTACCTTACTATTGGCATTACATGCAATTTTTTCAAAATGAATTAAATTTTTCAAGCCCTGCATTAAACTTGTGAATAATTTTTTTTCTCTTTTTTGTGTGCTTAAGATATAGTCTGTATTGATCAGGAATATTATTTGTGAAAAGTCAGTAGCTGCTTTTCAAGAATTTGTGCTCTTTGACTTAGTAAAGTAAATAAATTTGCTTAATGAAGTTATATTTCAGAAACTGAAAAAAAACATTTTGAATAACTATCAAACAATGAAGTAGAATAAGTTCACGCATAGACAATTTTCAATAATTTATTTTTACGCTGTAAAATTCGATCGACTTTCTGTAGAAGACTGTAGTAGCGGAGTGGTTATGGTCGCGTAGGTCATGCAAGTTTCCATTGATTCATTGGCTCGAATTCTGATGCCACTAAAGACCCATCTAGTAGAGTAGCTGATGCTCGCTAAAATTTTCAAGACCTCACATTGACGTGAAAGTTTTGGTAGTGGGATGAAAATTCAGGTGTCGTCCTCGTTTCCTGACCCTGATTCAAAATTATAAGGTCCGTCCACTTCATGTGGCTTCCGAGTATTACCTTAATATATATCACCAATATTTCATTGATTGATTGAATTTTAACGTCGCACTGTTCAGCTATACGAGGGCTTTTGGCGACGGACCACGTAATTTTGAACCATGGTCAAGAGACGTGGACAACACCTGAGCTGGCACCCCCTCTCCTAACTACCACACCACACCAACGGGAGGACGCGTTTCAGCTCTCGACAGATTCAGCGTGCGTCGCTACCCTACACGGCGGGTCTTTAGTGGTACTGGGCTCGAACTCATATCAAGCAAGCCACGATCCGATACCTATACCACTCGGCTACCGCGGCCATATATATCAACAGTAAAGCAATAGTCTTTGTTGATAATTCCTCAAATAAGAAGGAAAAGACGTGTTCATTTCAAAGGGATAATAACCTTTGTTCCTCCACATAACACAAAACCTGTAACTGTAACTCTTACCTGTTACTGTAACCGCTGATAATTCAAAGTACAACTGATAATTATTGTTAAAATGACATTATTAAATTATTCGAAGTTTAATGTGAACTTTTCCTGCCCCTCCCCCTCTCTGATAAAAAACCGAAATATTAAAGTGAAATCTTTAAAATCTGAGTGGGTAATTATTGTTTACCTTTATCTACTTTCAATAAAATGACAATTTCCTGGAACAGGAGTCATTTCTCCTTTAAAAAAAACAAGCAATAAAAATTGAATGTTAACTTCAAAAATATATATGATCCATTCTAATACTTGTATTACAGTAGCGCAAGAGCTATTAAGGGAACTTGGCACCCTTTGCGCAAACTTCTTTATTTACGTATTTAAAAATTATATTTTAGGATTTTATACGATGTTTCTATTCAAGAAAATGTTACCAGGTGAAAATTTTCATATATTATTCACACAATTTTAAAAATATAAATTTTTTGAAGAAAATTGGGAAAATTTTAAAATCTTACTCCTTTTGTAAAAATTAATCTTTTGACCTGAATTTTTTTTTATAATATTCTTATGAATGTTCTAAACAACTTTAGGGATCGATTTTAGAATAACTTCATCCGTTTTTGAGAAAAAAAATAAAATGTTGATATACAGGCTAAAAATCAACGAAAAAGCCAACATGTCTTACATTTTATTTTATTTTAAAAAAAGTATTCAGTTTATAGCAAAACTGATCCCTAATTTTATTGCACGCTTTATTTTTAACACGCAGGAAAAAATGTGATTGGTAAATAATTGTCGAAGGAGTAGCATTTTGAATGCACTAAGGTTTCGAAAAACACAAACTGAGAAAAACCACTTTAAAGTTTATAATTCTGAAAAAATAATTATTATAAGCTTAATTAAACTTAAAATACCACTTTAAGATATTAGTTATACGTTTTTCTTTAAAATAATTGCATTTTCATATTTTTCAACCCACACATTTTTATAAATGATCAACTTTTAGAGAGTACTAATTGCACAAGAAAATTCAAGAAAAACGTAAAAAAAATTTTTTCTGTCACGACAGAAATTTTAGCTGTTTTTCTTCTTATAATATTAAAGTATTACATTTGTATGAAAAATATATCAGGAATAAGAACTGAAATTATATATAAAATTATTAATATGAAATGCCTTAATTTAAAAATTTTACATGCACTCATTTCACAAGGAAGAAAAATTAAATTATTGTATTGCCTCGGAAATATTCTGCTTTTAATACTACACATTCTTTTTTATAGTTATTATTTTTATTTATAAAATAGATTTTTTTCATCATAACGCATTTTTTAGCTTATTTTTCTAAAAAGGGTGTGTGGCTGAATTGCCTAATTTGTTTTCAAATGAAGTTTTATTCAACTTCTTACTTTCCGACATGCACAAGTGATATATCAATCGAAAGATAATAATGCAAAGAATAAGATTAAATGAAAATAAAAAAACGAAAGTTTTGTGATTTGGGGGGGTACCAAGTCCTCTTAACGTTTGAAATTACAAGTTACATCGGGGGTGGGCAGACTTTTCCAGGATATGGTCTACTTCTAAATTTTTCAGTGTCACGGTCCACCCAGTGACATAACAGTCATGAACTAAAAGAAGGGTCTACAATGTTTATTATTTTAGGTGTTTGTCGGCCCAAAAGTAAATTAAACTTAAAAGCTTAAGTATCACATGAATATCAGAACACTTCAGCGGTATTTATTGCTTGCTTCCATTTGCATAGCATGACCATTTGGTTGAAAAAGCTTTTGCTATATTTCCTTCCTTTGAAAAAAAAGTTTATTGCTTTTCTTTCTTCAGCAAATTCCATGTTTTCATCATTATAGCAAAATAGTAGGAAAATATAGCTAAAAAAGTTTTTTTAAAAAAAATGACAATTCAAACTACCATATTTATTGGAATATAAGTTCTAATGTTTTTGATACTAATCAAAATAGATACGCTTCGAATCGAAGACAGAAAAATTCGTTGGATGAGGGAAATTGAGCTTGATACTGACAGTTAGAGCAAACAGATTCAAACAATTATTTAAAAATTATTAACACTGGTAAAATAAATTAATTATACATTTCTTATTAGTCCTCATTTAATTTTTTTTAAAAAAATTCGTAAATATTGGATTTTGATAAATTATATTTAACACTACTTTTTATTTTTTCACAAAAACCTGCAGAGAGTTTGAAGTGTAGCTTAAACTAAAACGAATACGATCATTGCTATTAACAGATTGGTAATATTTTGAAGATTGTGTCTCCTTTTGCGATGTTACGTCATTTAAAATAAAAGCTTTCATCTCATAAGCTCTTTCATTAGATATATTTAATCTAATAACTAAATCAAAAGACATTTTGTTTGATTTGCAGAAGCACATACAACCCTGCGATAAAAAGTTTTTTGTTACGTTTTCTTTTTAAACCTAAAGTATTACTCTCGCAGAGGCAAAACAACTCAGACCTAGAACCTAATACAATTCTAGGGAAATAAAAAATTCATCCCTGTTATTATCATTGAAATTGCAAAAAGGAAGACACTATTCACTCTTTATCGAGGCAGCAAAAATATTTGCTGATAATCTATTTGGCATTCGAATTTGCTGGTATTGTTAGAGTTCCCTAACCCCAATTATGTGTTTATCTTCGTTTAGCGAAGTCGTAAATAACTATTTTTGATAAGTTTTTTTTTTCATATAAAAATATTAAGATATTTGAAAAAGCACAGATGGCATTTTAAACGATTATTTGGGCAAGATTTATATTTGAGTCTTCTCAAACATATATAACACACACAAAGAGAAATGTTTTACAAAATTCTTTTTAGAACTGACACTTAAAAAGATACTCTCCTTACAATTCAGCTATTATATCAAGAATAATATTTGAAAAAAAAATTAACTCGTTGCCAAGAGCTCGTTACTTCAGCTAGTCGTAAATACGGAATATGTACTTACCTACCTAATATATAATTACAACAAAGAAAACTTAACTCTTTTTATACCACATTTAAAGCAAAATGCAATTTACAAACATTTGCACAATAGCCACAAATATAACATAATTAAATTAGATGCTCTAACTATCAAACTATTCAAAATACACAAAAAAAGTAATTATAACCTTAAGTTAGCTCTAGTGAGTGAGTCAATATTAACGTCGCACTGTGTTCAGCTACACGAGGGCTTTTGGTGACGGACCACGTAATTTTGAATCATGGTCAAGTAACGTGGACGACACCTGAGCTGGCATCCCTCTCTCCTAACTACCACACCAACGGGAGGACGTTTCAGATCTCGGCAGATTTAACGTGCATTGCTGCCCTACACGACAAGTCTTTTGTGGTGTTGGGATCGAAATCATGACATGCCTGCCATGATCCAATACCTTGACCACTGGGCTACCGCAGCTCTTTAAGTTAGTTCTAACAGTTATAGTTAATAGAGGACTTAGTCCGCATACTGTCCGCCAAACTTGAATATCGTGGTATATAGTTACTGACTGCTTATCTTGCATTGGATTCTAAGTGGTCGTCTGTGAGACGGGACTGATAGTATTCTTAATTATATATATTCATCGTTGAAAATGCTGATTCACACATGCAGGTAGAGCCAAAGTACGATGTTAAATGGAATGCAACCTTTTAAAATTAGGATACTTTGCTTTTTTTGTCCATTAGATTCCAAAAATTATTTATAAGTTCTGAGCTACGTGCTTTAAAAAAATAAGGTCATTTTGAAGGAGAACTTCGTTTTCCTCAAGAGATAAAGAGAATCTATAATTTATATTTTTGGTTATGTCTTCCACTTGAATATTATAAAATGTGTAACACATGAAGGTAACAATTGGTTCTAGTCTATTGAATTCTTGAAAACGTCTCTCAAAAATTCTGAGTGTAGATTTAGTATTTCATCATAATATATTTCTCTTTATTTAATGAACCCCTGTTTTTTGACAACTCGTCAGAAATATTTTTGAAATTTTTTAGTTCATTCTTCATTAGGTAGGAAGATAATAGTTTTAACTTGTTTTTGAAAGTATTAACATAGCCTATCAGTTCTATTGTTTGATTTTTTCCTTGCAATTGTAAGTTCAATTCATTAAGATGGCTTGTTATATCAACAACAAAAGCTAAATCCATCAACGAAATTTTATCACTAAGTTCGATGCACGTTTCATCTTTTGATTCCAAAAAATCTTTTACCTCTTGTAGTAGGTTCCTGAATCTTTGTAAAAATGTACTCCGACTTAGCCAACGGATATCAGCATCTACTCTATTAAAGTTCGTAGGTAAACAAACGTATCTATTTAGGGTTGTTTCCATATTTTCTCACGAACCACACGACGCAGAGAAACTCGCAGAAGGTACCAAAATTTAGGGAATGATCCGCGAGGAATCCGTTTTGGCCCTTTATATTCCGATATTCCAATTATTTAAAGATATTAATTAAAAACCTTAAAACGCACATTAGTATTTTCTTATGCATGGGGCGCCATCTGCAGAAAATATTGGAAAGATTATTTACTTCACCTTAAATTATAAATTTCATTTACTTCGCCTAAAAAATTCTGTTTTTACAAAACAACGAAACTTTGCATGTAAATAATTTTTTAAAAATTAATATAATAAAATTATATATATATATATATATATATCTTTCTTTCAATTTAATTATTTTACAATTTTGTTTAAATATTTTCGGAACTTCTTTTTTTTAGAGGTTTTTAAAACACGATCTAATTTTTTTCATGAAACTCACACAAAAAATATTTACAGATTCGTATAATTTATTTTACAAAATAGTTATATTTTGTATTTTTTTACGATTTTTTTAAAATGAGTCGAAATTGGTTCCTTTTTTAATACGAATTATAGTTTGTTTCACTTGAACTTTCTTTCGGGTTAGTGAAAAAAAAATATTTTACACTAAAAAAAAATTCATGCTTTTCTTTTTTTTTTCCGCGTGTAGAACAATATTATATGTAATCTGTACAAAGATTGATAAAATATCTTAAAAATTACGGTTAAAAAAAAATGTGTTTTTCTACTTTTTTCCCTTTTGCGATAAATATGTAAACATTACTTTTTTAAAAGTTTTCTGTTTAAAAATTACCGTTAAGGAATTCTTTATTAATTAAAAAGAGGGTAAAATCCTAGGAGAGCCCACACCCTTGGCGACAAACCGAAAAAAGCGCCAAGCCAGAACAAGATGGCGCCAAGCAAAGCCGACAATGGCGGCAAAGTAAATATAGCGGGAAAAGGTGGATGTGTAATGAAAATTTTTGTAAACAATACAGAAATTAAACATTTAAGATAAAAAATATAAAAACAGCACTTATACTTTCTTACTGCTGATCTTTTCCGAGTGGAGGGTACAGCGTAACAACAGATTTTAAAAAGCTTTAAATGTCTCATCGCTAAGTGAATGATCTTGTGAGCGCCGCCATATTTATTCTGCGAGGTAATGGTCAAACATACATTCGGTGTGGCTGGTACAATTTCGAAGAAAGCGTATTATTGCCGACCATGTTACATCATGCCGACCATGTTACATCATGCCGATCATTACATTTAGGGCATTCATAACTTGAAGCAATCAATCCTTCCTTCATACACCATTCAATCAATTCTTTCTTACCTTTCGCATTCAACAAAGTAAAAAATTCTAAAGTATATTCCCACACACGCAGCCAGCCCAGAGCCCAACAACAAAATGAAATTCGAAAATGCGCGCCCACAATATACGAAAATGCTAGAAATAGCTAGGGTTGCCACATGCAGTGTTTAAAAAAGTAGGGTTACCAAGATGGCACAATTATCGCCAACCAAAGTAATTCGCGCCAAGGGTGTGGGCTCTTCTAGAGTGAACCAAAAAAGAGCATTAACTTAAAAATGAAGTCCGAAAATTTTTTTTATACTTTAACGAATAACGAAATGGGAGATTGAAAAAATATTTCTATTTTAAAGGTATTTTTACTCTTCTCCCGGTAGGAGGGGTTAGCGGGGTTGGTTAAAGCGCTGCTTTGTAAAACGGTAGTTCCCAGGTTCGGAACTGAAAAGGAAAAAACTTTCGCATTAAGCTTCTTTTTAAAGTTTAAAATTTTTTAGTGGAATGAAAAAGGTTAAAATTAAAATGAATTAAAATGTTTTTATCAGATCGGGGTTTTTTGTAATGTTTTTTTCAGTACATGTATATATATATATAGGTTTTCCCCCATACTGTTTTTTTTTTTTTACTTATATATTTATATGTTTAATCAAACGTTCAGAAATAGCAATCGTTTCAATAGCTATCTGTTAATTTTTCTTTCATTTATTACTTATAGAAATTTGATTTTAATAAATATATATATGTTTTTTAAAAGGATTATTTTTATTGTTTCATTACGAAATGAATTCTTTGCTAATTTAAAAGTACATCGTCTATTATTTTGGATCAAAATACATTTTAGAGACGTTTTTAAGCTGAGTGTCAGGATGATTAGCGATTAATTACTTGCAATTAAAATATTCAATTGTAGCTGTGGCAACACTTAACGTTTTGTTTTGGATCTTTTTGAAATTTTGTCTTGCGATAAACGTGGTTACCTCTCACAAGTCGCATAATTTATAAAATTCTTTATTGCTTATTAATATTAATATTTTATCATTTCTGTGTTGTATGAATTTAGTCGATTTTACTAATTTTGGTTCTAAATAAGAAATTTCTAATATAATAAGAATTTATATTTCAGCTTTGTTAAAATTAGGATTGTGCTAAATGATTTTAAAAACAGAAAGCAGGGTTAAAAGAGAAAGCCCGAGCAACGCCGGGCTAAGTGGTGGAGGGGGGAGTCATTTTAAAAAGGAGTATTAGAAGCTCTGATTTTGTGAAAGAAAGGGAAAATTTATAAATGTAGATATAGTCCGTGCAACGCCGGGCCATGCAGCTAGTTATATAACAATTCCCCGTAATCAGATTCGTTTTCTTCTAGTTTGGTTCGAAACATTCTCCTCTGAAGACTTCTTACTTGAATTCAGTTAACAATTTTCATACCGATTCCCAAAGCATGACGCATATTTAGAATTTTGCAACACAAGGTCTGTTGGTGAACAATGCAATGATATGAAAGGAAATGCGGAAAGTCATCGACTCTCATACACATAGCCAAAAATCCATTGACTTTGCCGATCGTTGAAGGTGCCCCATCAGTTGTCATCGATACAATTTTATAAATTGGAATATTTTTCTCTTATATGTATTTTTTGAAGGCGCAGTAAACATCTTCGCCTCGCGTTTTCTTCTTTAGGAGTAATATTGTCAACAATTCTTCGTTTATACTCATATCCTGAAAAACCATTCTTACAAAGATACAAGGCTGAGAAATATCAACCACGTCCAAAAAATTTGTCAAACTGCAAAGAGAAGCAAATGCAGTTTCTGATATCTTCGGTCAGCTGATCAGCCAGATCAGAATTCATCATCTCTATGCGGCGTGTGACAGTTCTAAGCGAAAGTTGAATATCTTTAATTGCAGAAATAATTTCAGCTTTATTCTTGAATGAATCAAATAATGAGTCACTGGCTTCCAGAAACGCTTTTCTTATTATTTCTCCATCTGCGAAAGGTTTCTTATGTTTTGCTAACAGATGACTAACACGAAGAGATGCAACAGTAACAGTTTTAGATAAAGTATTGGGTTTAACAAAAGATGACTGTTGTCCGATTAATTACAATTTAAATTCTTTTAATTTTTCTTACGCAACGCTTTTTTAAAGGAAAATCTGTATCAAAATTTCCATACACAGTTTTGAAATGTCTTTCAACGTTTCCTTTTTTTGGAAGTGCCACACTTGCATGACATACAGTGGTCCACAAAAGTGTTCATACACTTGCAATTTCTTTTAAAATTTAACGTTTTCGACTAATAAAAATTAATGTATTGTAACTGTAATTTTTTGATAACTGCATCTCTTATTCTTAATAAAATTACATAATTTATTTTTTAAAAATAGTATAACTATTTTTTTAAAAAAATAATTATCAAAGAGCTACTAAAAAATTACGCCACAAAAGTCTTCGAACACTTAACAAAAATCTCAACTTAGCTTTAAATATTATATTTCTTTCTCAATTTAGTACTTAGGATATCTTTTAGTGTCCACAACAACTTTTAAGGGTATTGGTATAGATTTAATCAATTTTTGGTAATTTCTGCATCGATTTTCCTCCATGGTTCTGTGATTAGTTTTTACTTCATATTATGTGTTTATATGTCATATTTTCTTCTTTTTTAAAAATCAAATTCTCCCCAAATATGCTCTACTGGGCTAAATAAAGTGATTGAAAGGTGTTTTCAGAATTTGGGAATAGTTATAGAGACAATATGAGTTATGGTGTACAATGAGAGCAGGGCACTTGGCGTCATTACCCTGTTAAAAAATTAAGTAGTCTCCAATATCCAAATTTCGGCCGGATAATTTAAAATTTCTCTTTAAAATGATTAAATAGAGCTCATGATTTATAATACCATGATAAAATACCAAATTACTTAATTCTGAGGCCCATTTACAACCCCACGCCAGAACATTTCTACCTCCATGTTTTATTGATCCAACTATGTAGATTCTTGGAATTTAGTTTCGAAAATTCAAAATTGACAGCAAATTGATTGGGATGGCAGACAATTCAACAATTTTAGTTCCTATTAACCTATAATAACTTGTAAATGAAAAAATAAGGAGTTTAATCCCATGAATTTATGTGGAACAAGAACTCCTTCACTTCCATGCTTCAGCATTAAAGTGAAGGAGTTCTAGCGTGGGGGGTGTAAATGCGCCTCAGAATTAGGTAATTTGGTATTTTTTCATAGTATTATGAATCATGAGCTCTATTTAATTATTTTAAAGAGAAATTTTAAATTATCCGGCCAAAATTTGGATGTTGGAGACTACTTAATTTTTTAACAGGGTAATGACGCCAAGTGCCCTGCTATCATTGTACGCCACTGGTGTCTCTATAACTGTTTCCAAATTCTGAAAACACCTTTCAATCGCTTTATTTAGCCCAGTAGAACATATTTGGGGAGAATTTGATTTGAAAAAAAGAAGAAAATATGACATATAAACGCATAATATGAAGTAAAAACTAATCGCAGAAGCATGCAGGAAAATCGATGCAGAAATTACGAAAAATTGATTAAATCTATACCAAGACCCTTAAAAGTTGTTGTGAACACTAAAAGATATCCTACTAAGTACTAAATTAAGACAAAAATACAGTATTTAAAGCTAAGTTGAGATTTTTGTTAAGTGTACGAAGACTTTTGTGGCGCAATTTTTTAGTAGCTTTTTGATAATTATTTTTAAAAAAAAATAGTTATACTATTTTTAAAAAATTAATTATGTCATTTTATTAAGAATAAGTTGCAGATATCATAAAAAAATTATAGTCACAATATATTAATTTTTATTAGTCGAAAACATTAAATTTTATAACAAATTGCAAGTGTATGAACACTTTTGTGGCCCACTGTATATAGCACACACATTTTGTATTCTCCTCGTAAAGAAAAACTGTTTTTCCCACTCTGTATTAAATTTTTAGGTTTTCTTTCTTTTTTTTTTAGCAATCGTTTCCAATATTATGTGTCTTTTGATATGTGACAGACTAGTATTTTTACTAAAAAAACTCCGAAAAACAAGTAACATAAAATCTTCAAATTTAATGTTTGAACAACTATGAACGATTGCTAGATCACGGAGCGTGGACGTTTTCAATGCTACGAACAAAAAGGAACTAATGAATCTGTAACCGAATGATGTATTTAACACGTTCACTGCTGGTGCCACGCCATCGTGACACCAGAACATAAACACAAGGATCTAACCCCGTGTTATCGTAGGACTGCGGTAGCCCAGTGGTCAAGGTATCTGATCGTGGCAGGCATGTCATAACGTTTATTTTCACCTTTAGTCGGCGTGTGGGGGAAGTACATTTCTACTGCTGGCATCGAGTTGATCGCATATCCCCCCCTTCTAATCACAGAGAATGTGTTAAGCGTGTTGGTGAGCTTCCAGTAATGGTAAATGTGTCATCTACACATAGTTGTATGGATTGTGAAAAGCCAATTCTCCAGTCTAACTGGCGCCGGTGTTCCATAAATATAATTCTGTTAATATGCGCATCTTAGGCCTTAGTTAATGGCGGTCACCTCAAAATGTTTTGGCGGTCTACCGGTCGATTGCAATCGACTTAATGCCCACCTCGGAGTTACATGATAAAGATATCATACACACTTTCATATTCCACGCTTTAGGATTACAAACTATTTCAAGACAGGACTGCCTTAAGGTCTGATAAGTTTAATCTACAAACAACTTTCATAATTACAATTTAATTTTTTAAGCTGAATTAAGTTTGGAACTCACAGTTTTTTTTATAAACTTGTGAAGTGCAACTATTTCATTCAGGCTATTCCTACATTTAGAAGTGGAAAATCTTTTAACAATGCTTGTTAAAATTGAAAGTCAAAATGCTTTTGAAGAAATGTGTATAGATATTTTGTGAACTCAATACTTCTCAAGCAATTCCCTTTTTTTAAGCGAATTACCACACTCCTAACTCCGGTCTCCCTTTTAAAAATTATCTTTTTACTAAATATAACAGAACAATCACTGAAAGAGAAAACTTTTTAACTCTTATCAAGTTAAAATATAAAAATAATCCTTTCCCTTAATTCAACAAATAATATCGCAAAACTTGTTCCATTTTAAGCACAGCCAACATATTAGAAAGAGGAAAGAAAAAGGGAGCATCGATTTGCCAAACATTCCAGAATTGGAGACTTTTCATCGTTGCCCATTCTTACGAAAGCAATCCTTACCAACCATAAAATCCTTTCTTAGTTAGAAAGTAACAATAGTTGGAGCACTTGGGGTAGCGCAAACTGCTCCGCCAAACGATCCACACGCGTCATTGGTAACAAGCGGTTCTACTTTAGGGCCTATGAGTAGGTCTTTGATGGGTAAAGCAGATCGCCGAGAGATAGCAAATCATTGAAGGTTACCATTTTCCTAGGAAACGCGGCGTTCTAGGGCCATAAGCTTACAAATGCCGCTCAAGTAGCAGCCAGGAGAGGGTTATTTGTTCAAACTTGGGAGACATTTCTTTGCTTTGGCCATGATGACAAGTTTTACAGCGTTAAAGAAACGTGCTGTAGATAGCCACTGAATATGGATCGGGTTCATACAACCAAACTCTTTCAGATTTGCTAACGACATCGAGCCGGCTGCTTTACAGTCATTAAACAACACTTTAAGGAAAGGACAGCGATTTTTAAAAACCGTTCGTTGGGAACTTTTGTCACCTAATTTGAGCACCTAAAGCAAAAGTGAGCAATTATTCCCCCAAGCGGAGGGCTATAAAATTCCTAACGAAGACTAATTTCGCTCGGGTAATTTGTTAATTAGTAAAAGCTTTGATTCTTTTCAATTTAGTACTCATTTTTACGACGCCAGCGCATCGTAACGGAGAGGTTATATGTCTGCAGGGTCATCCCTTTAAAGAACAGGCGTGATAGGAAAGGATGATAAATTGATCGTTTTCCGGATAATAGAAGAGATAGTGGCCGACGCAAATGTCACACTATCGCGTCATTTTCAATCAGAATCTTTTCCGGCGTGGAGGAGCTCAAATTGTAAATCATTCCACTAAAGATCGAATTTTATTCAATCAAGAGGAAAAATAGGGTCATTTTTTTAATGTGTGTGTGATTAAGCTTATACAACGATCAGTTACTGAGATTCTTTTTTTTATATGTATATACTCCAATGCATTTTTCAGGTGTACTTTAATTCCTAAAAACTTATTTCTAGCTCTATTGCTACATCTTTAAAAACACATGTCATTGCAATTAGAATGAAATCCTTTTTTCCTACAGGTCTAAATTTTTACAATATAAAGCTTACCAAACCTACAGTGTTTAATTATTATTTTGTAACAGAAATCACTTAAGGTAAATTTATTTTATAATCACATGCGAATATTCAAAAATAAAAATACTAGGAAATAACCCCATAGTTCTTACCAATAACACATTTTTAACATTTTTTCAACCAAGGACATTTTACATTAGTATTTAAGCATATCGCCTGTATAAATAAAATATTACATATAAAAACACATTATTTAATTGATCATATAAACATAGATTGATTGATAAATTGTATACTAACGTCACACTCGAATGCTGTACTAAGGCTATTGTTGATGAACCTCGTAATTTTTAACCTCTGTCAAATGAAGAGAGCGACACCTCAAATTCCACACTACACCAACGTGAGGAATTTGATACTCGACAGACATAGCGTGCATCAACCCATCTACACGGTGGGTTTTCAGTGGCATCAGGAATCCAACCCACGACGCGTCGGCCACACACAACTATAACCAATAAGATATTGCGGTAAAAATACAATGTGGAATAGTGATTAGTTGAAAAATGCTTTTTATAATAATATTTAACTAATTTAATTATTGAAACATGTGAGGAATGAGTAGGTTAGCAAAAACTGAGCGTTGGTGATTGGAGGTTGCAGGACCGAGAATGATAGGCCACAGAAATAAAAACTGATTTATGGGATGAACTACGCTTAGAAGTTCAATTCGCTGTGGAAAGCTGAAGTGGGAAACATATCGTAGGATTATCATAAATATTTTTTCTATAATTTTAAGTCAGGTATTTTTCGCATGCTACGATGCGCTTTCCAAGCAATAATCTCCCTCGTCTACCTTCTATATGCACTATTACCAATCATAGTTTTTAGATAGTTACAGATTTTAATATTTATTTTTTATTTCATTTATGTACAATTGATTCAAGTATATTAATATAATTTCTGAGTATTTTACCTTAAAAACCACAGAAAATATTCAGTGCATGAAGAAGTTATAAAACCACTAAAAAAGGATTGTTGCATTTCTAAAGAAGAAATTAAAAGTAAATTTTGGTTCAACTTTAAAAATTAACTTAGATTTTGTCAAAATAAATTTGTAGCAAAAATTAAGTAGTGTCTGTTAAGAGAAAATATAAAGACCACCTGTGTGAGAAGATTCGCAAATTATACATCACATCACAATCATAATAAAGCGCATCTGTTAACATTTTGGGAAACCATTACTTGAGAAGCAAAAGTGCAGGATTTGATTGTTACTTCTCGATTTACTTGAAGATGCTACGAGGTGAAGAGTTATCTGAGTGAGAAGTGAGAACTATTTGTATTTTATAAGAGCGGGGGCTGGTAAATATATGACAGAGAGACACAAATGTTGTTGTTACTAATGCCACCTAATCGCCATGTGCCAGATCGAGGCACTTATTCAAGCCTGCTTTCGAAACTATAATCCAGAGGTTCCCAAACGTTTTTGTCTCATAGGCCCCTTGCCATGTTTTTAGATTTCGAGTAGACCCCTGCTTACCTAATATAGAATTTTTGCAAATTTATCAACTTAAATGTCTTTTCAGCAGCTGGTACTACTACTTATTTTAAAAGAATTAAATTTCTTACTGTTGGGATGTATAGCATTTAAAACTTAAGTAATACATGTTAAGGAATTAAATTAAAATTAAATTAATACATAAAATAACTGATCAAGAAACAAATGCTTTTAAGGAGAGGGAAGAATCTGGTGCTTCAATAACAAATTTATGACATTTAATATCAATCTAGTAAGGTTTATATAACCTAAATCTCTTTTGTTGGTAAGTGTCCATTTTCTTTCTTTTTTTGAGAGAGAGAGTGATTAGCAAACTCACTGAAACTTCCTCTCACTAGTAACAGCAATTAAAAACTTTCTCACAGTAATCCATAATTCATGACAAATAACAGGTATGTCTTTTTTAAAGCCAAAAATTGCTGACATCCGTTTACTAAACTTTATTTTAAGATCTTCGTTAGGGCCTACTCTGATCAGTTCCTATTGTAAAATGACTTTTTTTTTTCAATGTCACTAAATGAATTCTCTCATTGTCTACTGTTGTATTACTATGAAAAAGCAATCTCAAACCTAGTTTCAAAATCTGAGGCATTTAAATGTTGAATGTAGGGTAAAATGTTTTGACAGATTGTCTGTGACAAATTGAGAAAATTTGAGATGTCAAATATTATACTTCTTTGGCGTAATTCTGGAACGCAATGCTGCAATGGTCCTTGACTTAATAAAACTTATGCTGTCACCACATATTCACCTCACTAGATTTAGTAAATAAATCAGTTAAATTGGAAAAATCTGGCTTCCACTAGATCAAATTTCTTTAAAGATTAAAATCCCGATCTGGTTTAATGAGAGCCACTATCATAGACCCCCATTTACTCCTCATGGACCACCAAATTATTTTTTCACTGGCGTAGACCCCTTGTAGGTCTTCATGGACCCCTGGGGGTCTATATAGACCACTTTGGGAATCACTGGGCTAGATTGTACGCATGTCATAGGACGTAGCCTTGAGCACCAAACAGGTGACAGTACGTTTTTGACTCGGTTCCATCACAATTTTGAGGGAGAACTCTCTGAAGTTGGTCAGGGGCCTCCCACCTCTCTTCCACCAATTTCATGAGAGGACATACGGCTCAATGGCTATTTAGAGTAACCCCATGCCCCGAAGGCACTATACATTTACAAACATCCATGTCTTCTCCGGGATTCGAACCCAGGTTCTACGGCTCGGCAGTCAGCGTCGCTAATCACTATACCGGATAGGTGGTGAAAGACATTAATAGCCAGGTTAACGATGCGTTCTAAAACAGCTATTCATAATATGAGAATTCACACAAGAAAACCCTGGAAGAAAAGGATTTTAGCAGCTCGGGATAGTTGCTAAATTTTTCAACTGAAAAAAGTCTGTCGAATCGGAAAATTTTGAAACATTTCACCAAAAAGAACCCATAATTCATAATTTGAAAGTCTTAAATACTAAAACAAAATTTATGAAAATGAAGCAAACATTAAAGTTATTGAAACGTCATCGAAAAGTAAGTTCAAAACGGTTTAAGGATACCATGGCTTCGAACGACGAGTGGAAATAAATTATATTTTCTGGTAAGAAATTATAACAATTGATATCGAGCGTGAGGTGCTCGATATCAATTGTTGTAATTTCTTACTGGTTCTATTCTGAAATACAGAGTTAGTGTAAAAATGTAGTACGATGTATACCCCCACGCTTTTAACACAATGACATTAATTTTCTTGTTAATTATTTTATTCGAATATTAAGAATTATTTTTTTACTTTTTAGTTCGATCTATATATATATATATATGACATGTTTCGAGTAAGAATCAGACTTAGTTTTTAAGAAGAGGGTCTTTATTCGATGAAATCTGTACAAGCTCTGACGCTGAGCGGAGAGAGAGAAAAGCACGCCACGGGATGTTTTAAATGGATTCACTTAAATCACAGATGCGGTAAGTATCGCTGCTTTTATGATTGTACTTGAAAGTTAATGCTGACATATGGGGACTATTAAATCTATCGATCTGGAATTAGACATGTTTATTGGCTAGGCCATGTGTTCGGAAGAAATAAATGTGTGATTAGTTTAATACTTGAAGATGTGAGCTGAGAAAGATGAGTTAAGTGCTAGATAGGGAATTTATTTTTTAATCTAATTTAATTATCCTTACACACACACACACACACACACACATATATATATATATATATATATATATACAATAAAAGTTGGGGTTTTTTTTTTGAGTTTTTAAACTCTCATTTTTTTCATTAATGAATAAATGCGCCATTTTTTTTAAGAAACTGGAATACTCATTGATATCCTATCATTGCGGTAGGATCAGCCAACTGAAGGAAATCTGGAAGAGCTAAGTTTGAAACATTTAATGTGGAAAAAGGTGTTAAGTCAATGATGTTTTTCACTGAAAAGAGCTGAATATTCTCTCTGAAATTTCTCATAAAAGTACACGTCTTCAATCAAACAGTTTGTGAGAAATTATTTAATCCTATGACCTATATCAATCAATTCTCAGCTGCTTTGGTAAAATGAAGCATTGAATGATGTTTAATTTCACAGATCCGATAAGAGAATTCAGAAAAAAAGACTTTTTGTCTGGGTTTCAAGCAATCAGAACATAAATTATTTCATTCCACATGCTCGCGTCTTTTTTTTTCAATTTTCAGGAAAAATTGGGCAACTGCTTATAATATGGCAAGAAATTGCTGATGTATCCTTCCCTTTTTCACTTATGTAAAGAACACTTTTTGTTTGTTGTATTTCTATTAACCATTAGCGCTTTTGCTTTAGTGACTTAATCTTTTAGTCACCAAATCTGGAAAGGGGAAATCGTTAGTCCTTATGATCCTGATCAGGACTACGGAGCAAAATTATTAAATTATTGTATTATCATCAGTCCTTGGCAAATGTGCAAAATTTCGAATTAATCTGACCTTTTAAATGTGGGTAAAAATCGAGGTCAAAGATTTCGTTACATACAGGTGAAAATAATAAAAGCGTGTTAAAAAAGTGCCAAGCAATTCCTGAGAATATTGCTATGGTTATGAAAAAGAGAAAAAGCGGTATCCTTCTTTTTAGTTAATTTTATTTTCTTTTAAATTGTTAAGTAAAATCTCAAACCATGAAGCCTCTATATATATATATATATATATATATATATATATATATATATATATATATATATATATATATATATAGTTTCTAGTCAAAATTCTAATATTATGTTATTTTTATATTAATTTGAATCTTTTTCTAAAATTGTTTTAGTTGTTATTTATATAACAGCTCAAAACAATTTTTCACATTGTCGCTTGCAAAAATTAAATTTTATTTTTTGTATATATTTTAAAAGAAATACATGTATATAACTATAAATATTTATTTAATATATATCTCTCTCCTTTTAAATTTTTCTCTCAAACACATTAATGCTACAGAAAGTCACACAAAAGATTTTAGTGTCAATAATGCATTATTATTGATGTTGTTGTTAATGATGAAAGGTTTTCAAAATGGTAATCTGCAATAATAAATTATTTATCTGTATTTAGAATATGGAAATGTATTCAATGAGAGATTGTTAAAGATTCGACGTAATAAATAATATTGCTTATCATTCAAGAGCATTTTAAAATTATTTTGCTAGAAATTATTTTCGGCTTTTCTAGTATTTTAAAAACTCTTAATTAGCAACTGAGGGGCCAATGTTTTAGAGACTCTTTTCCCACTCTTTTCAAAGACGTGCTTTAACCAATAATGAACTTAATTTTCAAAAAATGTGTTAAAACAGTGATAAATTTCTATTATAATTCGTAGTAGAATAAACCTAAACTCATAGCAAAAACTAAGGAATTTTTTAATCATTCAATTGATATATATATTATAGTAATTTATACTTAACCAGGAAATTAAAAATAAATGAAATAAAGTCAATTTAAATAATTTTACGATAATTGTGAAGGTGCCATATTTTTTTCGAGAACTGTCACCTCTTACATAATCTGGCTTTCTCCCTTGCGAGTTTTTAGATCAAACAATTTTTTCCACTTAAAATTTTTATACATCCCATACGTTTCATTTAGTTCAAGGGAAGTGTAAATTAATATAATTTAGTAATGAGCAATTTGACTCATTATTAAATTATATTAATTTACTCTCTACCCTGTACACACATTACCCTGCACAATAATTCGTTTTGTGTGTGTGTGTGTGGTTGTATTTCTTTCTCAGAATTACCAAATTATGTCTTGTCTAATGCATACGAAGTGCGTTTTCCTAAGTCAAACAATTAAAAAAAATTTTGTTTGGATATATTCACTGCTGGCCGTTAAAATTGCTACACCAGGAAGAAATGCAGATAAAACAAAATGATATTTATTGCACAAGTATATTATACTAGAAATAACAAGTGAGAGAGATTAAATTTTCAAGAAATTTGAGTGCATAGATCCTGAGAAATCAGTACCAAAAACAACCACCTCTGGCAGTAATAACAGCACTTATACGCCTGGGCATTGAGTCAAAGATTGGATGGCATGTATAGGTACAGATGACCATACAGCATCAACTGTAGTGACTGGAGTAGGGTGACGAGCCAGTCGCTTAGCAACCCTAGACCAGACGTTTTCTATTGGTGAAAGATCTGGTGAACGGGCAGGCCAGAGCAACAGCCGAACATTTTCCATATCAAGGAAAGTCCGTACAATTCCGGCAACATGCGTTTGTGCATTATCCTGATGAAGCGTAGGGCTTAAGCAGGGCTGGAATAAAGGGTAGAGCACGGATCGTAACACACCAGAAATGTAACGTGCACTGTTCAAAATGCCATCAATGTGAACAAGAGGTGACCAAGACGTTTATCCAATAGCAACCCATATCTTCATGCCAGGTGATGGGCCAGTATGACGATGACAACTGTACGCTGCCAATGTGCATTCACCACGATACCACGGATGTAACAATCTTGAGGCTGTAAACAGAACATAGATTAATCTGAAAAAATTACGTCTCGCCATTCGTGCACTAGGATCGTCGTTGATCACACCATTGAAGATGCTCCTGTCTGGGATGCAGTGTCAAGGGTAGCCGCATCCATGGTCTCCGAACTGAGAGTCCATGCTGCTGCAAACGTCATCGAACTGTTCGTGAAGACACTTGTTGTCTTGCAAACGACCCTAATTCTTGACTCAGGGCTCGTGACGAGGTGGCACGATTCATTAAGGCCATGCGGGTAACATGCCTGTCTTCTCGGCTGCTAAGGATAGGGGGCGTTCCGTATTACCGTCCTGAGCCCATCAATTCCATATTCTGCTAACAGTCATAGAATCTCGATCAAAGCGAACAGCAGTACTGTGATACGATAAACCGCAATCCCGGTACGCTACAATTCGACGTTTATCAAAGTCAGAAACGTGCCGAAACGCATTTCTGCTTCTTACACGAGGCATCACAACGACTTTTCACCAGGTAACAACATTCAAATACAATTCATGTATGAGAAATTGGCCGAACAATTTCCTCATTTAAACACATTGTAGGTGCCATTACTGGCGCTTGCTTTGTCTGAATGCGCTGAAAAGCTAATCATTTGCATATCACAGCACCTTCTTTCTGTCGTTTAAATTTCATGTCTATAGCACGTCGCCTTCTTGGTGTAGCAATTTAATGGCCAGTAGTGCATATTAATTTTTGCAATATGGTTCTATTCAAATACTTGAACCTTCTCCATCTGCTTTTAGTATCAGTTTCTATAATGATGAGCAATTTATTAATAAAAACACTTTTCATTCAAATTTTATGTTTGGAATGCGCGTAAATTAATAATAGTAGTCCTGAAATTTTAATGTACAACTCAGGATTTGCTTTTAGTATTACTAATTTTTATAAGATAATTTATTCTTATAAAAGTTTATATTCATATGAAATGATGTTTAAAAAATATCAAGATTTATTGTAGCACTCACGTTTGCCAAGTGGTCATGGTCGCGAACTCGTGGCTTACGTTAACGAGTCACGGGTTTTAGTTGTAGTACCACAGATGTCTCACCCGGTAAAGGGGCTGATGCATAAATCTGTCGAGGCTCAAAGTCCTCACACTGGCTAATGAAGAGGTTTTGAGAGTGTGGTACCAGTTGAGACATTGTGCTCGTCACTGGACCGAGATTGAAAATTACGAAATCCGTCTCCAACATCCGTTGAGTAACTTTAAAGTACAACATGAATAAACAATCAGTCAATCAAGATTGATAGAAATCAAGCACGCGTAAAAGAAAGAACAAAAATAAATAAATAATAACATGATTGATTTAGAATTTATACATGCGTGAACCATTAATAAAATTAAACCTTCCTTTGCAGTATTCTGTTAATTAATTTGTAAAATTAATTATATTAGTACTTGAATCATATTATATATATATATATATATACACTCTGTCGCAAAAAATATATGCACCCAGAAGAAATTGAGCTTCATTCACGAAATTTGGTATGCATGTAGTGTATATGAAAATAAACAAATGATTAAAAATTCAGAACAAAATATCATTTTATTAAGCGGTTACAGCTTGCAAAAGGTTAAAAATCAGTAAGTAGTAAAGCCACCTCTGGCAGCTATACAAGCCGAAATTCGGCGTGGCATCGATTCAATTAGATCATTTATGACCCCCTGTGGAAGATCCTGCCATAGTCTTTGCATCTGCGCAGTTAATTCTCCTGTATCTCGGGACGGCTGCAGTTGCCTTCCCAGCGCGTCTCAGACATGCTCTATTGGCGAAAGATCTGGTGACCTGGCAGGCCATGGTAGGACGTCATATCCTTGAAGACATTGTTGGGAGAGTAGCGCAGTATGTGGACGAGCATTATCCTGTTGATAAATGGCACATGGGCGACTTGATAGCATGGGTAGCACAATCGGCGTTAAAATATCGTCCACGTATCTGCGAGCTGTCAAAGTGCCCTGAAGGACCACTAAAGATGATCGTGTGTCCCAAGAAATTTGCTCCCCACACTGTCACACCTTGTGAAATTGCTGTATGCCGCTCGACAATAAATGCCGGATCGGACCGCTGGCCGGTGCGCCTCCAGACACGTGTGCGGTGGTCATCAACACTGAGACTGAATCAGGATTCATCACTGAAGATGACACGTCTCCAGTCTGTCACACTCCAAGTTGCCCGAGGTCGGCAAAAATCCAGTCGACACTGCCTATGATGTGGGGTCAGTGGTAAGCGTCTTAGCGGACGTCGGCTCCTCAAGCCAACTTCGGTCAGTCGTCTCCTTATGGTTTCTCTTGATGGCACTGGATGTCTGGAAGGAGGTAAGTGGCGTTGAATCGATGCTAGCGACGTTGTTGGTGCCGAAGTGGCCACTCTTCTGATTGCACGATCCTCGCGATCATTTGTGTTCCTGGGACGTCCTGACCCTCCGCGACGGTACACTCTACCTTCTGTGATCCACTGTTGCCAACACCGAGCAACTACCATATCGCTCCGACCGAGGTGGCGGCCGATACGTCTATTCGACCAACCTGCTTCTCTGAGGCCTATTATACGGCCCCTATCAAAGTCCGTCAGCTGCTCGTACTGCCGCCGGTTACGTCTTAGAGGCATCCTAAGTCTCAATATCGTCTATCAAAGTCATCAGATTCGTTTGGATAGCCGTACGGCGCTCGTACTCATGCTTTTAAACTCTCCCAGTTGCGCAACTAATATGCGCATAGCACACTTAGCCTTGTCTCATTGGCTTCGAAATTTTAATCATTTGCATATCTCTTACCAGACTACATTCTTGCCGAGTTTCGTGATTGTAGCTTGATTTCTTCTGGGTGCATATATTTTTTTTGCGACAGAGTGTATATATATATATAGTGTAAATTCTCTACTAATGAGAGATGAACATTAATCTAGCAAAACCGAAAAATTTGAGATAGTAAGAAGCCAGACATAGAAGAATGTATGAGAAATTAAAATTATAATAGGGTTAGGAATATATATAAAAAAAATGGATGCTATACAGTATTATAAACAGCTTATATATAAAATAATTTATACAAAAGTGGGTTTGAACATGTTTTGTGGCAAGCCAACATTCCCGATTAAGGTTAATAACACTGAGCAAAAACCTATTGAAAATAATGGATAGAATATCTAAATCCATTACAAGATAAAGATAACTTACCCAAAAATTGCATTCAAAAATGCAGAGCCCGCACTAAATCTGAGTACAATAAATAAGTTGTCAGATTCTGGACCCAAAAGCAAATTCAAAGCATGGGAATGGCTGAATTGTAGCACTTAACAAAAGTAAGAAAATAATAGAAATAAAAAATTTAAAAGAGAGTTTACAAACTACCATAACTTTAGTAACATTAGAGTTATATATTAATTAAAAATAATTATAAGTATATATAATTTTATCTAATATTATAATATTGCGGTAACTATATCTAGGAAAAATGATAAATTTATAAAAATAAACTATTATTTTTCTAAGGAATTTGAATCCTTACTATTTAAAATTTCTTTATTCAAATAGCTATTAATAAAATTAATTAGGTATTTCTGAATTATATATAAGCAATATTTAGTGAAATGTTTATAGTTTTTTATTTTTTCTGATTTTTTTTAAACTAGAAATTTATTGCGTTGTATATAATTAATAACAATATTTCTGAATATAGAAACAAGTACATTACTTTCCCAATGAGGAACTTTTATATATAATACTAAAATTAAATTCTTCTCTTTCATCATAAATATCAGTAAATATTACATTATCTTTTAATTTGATATGAATATCAAGAAAATTTGCTTCATTGTTGTTACTATTTGTCTGTATTAAATTAAGATATTGTGGATAAAAATTAGTGTTAGGTTTAAATTTGTCTTTCTTGCCAAAGATGATAATATCATCTATATAACAAAAAATGTAATTATATATATATATATAAACTTATGACTATCGAAATCTTTTTTCAATGAGTATGCGTAAGAAAATTGTTTCTTTAAATTTAACACATTGCATCGTGAAAATGTCCTTCATTATATATAATTTGTGAAAATTGCCACATTATATCTTCTATTCATTATAAATCTTTCTAAAATTTACGTTTCTTTAATCTAGATCTACATCCTATAAAAGTGACTTGTGTATTTCTCATTTCTTAGAGTATGATCCCTTTAATATATATAAATTATATCTCTAAAATGAGTATTCGGATTTTTAGTCGAGAACACCATTGAATCCAATGCATATTAAAATCAAGCCAAACTCTCGAAATAAATTACATATAAGTCCCCCATCTACAGGACAGATATGATTGAGAAATTCTCGTGCAACACACATCCCCACTCACTGTAAGAGACAATTTCAATAACATTGTAGAGAAAGAGGCGGAATCAGTGATGAATATCCAAAGCATTCTGAATTACTCAATAATAGAATCCTCGCCACAATATATTGAATTTTAATGCTGCGAAAGCCAACGTTGCTGAATTCCCCTGCCAATATTCATCGACTAAGTCGAAATGTTAATGCTGTGGTAGCTGGATTGTAAGAATAATCCGGTTCTAATTGGGTGATGATTGTCTCCTGTCCATTTATTGGGATATGAATCCAAAGTCAAATGGAAAGGATTCCAAAATGTCTTGTGTAGACAGAGATCAGGTTTCGGAAGCCACTGATGGTACTTCCGTTTCCTTCAATTGAAATCGTTTCCTGTAACTGAATTCGACACAGGAAAATTAAAGGTTTGTTAATTACCAGTTTAATAAGATATCTCGCGTTAAATTAGACTTGCTACATGATTTCCCTAGATTTAGAAATTTCTTATTTTGTACTCTGCCGTTTTGGACTTGGAAATTCCGATTAACTTTCGAAATTAAGAGAGAGAGAGAGAGCATATAGATAAAATTAAACGTCTAAATCTCTTCAATTAAGATTAAAGGGTAGTTATAAAATCCAAAGTCAAATTGATGGAATAGTAGTTAGATAGAGTAGATATTGATGAAAGTAAATTATATAGATTAACAATCATAAAATTAACGCGTAATGCTCATAAACTCTTTAGGTGTTATGTATTTCATTTATTCATATGTTGAGAATGAAAAATTATTTTTTATTAAACATAATCTCTGAAACAAGCTTATTTAAATGCAATGTTTAACTATTGTGAAAAATAAATTTCTTATCAATTCATTTATTCCATTTAGAGTCTAGATAAATAGACCGCGATTCTAAATATGGTCATGTGACTAATTGTTGATTGAGGAGAATTTTAATAAAATGTAGGCATCTATGGCGTTACAATTAGGGATTGCAATATCGGACCAAAAGTTCAATATCGGTATTCTGTATTTTTTAGAACTTAATATCGGGATACCAATTTTAATACCCCGGTAAGTAGAAATTTTAGAAAAAGACAGAAAACACTGGGTGCTTCTTTGTTTTACTTACCAGTTTTATTAGAAGGTGTAAATCTCGCAAAAAGTAATTCGTAACTTATAAATTATACAGTATATAAAGAATCACAAAAAAGTAAAAAAGGAACGTCTTATTTATTTAAATCACAAAAAAAGCGTGAATATCAGTATTCAGTCTGTGGTACTAATATAAAGTTTTAAAATGTGATCTTAAAAAATATAATGCATCAATTGCACTATCATTAAGCCTGAAACGTAATTTTGTGCAAAAATTACCAGCTGTAGAAAACGCTCTTTCGGCATCTACGCTAATTGGGGGTACTGTTAGCAATGAGCGATATACTTTTTCCACAAGTATTTACCTTTAAATCCCTCATCTTCAAATAAATCGATTTCTCGTCGGATGGTATTGGATATAGCTGCTTTCTGTACTGTATTTTGGTTTGTTGAAATGTTTTTAGTCATCACTAATTCTAATTTTTTTTCAAGGGGCAATTCCTTTTCACTATCGATATTAGTGTCATCATCATCTTCGATAACTGTACCGAATTCTTATGAATGTGGATAGCTAGTGGGTAAAAAGTTTTAAGTAAGTTTACTATAAACTTTATCACATTTTACTTGGTTAGTACTGATACAGTTCTGGATATTAAGTCGAATTCTATGTCGTAAAAATTAATTTGCAGGTTTAAGTCGATCATTGTCTTTTTGATTCGATTTTTCAGTTTCAAAAATCGTTCCATCATTAGGAGTAAACTCTTCCAACTTGTTTTAGAATCTAATATTAACATATGTGGTCTGTTTTATTTTAATATAGTACATATTTATTTAGTATATATTTTTGTAATAAGGCATTTTTTTGTAGGGGAACGTTTAAATATCTTAACAATTTTTCGAACTTAATTAATTATAGGAAGCAATTCTTGATAAGTTAATATTTCATCCTCATTAGCAATATTTTCAACAATTACATTGTCATTATCTTCATTGCCAGTATCACTCTCACACTCTTCACAGTCGGAACCCGAAGTTTCTGTATCCACGGTATTCTAATTCTTCTGATCCTTATTTTTTGGTATAAAACATCTGTTACTCCTAATTGAATTCCGTGAGCACAGCACAATCGCTGATTTTTTTCTTTTGCACCAATCAACTTTCCAACTTTTTTCATAACTGTTGCTCCGTCAGTCGTTATGGATTTTCTATCTTCTTTCAGGATGTGGAGACCCCCTGGGTCTCACCCTGGACACCAAGATTAATTTGAGGCAAAGAATCACCACAAGAGCCATTTTGTATAATAATAATAATTTATTATTTCAATTCTCAAAAAAACCCTCTAATAACATATGATACTTTTATGTTACGTCAAATAAAGGGATTTACCTTTATACTAAATTAAATTACGAATTATGCAACGAATTAATAATTACGCTCAAGATCAAGTAAGGTCTACCGAAATAGGAGGTCCGAGAAATACACGTACTCGAATTCTTAACTTTCATTAATACTTTAACTAATTCGACTAAACTAACGCTTATTTTAAGCGTACGTAAATTATATTTACCGCTGGCTATATCAGCTTTCTGGTACTTCCGTAGAATAGCAGTACTACGTCTTCACTATCTCAATATCCTGGAATCCTCTAAGAGATTGAGGTTAAAATTGCATGCTCAATAGCCTTCCACATCTCTCTTGCTAGCTTACAACGCTCGACTTAAATACCTTATCTACTTTGCATTTCCCGTTCATGTTTTTGGAGTTGATTGGAAATATACGCGAATTTATATTCCCCAAAAAGACGCCTAAGAAGATTAGTGGAAAGGTTCCGTACAGATTCGTCACAAAGATAATCCATGTTTCGCTAATTTAGATATAAGAACTTCTACACATTTTTTGTCTTGCATACTTCCCGAGATATGTGTAAGTCCTATATTCCAAAACTTTTTTTTTGTATGAATATTTATATTTAAATAGCGTCTATTTCTTACACTCGTTCATTCATCAAAAATGTAAGACTAAATTTTTCACCATTTACTTTTAACTGTATTAGTTCGTGTTTCAAAGAATTGCGAACACCGTTACTGTAGTTTATAACAGTTCTTACAACGTTGGTAAATTTTTAAAACCTCTGGTGTATAGTGATTTTCTTCATTCAGTAGAAGTGCGAAACACTCGAAATGGCAAATCATCTAATGCTGTCATTTTACTTACAATTTCATTCAAATTATCTTTCTTTTTCGAAATAATGTAAAATTCCTAACGGCTTGGGCTTAGAAACTGTGCTTAAATTTGTATCTTTATCGCAATTAGGTTCTTTCCTCTTCAACAGATTTGTTTCATGTTTCGTTTTTAAATGTGTATGGAGTCCGCTTGTTCTTCCTCCATTCACTTTAATAAATCTAGAACATTTTTTTTTACATTGTGCCAACATATTCTTTTCATCATATAAATAATGAAACCAAACCGAAGTATTACCAACTGATTTTTATGTCCTTTAAAGTTATTCTTATTCATTATTATGGGTTATTATTTATGTGTATATATATAATGAATCTGAAAAATATCTTGAAACATTAAGTATGATATACAAATAAAATGTGAATAACAAACTCACCAATTTAAAAAATGTCGAAATATTACGCATTTTCTTCACAAGTGCAACGGTTTCTCAGATACGAATATCAGACTAAAAAACCTGCGCGAGTGCAGAATCGCTCTAAGCTGATTCACATATTTTATAACTTCTTTTGATTTAAGATGCAACTTTGTATTCCCAGTCTAATTAATTTCACCCGTTAGGGAGACATTGTAGCAGAAGGAAGGCAGAAGAGCTTGGATATGTTATTCTTCTTTCAACGAGAACATAGTTAGGAGTAGTGTATATGTAGTTCTATTTATCACAGAAATAATTCGTCTATATTTTTAAGTTCAGATTAGTAATCCTTAATCCTGCAATTCAAGCAATGGAAAAATCAGATGATGGATTTAATGAGTTGCTTGAGAACTGTAGAACCAGCTAGGAAAAATAAAAATAAGAACAACGGAATGAGCGGAATATAGACGTTAAAATATCTTCACCTTCTGAAATGGAGGTAAAATTAGCGCATTTATAATATATTTTAACCATGGTACAATAATTAAAACTATGATAAAAAAACATTTTCTTTTTTGCTATGTTGGCTATCCCTGAACATAAGTGGAAACAACGTTAAAAATTTCTAGTAAATACTGAAAAAAACCGGTATTTAAACTTATGAATACCGGAATTTCAAAATTGTACAAATAGCTAAAAATACCGGTATTCGGTATCCCGGTATACCGATATTGCTATCCCTAGTTACAATCTATGTTTATCTCTTTTTATTTTAATAAATCGTCGAATTATATACATAAGGAGTTTTCTAATTACAAAATTATTTTTATAATTAATTTTTAGTAATGCTGATTTTTTTTTTCAACTTCTATAATTCGTAAGAGTAAAATCTTTATTTTTTTTCAAAATGAAGATAATTTAGTAGAAGTCTCCAATCAGAAAATTATATTGATCATGGACTATAAAGTTATATTTTTTAACCTTAAGCTACGGGTCTTCAATCTTTCACATCCGAGAGCGACATCAATCAATTAAAAAAGATCAGCAGGCCACAAGTCTGCCAAAAAAATATTGTGTAATCAGAAATTTATTTTAATAAAGAGAGATTTGTGTTGCAGGATACAGTTGATTCAAAGGGAAGAGATGGCGCTACAGATTAGTGTGTGTATATACACTCAGGAACATTGAAAACAGCGACCCAAGAAGGAAGCTAAGTACAATCGCGAAACTTTGCAAATAAGTACAGCGTAATGTGATATGCAAATGATCCAAATTTTGTGCCAATACGCATGCTCATACACGCCGAGGTGGCGCTACAATCAGGAAGAGGGTGCTATATAAGCCAGCGCAAATTCGAAGATTCATAAACGTGACGATTACCCGCCGATTGTAGGAAGACTTTGGTAAGCGAAGCATGCCAGGTAAACGTGCTAGAAGACATTTCTCACAGTTAAGCGAGTTTGAGAGAGGCCTGATCATCGGGATGAAAACTGCAGGCTGGTCGACGCGCCGTGTTGCTGCCCAGGTGGATCGTTCGGAGTGTGCCGTTAGAAATTGTTGGGAGCAGTGGACACAAGAAGGTACCCACGTGCGGAAAACCGGGTCTGGAGCGACCAGGAAGACCACGAGGAGAGAGGATCGAAGGATCGTGCGGCAAGCACTTGTGGACCCCACAGTGACTCGTTCAACGATACGAGTAGACGTAGGCGTAGAAATTGTTCCACAAACAATTTCCAGACACCTTGCAGAGGCAAATCTTAAATCCAAGCGCCCTTTCCGTGCACTCCCTTTAACACCGGAACATCGGCAACTGCGTCTACAGTGGCGCCAAGCCAGATCAATGTGGAATGTTACAGATTGGCAAAAGGTTGTGTTTAGTGATGAATCCCGGTTTGTTTTGGGGACAGATGATAACCGTGTACGGGTGTGGAGGCGCCCTGGTGAGCGGTACAATTCCCTCCACACTGTTCTACGTCACACTACCTGCACAGCTGGTGTAATGGTCTGGGGGCCATAGCCTATGATAGCCGGTCCACTTTAATTGTGATGTGTGGAACCTTAATGGGTCAACGTTACGTTGATGATATTCTTCGACCCCATGTAGGACCTTTCCTAAATGGTCTCCCAGGGGCAATTTTCCAGCAAGATAATGCTCGTCCGCATACAGCAATAGTTGCTCAAGAATTCCTACGTCATTTTCAGACTCTTCCATGGCCGACCCACACCCCCGATTTGTCCCCTGTAGAGCACGTGGGGGGATCAGCTAAAACGGCAGATGCCATCGTGTCACTCTGTACATGATTTAGAGTTGGCTGTTCAAGATTTGTGAGCCCATCTGCCTCAGGACAGCATAAGGTGTCTAATCAACTCAATGCCGGACCGTGTGGCGGCATGTATTGCAGCTGGAGGTGGTCCAACGCGCTATTAAAGTTGCCCAGTATTTGTGTCGTTGCACACCCTGTATTCGTTTAATTGTCTTGTTTTTGAGATCAAGTGAATGTCTCATCTTTGTCATTATGTGTATTAAATTTCATTTCAATCCGATTCTTTCTTCTTGGGTCGCTATTTTCAATGTTCCTGAGTGTATATACAGTCGGACCTTTATATAAAAGTCACTAAATCCCGGAAAAATTTTCGTTATATAGAGGTTCATCTTTTAGTATACTTTATAAACCACATGAAACAAATTTTAAATTCATAAACACTATATATTAAAAAAAATAATTATTCACACCTTTTTTTAAAATTAATATGTGTGTGTTTATTTCATATATCTTACCCATCAAAAAAGAAAGAAAAAAGAATGTCGTAGAATTCTCTGTATTTTCAATATTAAGAAAATAATTTTATACCAAAATTAATGAATTTTTAGTAGTACATTTTATAATTTAAAGCGTACAATTAGAGTAATAAATATACATTACTTTATAATTAGAACACGGGGACACAGGACAACTCCATTGAGGGTGAAAGAGGATATGGAAGATGTTTCTAGTGAACTGGGCAATGGGGGTTAAGGATTGCACTTTTTAGATGAAACGTCCAGAACTGTATTGCTCTCGGCGAATTAGGATCTAATCAAACCAGTTCAGATTTATGACCACCATAAAATGTGTTAAAGAGAAAATACCTTGAAATTTTCTCAGAAATATTTTAAAAAAGGGAGAAAAAAAATTTGAACCACAAAAGAAAAAGTTCCTTACATAGAAAATGCACTTCGCTAACGTTATTTTACGAAGAAAATCGTGAGATGTTCAAGGTTCCAGGAAAAAGTTCGCTATATAGAAAAATTCACAATATAAAGGTTCGTTATATAGAGATTCGACTGTATTTATATATATACATTTATCAATCAAAACCGAAAAATACAGAGATAGTAGGAAAACCATGCATTGAATATATATATATATATATATATATATATATATATATCCTTGTTAGAAAGACAAGAGTCATTTTTCTAGAAATAACTGAAATTGTATGCAGTGTGAAATTATTTTTATTTTAAAAATATTTAAGATATAAACTGGAATTTTTTTTAAAAAATTCATTCATTTTCAAAATTTTTTATATCAAATGGATATCAATCATGTCAATGAAATGTTTAAAATAATACAAATAGCAGGAAAAAGGTTTTGATTTCTTACGACAAAAGAATTGCAAGGCAATTTTCTCGCAACTGCCTCAAATCAAATGAGGAGCCACTAAAATGCCTTCTGCGGACCATTCATGTCCCGCGAGCCACGGGTTGAAGACTCCTGCCGTAAGCGAATAAATTACTTTCAATTAATATAAATAAACGGGATGAGTACTATTATAGTATGTTCTCATCCCAAATGATAGTATTATGATTAGGGAGAGTAAAATTTCAAGATAAAGTTCTACATTAATCTTTCATATTTACAATTAAAAATAATTCAGCGTTAAAGCTATTTTCTGAGACCAAATATAGGCTAGAATTTATGCCTTTCCTGAAAGAACAGTAAAATACTGAGCTGATAAACTAGTTTCAATACATCGCATGCAAAGAAGAAGAAAGATTTCAATAAATAAACAATTAATTTTAAAGAAATTCAGATGAAAATATAATATATGCCTTAAAAACTAATAAGCAACACACAAGCTCCATAGAATACATTACTTGATAGAATAGCTTAATATTTTACCATTGACGCTACATTAGAATATAGCATATTTTTTATTTTTATTTTTTGAAACAATTATATTATGGTGTCTGTCATTTATCGTTAATAACATAAAATTTATGTGTGACGAACATCTCGGTATAAAATCAGTCTGTCTCTGATGTTCTTGTAAAAAACAAATAACACACCCACACAGAATTTGCTTTGAAACACCTCTTCAAATCATCGATTATTGCAAGGGTTGTTGTAGAGGAAGAAGGAATTTCATGTCTCAATATCTCCATTACGAAGAAATTCCAGGAATAAGGAGGTCATGGATCATATTAATAAAACGAAAGATGTCTTGAGATATTTGGAGCTTTTTACCACAAAGCTATTCAATTATTATTTTCGTTATTAATATATAGGTAAGTCAAGGGACTGCAAAAACATTTAGTTATTTAACCCTCCACTTATAGATAACCTTGTATGTAATATCATAATAATAATAAAAAAAGATATAGCGTAGTGTATGAAATGTAATTTTTACGCATCAAATAATTAGTCATTGAGTAAGCCTCTATCGCATGATTAATTTAACAAATCACATTGCTTATGGTTTAAGCTGAAAATAAAACAAGTTTGCTTTAAAAAGTATGAAGTTCAGAAGAAAGAAAACATTTTAAATACACTGCGTGACAGTGAAAATGCGACACCAGTAGCGCGTACGTAGAAAACGAAAATCGTCAAATCGAAATAGCATCGAATAATAAATGTTTTATCTCTTAAGGGTCAAGTACACGGGGCGAGTTTACAAGCTACAAGCCGGCTTTTTTACAAGCAGCTCGTAAACTAGCCCAGTGTACTCACCGCACTCGCTTAAAAGCTGCTTTTAAAAAAGCTCTTGAAAAAGTTGACTCTGCCGGCGACTTTACACGCCACTCGCCGGCTTTTGAGCGATTTAGATTGTAAACTAGCCAAGTGTGCTGACAGTAGCTTGTGGATTGTACCACTACGAATCAACTAAAACAGTATATTTCCACGTGCCAGCTACTTGGCTACTGAGCGAGTGGAATGTTTATGTGTACTTGACAACTAGCGCACTCGCCAACTCGCCGGCTTCTTACTCGCCGGCTTGTAGCTTGTAAACACGCCCTGTGTACTTCAGCCTTTACACGATACAACAATATTGCAATCCACAACATCTGGTGATCAGTAGATATATATGTTAGCGAAGTTACCATGAAAGAAAACGTTTTGACAGAAAATAACACATTTTGGAACAGAGTAAATGAGTATACAACTTGTGAGGCCTGAGGATTAAGGGTCAAGTACACGGGGCGAGTTTACAAGCTACAAGCCGGCTTTTTTACAAGCAGCTCGTAAACTAGCCCAGTGTACTCACCGCACTCGCTTAAAAGCTGCTTTTAAAAAAGCTCTTGAAAAAGTTGACTCTGCCGGCGACTTTACACGCCACTCGCCGGCTTTTGAGCGATTTAGATTGTAAACTAGCCAAGTGTACTGACAGTAGCTTGTGGATTGTCCAGAAGCAACGAGTAGAACGGTCTTGAAAATGTCGGAGGAATTAGTTCTATCGGGAGTTTTAGTTCTATCAAAAGTGATTAAAAAGAGTTAATTAGACGACAAAACGCGAAACGGAAGAAGAGGAAAGTGTGGGTGAAACCGTGGGTAGGAAGACGTACTGAATATGGTGCATCACATACATTACTGAAAGAGCTGAAGAACGAAGACCATAAAGCCTATAGAAATATGTTAAGAATTACAGGTGAACAGTTTGATGAGCTACTGGAAATGGTTCGCGGAAAGTTGTCAAAGCAGGACACGACAATGAGAATGGCGATTCCAGTAACCACAAAATTAGAAATAACTTTACGATATTTAGCAACTGGTGATTCGTTTAAATCTTTGGAGTACCTGTTTCGAGTTCCAGAAACAACAATATCCAGGTTCTTACCACATGTACTTACGGAGATTTGTTGCGTGCTTCGTCCATTTATTAATGTAAGTGTAAATATTTTATCTTATTTTTATTTTCAAAAGTTGCATGAATGAACATTTTGCCCTTGTATTAAGTAACGTTGGTTTGAAATATAGAAAAGGATGGTAAATATACACTTCTCAATCTCAAAACTTGTATTTAAAAAATTATTTTGAACAAAATGAAATGCTTTTGATACATAATATATTAATTAAATGTTTGCAAACGTATTTATCATTGCTCTTTTTTAATATGTCCTCTTCCTCGTTTGAAGAACAAACGGACGCTATTGATTGAGGAGATTGCAATGAAGGAAAATTGTCATATTGATGTTGAACTGATTCATTGTCCAATGTGTTTAACTTACAACGAGTGATACAATTTTGTATCTCCTGCTGTAGCAGGATGGCTGCCCGATTAGGTAGCTGACGCATTTCTGATGCGACATACCTGCCAAACAGGTCATATGGCTTGTCCTCAGTAAATTTGTTTGCTATCTCATCTAATTTTTGGATAGCTTGTGAGCTATTTCTTTGTCTGGTATACTATCTTATTTTTTTTAACCTTTTTTTCGGCTGCTCAGGTGGCTTCATAATTTCAGATGATTGAGGAGTGATTTCTCCCCCGATGTTAGGTTCATCTTGGTCAATAGAGTTCCCTTCCTCATCTTTTTCTGCAATATCAGTTTAGCTTGCATCCTAAAAAAGGACAAAAACTACTAATAATTTTATTTAATTTTTATTCATTATTTATAGTCCAGTCAATGACAGTAAAAATACTGTATTACGGTTCCCTCCTTATTTCGTAGTAATTTCGCTGCCCAGATGGGCTCAGTTCGTCGTAACTTCTATAATTCGTAGTAATGTAGGCAAGAACATGCTATAATTCGTACTTGATCCTCATTTCTACTGTACCTCCTAATGTTTTAGAGTAGCATTGATTTTCATGAAAATTTGTAATTAGCCTCTGAATCAAAATTCCCCAATGTAAAAGCAAACCTTAATATAATACAAATATATAATTAGCTATTACAAAGAAGGAAATTAAAAACCGTCACTGACTGGACTAATACCGTATCAAAAAGTTGTTATAAACTATATTTCATTTTCAGGTACCCAAAACTGTTGAAGAGTGGAAAAAAATTGAAAAGGTTTTCCTCCAACGTTGGAATTTCCCTAGATGCTGTGGAGCGATTGATGGTAAACATGTTCTTATTAAAAGACCTCCTGGTTCAGGTTCAGTATACTACAACTATAAGAAAACCTACAGCATCATACTATTTGCTATGGTGGATGCTGATTATTGCTTCACTTACGTTGATGTAGGAGGAAATGGAAGAGCCAATGACAGTGCAGTGTTCAGAAATAGTTCTCTGAACATTGCAATGGAAAATAAAGCAATTGGGTTTCCTGAGGACCATGTTATTATCGGAGATGATGCTTTCCCTCTAAGACCCGATCTTATGAAGCCTTTCAGTAAACATGGATTAAGTGATGAAGAGAAAATTTTCAATTATCGCACATCCCGTGCCAGGAGAGTTTCAGAGAATGCTTTTGGCATATTTGCCTGGCGTTTTCGAGTGTTCTCAAAAGCAATTGAGCTGAAACCCGACACCATCAATAGAGTTATTTTGGCTGCTTGCAGTTTGCATAACTTGTTGCGAAAGACTTCCCCAGGCCACTATATGCCACAAAATGCACTGGACAGAGAAGATTTTAACACAGGAGAAGTAACACCTGGTCAGTGGAGGTTACATGCCAACACCTTACGACCAGTGACCTCACTGGGCAGCAACAATCCAAACAGAACAGCAATACAGATCAGACAACAGTTCATGAAATATTTCACTGAAGAAAATCCTCTACCCTGGCAATGGGAGAAACTTGGACTAAAAGGCCTTAAAGAATGTATTTAAAATATTTTTTGTAATCAAATTTAAAAATAAAATGTAAATACATTTACTTACCAAATTTGATTGACTGCTTCTTGTTGTCAAAACCTCACTCAGGAAACATGCTTCGTTGAACCAGATTAGTTTTGGCACATAAACGTCATCTACCCCACATCCACTCTTTTTACTTTTCTCAATTTTATTTAACTCCGTTCTGTAGACATCTTTAATGGACTTAATTTTTGCCTTAAGTTGCTTATTATCCATTTGCCCCAACAACTGATTTTCTTCCAGTTCAGACATTAGTTGTTTAAACACCGTATCCCTCAACGATTTGTTGCAGTAATTTTTATCTTTAATGTTCCACAATGCCGGAAACTGTTGATACAGTTGTAAAAACAACGAGATGTTATTCGCATTCCACTTCATTTTGTCAACAGGAAACCACTACGAATCAACTAAAACAGTATATTTCCACGTGCCAGCTACTTGGCTACTGAGCGAGTGGAATGTTTATGTGTACTTGACAACGAGCGCACTCGCCAACTCGCCGGCTTCTTACTCGCCGGCTTGTAGCTTGTAAACACGCCCCGTGTACTTCAGCCTTTAGAGGATTATTCGCTCTCACCATTTGCCACAATTCATCATCCGAGCGATGAGGACTAAGCTAGCGAATGACAACCAATCATGTTCCAGATGTGATAGATAGGACGAATATATCAAAGGACACACCGGTAGCCAGAGAAACTCCTGAATACCTAGCAGGGCATTTTTGCTGTTGCGTGCTATATGATCGGGAATAAATGGCATTGGGTGCATCTTGAAGGGAAACGAGTGCTAATCCCTTAGCTGAGTTGTCACAGCCGAGCACTTATACGGACCAGACGTTACCAGTTATCTTCTGCGATGAGCTCCTTAGCCATGGTGCTGTGTTGTTGCGCGGTTCCTACGACATCGATGCCAGATTCATATGTTGTGACGGTTGCTGATGAAACAGAAGCGCGACTCATTGCAAAAGATAACTCAGCACATTCTGCCCTGTGCGTAGATTTGATACCATGGCAAATTGAAACGTTGTTGGGTCTAAAATAATCTTCTTAACTGTGCAAGCTTTTGTAATTTTTCACTAGACAGTGATTTTCGTGTATATAGGAACATCCAGGATTTCCTGCAAATGTTACAAAAGCTCAACGGAAGAGGACTGCGAAGTCTTCAATGTTTGTCCACGCGTGCCGACGCACAGGCACTCCTTGAACGGGGCACACTATCTTCAAACCATTTTTAGCATCACTGATGCACCGTAAGCTCATGTAAGTAGATGCCCACTGTGATACGATGGACGGACCAACCTGACCTTCTGAGTCAAATGATATAACTCTTCAGGAGCCTAATTATCTTCTGAAACTACCACTTTTGGTGGTAATCTGACATCTATGCTAAGACAAACTTATTTTATATGATATATAGCTCCGCTTTCTGGTTTCCCTCTCAAACATAGCGTCCCAACTGTTACGAAATTTACTGGCTTCATCTCTTTTTCTCCTCTAATGCAGGGTAACTGTGTATTCCGAATCATTTACATAACTCAGTAAGCAGCGCTTACCCTACAATTATTATTTTTTTTGCTACTCCTTTTCACTTACAGGTAATGTAAATGATCACTTTTTGCTCTACTTGTTACCCCTTTTATTATACATACTGCATCCAATAACATAAGAAAAGACATACCAAGGAATTATTAGAATGGGACGAAATCGCGTATGTGCATATCTATATATATAATGATAAAATATACATGTGGAATCGGTTGTGGAGTCGTCATCCAATTGAATCTCTCAACAAAACAAAACACGCAGTCTTCGCGCGCAGGCGCAGCTGATCCAATGTGAAACAAAAACTTTGACCATTGAGAAAAAACGGAGAAAGAGACTGAGGTGCGCGAGCAGGCGTTCCCGTCGTCACATCATGGAAATCTAATTGTAGGATAGCTACGTTTTTTTTAATTAATTTTTGTTAAGTTTAAGTAAATCTGAAGAAAGACAAATGTCTTGGACCCCTTGTTGTCTCCCACATACAAATAATTCATTTTTGGCTGCCTATGATCGACTAGCTGGGATAACAGAACATTGCAACAGAACATCTGATGGCGTGTAAAGTAGAGGTAAAGCATGATTTTCATGCGAATTAAGTTTCCCCGACCCATGAAGACTATACCAATGTGTCACAGAGGGATATCTATATAACATGAGTAGATGTTGTTGAAATAGTATAATTATTTCTTTTTCTGGGATTGGAAACTACAAGCATAACTATTTCATCATTTTAGAATTACAACGCATTGTTGCTGAAATAATTCAAATTTTTTGAAAAAGAGATGTTGCTAAAGTATTTTGGTGATCTTGAGAAGAATATTTGCCATTTTAACCAAATTTTCTAACACACAACTCTAGTTAGTTCGGGTTTTAATTAAAACTACTTCTATTTTTCGAAGTGTAAAAAATAGTAATTTTGGCGTCCACTTATTCGTAAAATATACCGAAAGCTTTGTTAGTCAACGACTAATTTTTTATAAGCTTTAGCAATTTTTGGTGTCCATACAATTATCATTATTTTGGAAAGCTCAGAAAATTAGTTTGGATTTTCTTTCGAAGGTTTAACAGATGTCATCATTTAAGAGATGGCATGCAATATGGTTAAAGGTAGCAAAGCGCTCACATCGCAGGATCGTTTGACATTTGAATCACAGCAGTACTACCATTTGACAGGATTGGCAGGAGTGGAGGAATCAAGTACAACAAGGTGTACCAAAAGGCATACAGATTTCCAGAAGGCAGCGGACGACAAAGAGCGCAAAGGTGACTGACAGAGGAATCAATCATCATATTTACACTCACAGCCCCTGGGGCATCTTTATCAATGATACGACGTGTAACCAAGACGCCATTGGCTAAAATGATCATCGATAGGTGACTCTGTGAAAGAGGGATAAGGTCATGGAAGCCATTAAGCCGACTGCCTTACACCATTACATACCGTCAAGTACGTTTGAAGTGGTGCCGAGCGCATTCAACTAGGAATCTACCGTATTGAAGTAGATTGTTTTCAATGATGAGTCCCATTTCGAATCGGGTTCTGATAACCAGTGAAGACGTGTCTGGAGACGTCCAGGACATCAACGGAATACTCACCTAAACTGTCATCTGCTACATAGCCTAACAACCAAGAGTTATAATATAAGGGGGTGTCATCTCATTTGGTAGCTTTTGGTTAAAATTCGTAATAAACTTTAAGCGCAGCGGTGCGTCAATAAGATTTTGCGTCCGTAGTGTCGCTTTTCCTTTTACAGACCCCTGGGATTACATTCCTACAGGGTAATATCAGGTCGAGAACGAGACAAATCTTTCTATTATTTGTCTTCGTGCTTCTCTAATACTTCCCTAGCTAAAGAAATCGCCACATCTTTTTTCAATAGAGAAAGTCTGAATTCTGATGATCAGGTGTCTCCGACCGTTCCCAGATTGCGTCAATTTAACTCGCCAATGTGTATGGCAAGCAATTCCGCAGTAGAACATACACCAATTCGACGTATAGATACCAAACCAGATAACATAACCTCTGGTCGCATGCATCAGGGCCAATGCATTATTGATTTTTTTTCTTTTTGCTCTTGTAGTTGCATTTCTCTCCTGAAAAAAACATTCAATCCCTATGATACTGACAGCGTTTTGTTTTCAATAAATGTACATCACATCTACCGAGCTTCATCTAATCGAAGAACTCCTTTTCCTCACTTTTTATGTTAGAGAGAGCATACTGTCGGACCCTGTTAATACACGTGTCTTTTTAATATGGTTTTTTACCACGGCTTATTTGATAGGCAGTTGCTTGTGATATCACTTTTAGAAATTACATCATAATTCTTATTTTTAATTTCATGAAATTCAGGTTTTCTTCAGTTGATGTCATATTTATATATAGTTTTTATACGTGTGAATCACCATTTCTCTGAAAATGAAATGTTTCAATTTCCATTATTTTATTATTACGATAATATTTCGTAAGATGTTATTTACAGAGGATATTGTGATCAGGGAGATTAATTGCACGTTCAACTATTTTGTATTAGACAAATTTTAAGAACTACAAAAACTTTTTCTGGTATAAATGATTTTCACAATTAAGCAAAATAATGTCGAAATTGTGCAAACACGAGCAACAGGCTGTAACGTCACGTCTCGAAAACAACAACATCTGGTGTCGGTTTCCTTGTAGATTCGACACCCACACGTGCAGCTTCAGATGCAGCGCAACCCCTGTTTGACCCCCCGAGGAATCTAGCGACCCGACCGGAAGATGAGGGGAGAGATGCTTTGAACTTGCACGCGAGCGGTGACCAACGAATCCTCCTCTCACAAAATAGTGGACTCTAACAATCTATAATTAATTTTAATAACTTTAATGTATCATTTTGTAAATAAGTTTCAATAGTTGTGACGTAAATAAATTCCATATTTTAATTAACCAAGAATATCACCGTTATTTTTTCAAACGTTACAAGGCTTATACAATCGGAGAAAAAACTCAGTGATATCAAATGAATTTGAAAAGAAATTAAATAAGTAGAAATTGCGTGGAAATTTAATCAGTCTGTGTAGATAATTAAAAAATTAACATAAATTTGTAACTGTGTTGGTTTCGTTAAAATTAAAAATAATTCGGTCAGTTTATTGATTTATTTGTCTTTGAAAATACGGAATGATCAGAAAAAAGGGGTTGGAAAGGAGGAAACTATTGTTATTGGATATTAGATATTCTAGGAGAAGAGATGTTAAATAATAAGGAACAGGAAGATGTACTACACTACAATCCAGCATTCTAAGACCCTCACAGAAATAGAGCTATTTCGTAGTTATTTTGAGCAGCAGAGATTTCAAATTAGGATCTAATAAATAAGATCTGTAATGCAAGAGATAATGAAAAACAAAATGCCAATAAAAACAATCATCAGTAGAGGGTATGTTAATAAATAATAGATTCAATTTTCTTTAAATATTTTAAATGTTGTTGTTACTTATGCCACCAGATCGACAGTAACATCTGATCAATGTCCACGATATTTATCGCGGATAAGGACTAGATTTTTACGCCTGTCGTTAGCCTTAGCTTTGAGCACCATGCGGGTGAAAGCACGGTTTTGACTCGGTTCCATCACAATTTTAAGGGAGAACACCCTAAAGTTGATCAGGTGCCTCCCACCTTTCTCCCCCTGCCACCAATCTCACAAGAGAACTTGCGACTCGACGGCTATATGAAGTGTACTCCCATGCTGCAAAGGCACTATACGTTTACAAACATCCATACCTTCTCCGGGATTTGAACCCAGGCCCTACGGCACCGCAATCCGCGTCACTAACCACTTACCGGATGGGCGGCATGTTTTAAATGTTAAAATAATAATTATTATATCAGTGTTGGAACTTATACTAGTGATCAATTTATATTAATGCTGTAACTCGTGATTTAATATATAACCTTGTTTCCTGACAATTGAGTGTTAACAGGGTCAGACTGTATTAGTTTCTTGTTTGGTGTAAAACCTATAAAACTATCGGCACACTATTGTCTTCATAATGTTTAATTTCTGTTTTAATCAAAATCATTTGGAAATAAAATATTTCATTTCTCATCATCGTATTTATATTTCAAGAGAATCCCATTATACACTGCTGGACAATTGCTAAGGACGGATCACAAATTGCTATGTAGCATAACATTAAGCGAGACATGAGGCCTAGTAGGATAAAATATAATTGCCACACTGTTCAGACATTAGAATAAAGAATATTTATTGTTCTGGAAAGTACAAAAGCTGTGAAACATCTGAAAGAAAAAAAAAATGTTCATTTGATCTGCGTACGGAGAAATGGAACAATGCATCTAAAAGTCAGCAGGCACCTTAAAGAAAGGTATGAGTACGGGATATGTCCCCCGTGGAGTGTGATGCAACATTCCACACGTCGTACCATACTTTGCACAACATTATCCAGCAGCTGTTGAGGCAATTTATCCCATTCCTCTGTGAGTGCACGGATGAGGGTGTTCTTGTTTGTCGGAGGATAGTTTCGACCAGCAACTTGCCTCCCCAAAGCATCCCACACATTTTCAATGGGGTTTAGATCTGGGGAACGCGCTGGCCATACGAGACGTTGAATACCCTCGCTGTCTAGACAATCCTGAACAGCGAGTGTTCGATGACATGTTGCGTTGTCGTCCATAAAAACAAATTTATCACCGACAGCACCACGGAAAAGACGAACACGAGGAAGTAGAACTTCATCAATGTATCGTTGGCCCGTCATAGTCCCATTCGCAACCACATGTAGGCGCGTGTGGCCATTGATCATGATGCCGGCCCACACCATGATACTGCATGTCGGATATCGGTCCTTTTCCTGGATATTTTCTGGACGATAAGCAGTACCACTCTCGCGCCAGATCAGTTGGCGTCTACAATCCGATGTCAGACTGAACCTACTCTCATCTGAGAATAGTACACATGCCCAGTCCTGTTCAGTCCAATTGTGATGCTCACGACACCATTGCAAACGGCCAGTACGGTGCTGCCTGGTCAATGGGACACACACAACAGGTCTGCGTGCGTATAGTCCTCCTCCCCTCAAACGTCTGGCAACAGTTTTTCGGGAGATCTGCTTTCTTGAGGCAGCAAGAAACTGATTTGCCACCTCCTGAGCTGTGGTGCGCCTGTTCCTTTTTGCTGATAGGACGATATATCTGTCTTCTGCAGGCGTCGTACTTCTAACACGACCTCCCCCGTGCCGTCTACTACACATTCCAGTAGTTTTAAATGACTTCCACAGCCGTGAAACAACGCTGTGAGCGATGTCGAACTCCCTGGCAATATCTGTTATTTTTCGCCCTTCTTCGATCTTTCCAATAATTCGGCCACGCATAAAATCATCTATGTGATGTCGGGAAGACATGCCAAAAATTTTAAGTTCGTCTATTAAATCTTTCCTGTAAAACTTTGACTTGAAACAACAACTGTCCACACGTGTCAAAACCTTTAAAGCTCTTATGAACGCTATCACGTGATGAACAGACGTGGGAAAAAAATTTGCATACTCATACTTCTTCTTACTAATATCCCGCACTTATTCTAATTTTCCACATTTTGCTTCCTTTCATTTTGTGGTTGCTATGGATGATAGTGTTATCCGTCCTTAGCAATTGTCCAGCAGTGTATAAGAATTAGTTCATAATTTGACAAACTTTCTCATAGTATGTACTTTGTATGATGATGTCTTTTAAAAAATCAGACTCATTTTATAGGAAGCGCAGTTTATTAAAATCACCTTAGTAACCTTTAAAATGCACTGAACGGGAATTACTACTCAATGTTTTCTATATAGTCCAACGAAACAACAAAAAGTGAACATATATCTTTTTAATCTTAAATACGATTTATTTCGTATTAAAGGAAACATTTTGTGTATATGTATCTAAATATTACATTCGATGAACAATTAAAACGGTCAATTATGCCATTTGTATCATTTATGCAAATGAAAATCGAGAAAACTTCTATGTTCTAATATATATCTTAAATATATGCAAGGAAATACGTTTAAAACGAAAACGCTTAAGAGGAAATATTGGTTAACACGAAATAATATACAATAGTCCCAATCAAGTACTATGTATTTTTTTCTCTTAACACGTTTCAAAAATCGCTTAACACAAAAAGATTTCCCTTCTGGGATTGAAAAAAATATATACGGAAAACACCAGCCGCGCAGGCTAGATTTAAGAGGTCGTTTCACATGTTTCGTAGAAAGGAGGCTAACTTATCTTTGAAATACCTGCGGAATGGCCTGTGACACGAGCCAATTTTGTTTATCTAAGCCCATGGTGGGCATTAAGCCGATCGCGATCGACCGGTGGATTGCCAAGACATTTTGAGGTGACCGCCTTTAACTAAGACCTAAGATGCGCATATTAAAGCTATCTTCGGCTAATATTAAAGAATAGGGGCAGAATTCGGAATATTTTTTCAGTTATAAATGTACTCAAACATTAAAATTATATATATATATTATATATAAATATATTCTGGCTACACTATCCAGTAGAGCAGTGATTCTCAAAGTGGTCTATATAGACTCCCAGGGGTCTATGACGACCTGCAAAGGGTCCACGCCAGCGAAAAAATATGTTGGGGGTCCATGAGATGTAAATGGGGGTCCATGAGATGTAAATGGAGGTCTATGATAGTGGCTCTTATTAAACCAGATCGTGACTGTAAAAAAAAATTGATCTATTGGAAAAACCAAATTTTACCAATCTAACTGGTTTATTTACTAAATTTAGTGAGGTTAATTTGGTATTACAAGTGACAGCTTACATTTTATCAAGACAAGAACCATTTCAGCATTTCTTTCCAGAATTAAGCTAAGAAGTATAATATTGGATGTCACGGAATTTTCTCAATTTGTCACAGACAATCTGTCAGGACATTTTAACCTAAGTTCAACATTTAAATACCCTTTACTCAGACTTGAAACTATGTTTTAGATTTCTTTTTTATAGTAATACCACAGTAGACAATGAATTCATATAGTCGCATCGAAAAAAAATGTCATATTACAATAGGATCTGTGATCAGAATAGGCCCTAACGAAAATCTTAAAATAAAGTTTAGAAACGTGTCAGCAATTTTAGCTTTAAAAACCTGTTATTTATCGCGAATTGTGGAATATCGAGAGAAAGTTTTTAATTGGTTTTCCATGTGAGAGGGGGTTTCAGTGAGTTTGCCAATCTCAAAATCGAAAAAGGGGAAGGGGACTGGACACTTACTAACAAAAAAGATTTAGGGTTAAATTCGACTAGATTGATATTAAAAATGTTGAAAATTTGTTATTCATGCACCAGATTCATCCCTCTCATTAAAAGCATTTGTTTGTTGTTCAGTTATTTTATGCGTAACAGTTATTTTATATTTTATTTTAATTTTAATTTTTAATTCATTAACATGTGTGTTTCTTAAGTTTTTAATGCTACAATTCACTACCATTCGAAATTTAATTCTTTTAAAGTAAGTAGTAGTATCAGCTGTCAAAAAGACATTTAAGTTGATAAATTTGCAAAAATTCAATATTAGGTAAGCAGGAGGTCTACCCGATACCGAAAAACATGGCAAAGGGTCTATGAGACAAAAAAGTTTGGGAACCTCTGCTGTAGAGAATCACTTTATTTTATCATACTAACCATTTTTATCCGAGTTGACATATCTTTTCTTTTATAAAATGTATTTTGCATTTTTTTCCTATGCAGTAATGCTAAATGAGCTATCCCTTCACATGTTAAAAGGAAAAACTAATTATTTATTATATATTTTGAAATTTTAAAACCACTGTATTATAAACAAATGCATGAGTTACAATGTCACAAATTTTTATAAAAATTTAGGAATTTTTTCTATCCGAAAATGCGTTCCCCGTCCAGTTCACGCTCTCGTGCATACAGCGAAAACAGCCTTAACAGAAATATATTTATGGAACAACGGAGCCAGATAGACTGGAGAACATATCGGCTTTTCATAATCCATGGACTATGTGTAGATGACACATTTACCACTACTTGAAGCTCACTAAAAAAAAGACGCTTAACACATTCGCTGTGATTATGGGGAGGGGGGGGGGATTTGCCATCAACATGATGCCAGCAGCAGAAAAGTAAATCCCCAACACGCCGACTAAAGGGGAAAATAATCGTTGACCAGCTCTTTTTACGATAACATGGGATAAGATTCTTGTGTTTACGTTCTGGTGCCACGATGGCGGGGCACCAGCAGCGAACGTGTTAAATATATACATCGGTGGGTTACAGATTCACTAGTTCCTTTTTGTTCGTAGCTTTGAAAACGTCCACGCTCTGTGATCTAGCAATCTTTCACAGTTGTTCAAATATTTAGTTTGAAGATTTTATGTTACTTGTTTTTTTCTTAATTAAAATAGTAGTCTGTCATATATCAAAAGACACACATAATGAAGGAAACAAGTGTTAAAAAAAGAAAAACCCTCAATTTTAATATAGAGTGGGAAGGACAGTTTTTCTATACGATGTGGAATGAAAAATTTGTGTGCTATATATGTCATGCAAGTGTGGCACTTCCAAAAAAAGGAAACGTTGAAAGACATTTCAAAACAGAGCAGGGAAATTTTGATACAGATTTTCCTTTAAAAAGCAAATTGCGTAAAAAAAATTAAAAGAATTTAAATCGTAATTAATCGGACTACAGTCATCTTTTGTTAAACCCAATACTTTACCTAAAACTGTTACTGTTGCACCTCTTCGTGTTAGTCATCTGTTAGCAAAACATAAGAAACCTTTCGCAGATGGAGAAATAATAAGAAAAGCGTTTCTGGAAGCCAGTGACTCATTATTTGATTCATTCAAGAATAAAACTGAAATTATTTCCGCAATTAAAGACATTCAACTTTCGCGTAGAACTGTCACACGCCGCATAGAGATGATGAATTCTGATCTGGCTAATCAGCTGATCGAAGATTTCGCAAACTGCATTTGCTTCTCTTTGCAGTTTGACAAATTTTTTGGACGGAGTTGATATTTCTCAACCTGTTATCTTTGTAAGAATGGTTTCTCAGGATATCAGTATAAAAGAAGAATTATTGACAATATTACTCCTAAAGAAGAAAACACGAGGCGAAGATGTTTACTGCGCCTTCAAAAAATACATAGAAGAGAAAAATATTCCAATTTATAAAAATTGTATCGATGACAACTGATGGGGCACCTTCAACGATCGGCAAAGTCAATGGATCTTTGGCTATGTGTATGAGAGATGATGACTTTCCGCATTTCCTTTCTTATCATTGCATTTTTCACCAACGGGCCCTGTGTTGAAAAATTCTAAATATGCGTCATGTTATGGGAATCGGCATGAAAATTGTGAACTGAATTCGTGAGGAAGAAGTCTTCAGAGGAGAATTTTTCGAGCCCAACTAGAAGAAAACGAATCTGATTACGGGGAATCGTTATATCATGCTGATATCCGTTGGCTAAGTCGGAGTACATTTTTACAAAGATTCAGGAACCTACTACAAGAGGTAAAAGATTTTTTGGAATCAAAAGATGAAACGTGCATCGAACTTAGTGATAAAATTTCGTTGATGAATTTAGCTTTTGTTGTTGATATAACAAGCCATCTTAATGAATTGAACTTACAATTGCAAGGAAAAAATCAAACAATAGTAGAACTGATAGGATATGTTAATACTTTCAAAAACAAAAGTTAAAGCTATTATCTTCCCACCTAATGAAGAATGAACTAAAAAATTTCAAAATATTTCTAACGAGTTGTCAAAAATTAGGGGTACATTAAATAAAGAGAAATATTATGATGAAATACTAAAACTACACTCAGAATCTGAGAGACGTTTTCAAGAATTCAATAGACTAGAACCAATTGCTACCTTCATGTGTTACACATTTTGTAATATTCAAGTGGAAGACATAACCAAAAATATAAATTATAGATTCTTTTTATCTCTTGAGGAAAATGAAGTTCTTCAAAATGTCATAATTTTAAAAACACGTAGCTCAGAAACTAAGGATAACTTTTGGAATCTAATTTACGAAGCAAAGTATCCTAATTTTAAAAAGTTGCATTCCATTTAGCATCGTACTTTGGCTCTACCTGCATGTGTGAATAAGTATTTTCAACGATGAATATAACTAAGAATACTAACAGTCCCGTCTCGCAGACGACCACTTAGAATCCAGTGGAAGATTAGCAGTCAGTAACTATATACCACGATATTCAAGTTTGGCGGACAGTATGCAGATTAAGTCCTCTCCTAACTATAACTGTTAGAGCTAACTTAGGGTTATAATGACTTTTTGTATGTATTTTGAATAGTTTGATAGTTAGTGAAACCTTTAATTATATTATATTTGTCGCTATTATACAAATGTTTGTATCTTGTATTTTGCTTTAAACGTGTCTTAAAAAGAGTTAAGTTTTCTTTATTGTAATTACACTCATGTAATTCCATCTGTAGCATTATCATACATCTTGAAGAAGAATATGCAAATTGCAGGAAACCACCAGATGGGGTGCGGATAGTACTTCACAATGACGAGAGTGTAAGAGAGGGGTATATAAGGAATGGTGGCAAAGAAGTAAAATTGTTCACAAGCGCTTTAAAAGCCTTTCAGTGGAATAACCGCATAGTTATGGCACAAAGGAAGCATTTGAATGATTTTTTACGTGGTAGAATTATTGGATGACTGGAATGTGGACGTACCCAGCTGGAAGTATCCGAGGAACTTGGAATCGCCCAGAGTGTCATCTCCAGGCTTTTGCAACGATTCCAAGATGATGGTAATGTGAGTAGATGTTACAGCACAGGTTGCCCCCGAGTTACAACGCCGAATGAGGACCGGTATATTTGGCAGTTACTGCCAAAAGAAACAGACGGAGCACAGCATCAGACCTGTCTCGTCAGTTCTCTTCAGCTACCGGTTCGACAGTTTCAAGGCAGACCGTGTACAGACGCTTAGGGCACATTGGTCTATATGCTCGTAGGCCTGTCAGATGTGTTCCACTTGCCGCAACTCACTGTCGTCTGCGGTTAACCTGGAGTAGAGAGCAGGCATTGTGGACACCACAACAGTGGTATTGTGTGATGTTTTCCGACGAGTCCAGGTTCAGTTTGCAGTCTGATTCTCGCCGGACTTTAATATGGAGAGTGCCAGGTACCCGTTACCACCAAGAGAACACCATTGAACGACACCGTTACGGTGGTGCAGGATGGCTCGTTTGGGGAGGAATTATTCTTGGTTCCAGAACTGACCTGCATGTTCAGAGTGTAACGATGACAGACCACATCTATCGGGATGTCATTCTGGAACAACATGTACGTTTGTTTCGGGGCGCCATGGGTGCTGAATTTCTGTTTTAATGGATGACAATGCCTGTGCAAACAATGTAGATGAATGCCTTCAATCGGATGTTATCACCTGTATAGATTGGCCAGCATACTCACTGGACTTGAATCCAATAGAGCATGTGTGGGATATGCTTTGCCGACGAATTGCAGCCCGTCAACCCCCTCCCACTTGTCTACCGGAACTTTGGAGGGCATTGCTTGATGAGTGGTGTAATATTCCCCAGGATCAGATGGATAATTTGATACTCAGCATGCCTAGGCTTTGTAAGGCCTGTATTGCATCATCCGGGAGATATACTCCATATTAACCATCATACTAACCATGTTATACTGTTTTTTGTAAATAGGTTCTTATTTGAAATTTGCTCCAGGGAGTAAAAATCGCAATTTTTATTAATTAGGTCAAACATATAGCATCTTTTTTGCTCTTTACCTTTTGTTTAATAAATAGACTTTACAAATAAGTCAAATTTGTTTTGCTTCTGTCTCTTTCTTTGCCTGAACTTCATTATCCTTAATTTATGGATATGAGTGTATATGTAGGTACATTTGCCTCCGAAAGTCTGCGTACAGGCAATCATCTTAAGTGTTTATGCTATAATTACTGTTAAAATCTCGCTTTAGAAAATCAAATTACGTACATGTCAGCAATTCTTCAAAATTTCCTTATTCAAACAACAGCAACAAAATTAACCTTAACGAGAAAAAACAAGAATGACCACTAAATAATCACAAACCATCCTCACCAAAAATCTGCGTACACTTACAAAATAGAGCTTTTAATGACCTTTTATTGTAAAATAATTGCACTAAATCGTGTTTTTAAGTAAGTATAAGCTTCTTTTATGATTTGCATAGGATTTGAGATTTGAAAGCTTTTGTGGTTCCATGACAGGCAACAGAATAGCCCTTTAAGACCCGAATTATTTTTATCTCCAAATATTAAATTCTTCTGGTTATTAATACTAAATGGGCCCCAATGACATTGGGAAAAATAATTTTTAAAAATTCCCTCTTTCCTCCTGGAAGATAGATGGTAGCCACACGTTCGTGCGGGTTGGGCGTTATCTGTGAAACAGGTCACAAATGAAATTTTATGAGTTATACATATTTAGCTATAAGTTGATAGAAGAAACAATCTTAATTCAACTAAAATTGTTACAAATAAAGAAATTATTGATGTATAATTAACTCTTTTATTAATTCATTATTTATTTCCTGCAAAAATCTTTTGTTTTGTTTTTAACAAGCATAAATAACCAATGCATTTTTCACAACATGTTTTCGAACTGTTTTGGTAGTTTTCAAATCTGCACTTGCGAGGCCTTGAAATGTCATCAACACATCAAAAATGGCTATACATGTCAAGCCTTTTATCCTGAAATGGCCAGGATAAAAGCCATAACATGTATAGCAGGTGGATTATAACACTTCGATCTTTTTGCGAGTGGAATTATAACACTGTTATCTTCATCATTAGCTAAAATACTTCTGTTAGTAGGTGGAGAGGCTGATAACGCTTCAACTATCTCTAACTTAAATTTTAAGTGATCCATTTTGATTTTTAGAGGAATTTTATTTGATATTGCATCTTGTTTGCACAGAAACCAAGAATTTGCAACAGCTAAATCAATGTAGTAAATGTGTTCAAGAGACTTTTATGGTAAAGAATGATCCAAAATTGTCTTTCCTTTTCAAATATTCCCATGTGTTTCTTCATCACTCTCACCTAAACTTGATTCTCCTTCCAGTATACGCAATTCATATGTTTTGTTAGCAGCATTGTCATCATCCGAGAGATCACTAAGATCTGATCTGAGTTCAATCTGATTTATTCATCAATTGAAAAATTTCTTCTGTGAGAATTCTTCTCCTTTTAGACACCTGAAAAAGTTTTTGGTTAAAAAGTTAACACAGTATTCCATGAAAAATAGTAAAATGTATCAGAAAATTTTATTAATTAATATATATATATATATATATATATATATATATATATATATATATATATATATATATATATATATATAAACCACACTATACTAACTCCCACCGGAAAACCCAGTTTTTTTTTTGTGGGAGAGGGAGGGAGAGATGGATGCAGATATCTGTGGAGAGGATAAAAATGCCAAACTCCTCAACAAAGGTATGAAAAAGAAAACTAATTGCAAAAAAGAGGGAGAGAAAGAAAAAAAGGGACTCATCCATTGCGACCCCCAAGAAAATTTGGTATTAATTTTATAGCTATATACCGTATTTTCCTGTATATAATCCGCGGATTATGTGTTAAAAAAGTTTCAAATTTCGTTGTGCGGATTATACGCCGCCGCGGATTATCTGAGAAAAAACATTCTCCATCAGAAAAGTTAACAAAGTTTTGAAAGAAATGCTGTTTATGTTTTATAAAATAAATAATAGATGGCGCTTTCATGACTCGGCTGACGTATTACGGCCATAATTAGTGTTTGTCCAATTACTTTCAATAACGAATTCGGTTCCTCGGAAGGAAATAGCAGTTACAAGTCGCTGGCGTCATTTACAACTTTGTCTTGACTAGAGGTGTTGCATCCTTTGAAAGTTTTTTTATCATGATGAAGCGTGTTAGCTATACTGCAGACTTCAAATTAAACGCTGTAGAGAAGTCGGAATCGAGAAGCTGCAAGATTTTTCAACGTTGACGAATCGAATATTCGTTTGTGGAGAAGGAACAAAACTTCAAAAATTGCGATAGACGTAAAAGGGCCGATCGTCGTGGAAAACCTCACTGGCCAGAATTAGAGGCAGAAATAAATAAATGGATTTTAAAAGAAAAGGACGATGGGAAAGCTGTCTCGACAGTTAGCATCAGAATGAAAGCCTGAGTGTTATTGCACGCGAAATGGTCGTTCAACGGTCGGACAGAAATTACCTGATGACTGGGGAAAACAATTGGACGACTTTTTGACATTTTGCAAGCAAATTATTGTTGAAAATAATTTTACAGAGGATTTGATTTTTAAATATGGACGAAGTTCCATTATCATTTGATATTCCACCAACCAGACCGTCGACGTTCAAGGAGCAAGATTATTCGCCGCCAAAACTGCCGCGGATTATACGCCGCTGCGGATTATATGATGTTCTTTTTTTTTTACTCGAAAAAAAGGGCTCTGCGGATAATACGCCGCTGCGGATTATATACAGGAAAATACGGTATTTCGTTTTAAGGTAGGCAGGCTTTCATCAAAATTATTGAAACGGAAAAGGAAATTCGCAAGGTAAGTTCTTACCTTTACAGCTGCAGTGACTCAAGTAACGCCCAACCCGCACGATCGTGCAGGTAACAAAATCCCGAGTCCTACAGGCCCCATTAATAGAGTATAATTAATATTTTTTCTATTTTACAATTATTTAAACATTAATACAAAAATTTGTATCCAAGAAATTAGAAATACATTGATAATTACCTTTTTACGACAAATAAAAAAAGGCGTGTTTTCGTTGTATTTGAAAACAAAGCTAGATTAGCTCTGAAAGTAAAACATGGACCACACAACCATCGTCTGTTGATAAAAAGTAACACTTTAATCTTTCAGCAAACCGGCTCAATCGTTAGATTCACGATTTTCTTACATACGACTATTCCAGAAGCAGAAACGTATAAGAATATTGAACCCGCACGATCGTGCAGGTTGGGTCTTAAAAAAATATAGATCGATATATTATTGAAAGAGAAAAATCGTCATAGGTCTTCAGAAAAGGGGAAAATTTTAAAAGCAATAGTTGAAATTGTTAATAGGAGACATTCATTGATTCAAAAAGTGTTCATAAACTACAAATCAACTAAAATTTTAATGTCCAAGCTAAGATCCGGCTGCCCGTCTGCAGTGTCACCTCGAGAATCTTGCTTTGTAATACGCTCTATAAAAATAAATCCAAGACTATAAGCTTCAGAAATTGCTAAAAGTATTGCTGATGTATTGGAAAAAGAGTGACTTTAATTACAATTCGAAGAAAACTGAAAAAGTATGACTATCATGCCCGAGTTGCACTCAAGAAGCCATTCATCTTTCGAATGAACAGAGCTAAGAAAATGACCTTTGCCCAAAAACACCTAAATAGGACACATAGTTTTTAGAAAAATGTAATATATCGAATTAAAAGTAATTTTTGTAATTTAGCATCAAAAAGCACAAAAATATGCCTGCAAAAATTCCTGAACAGATCTCAAGAAAGATAATTCTTTTTCGACAATCAAACATAGAGGAGGAGGCATAATGTTTGGGGGTGCATTGGAAGCCTTTCGGCTGGTAATCTGGAATGTATTGACTCAACAATGTACAAAATTGGTTGCTTGAACTTATATGAGTAAAATATCAGGGCATATGCCGAGAAATTTGTGGTGAGTAATGATTTTTACTTTCAGCGGCACAAAGGTACCAAGCAAATGGCTCACATTGTGAAGTCATTGTGAAGCCATGGCTGTTCTGATATGTCCCAAACCAATTCCGAAAGTCAACCTAGTCCTCAGACCTAAGCACAATTCAACATTTGTAGGATTTACTCGAGAGAATAATCAGGTTGAACGTAATAACATCTAAGGAAATGATCAAATCTGTCAGAGTAGAAAAATGGAACAAAATTTCCACAGATGAAACAACTGAGCTAGTTTACCCTTTCGCGGGCAGTGGCTAATAGGTCTAGCCACATAGTAAAAATTTTTTCTCCAAGCGGGTGGTGGATATTTAGTCTATCCACATGCGTTAATTGAAGCTAAAACGCATAAAAATCAATACAGATGGCAGCACGATAACTTTTTTTCATTTCATGTCCTCTAATGGGTAATTAAAAACAGTTTTGCTCGGTGTAAATCTACAAATTCTATTTTGATTGCTATAAATAAAATTTCTGATCTTAGAAAAAAATTTCGACTTGTCTAAGTATACTTTTCTCTCATCTGAATGAATTAAGCAAATGTACAATTAAAAAAAAGTTTTATTTAGGTTTTTGGAAAGCTTTTATATGTGGATAGAGGCTCTATCCACCGCCCACATAGAACAGAAAAACAACCTTGAAATTTTCGCTCTTCTTCTACTTGAGACAGTCAAAACAAAAGGTGATTTGTACAGTAGATGCTCTCTTTCCAATACCAGAAAAAACGTTCATCCCTCTCAATGGCTGTGTCGGTCCTGCAACGTACCACTGTGCCTTCAAGCAAATGGTCCTACTTGCTTTGTTAAGTTCCACAGTAAATAGTTCATCAAATTTGTGAAATAACTAATTTAAATCCTCAAAAATATTACTTTATTTCTAACTTTTTATACTAAAATTAAATAAAATATAAAATGTGGATGTATACCATTTTCAATGTATATTTTAGTAAGTATATTCTACTAAGTACAATTATTCTATTATTATTTAATTACACTTATAATTTGTATTTAATTGTGATTGAAATAGTTATTAGCATAAATGTTAATTTTTCATAAAAAGTTTATTGTAATATGATTGATTATTTCTGTTCTGAAAAGAAAGTTAAATGTCTTAAGTCCGCAGTGGCTATAACATCTAGCCACCACCCAGAAAAAAAACCCCTTTTGATCAGATTTTTTTTTCTGATTAAATAATGTTTATAGTAGATGAGAACATTATATTTATCAAGTACTTTACCACAGAAAAGTGTATATATTTTAGCTTTGTGCCCGTTAAAGGGCTAATACTTTTACATGAAGAAAAAAAGCTTAACAGAAATAGTTTATTTGCGACTTCGCTAAATGAAGATGAAAACACATAAATGGGGTAGGCCAGCAAATTTGAAGGCCAAACAAATGATCAGCAAATATACACGGTGAGTCTTTAGTGGTACTGGGCTCGAACTCGTGACAAGGCAAGCCACGATCCGATACCTATACCACTCGACTACCGCGGCCACCAAGTTTGTCGGACAGTATGCGGACTAAGTTCTCTACTAACTATAACTTAGAACTAACTAAAAGAGCTGCGGTAGCCCAGTGGTCAAGGTATTGGATCATGGCAGGCATGTCATGATTTCGAGCCCAGTACCACTAAAGACTTGCCATGTAGGGCAGCGATGCACGTTAAATCTGCTTAGAGCTGAAACGTCCTCCCGTTGGTGTGGTAGTTAGGAGAGAGGGATGCCAGCTCAGGTGTCGTCCACGTCACTTGACCATGGTTCAAAATTACGTGGTCCGTCGCCAAAAGCCCTCGTGTAGCTGAACAGTGCGACGTTAATATTCACTCACTCAGTAGAACTAACTTAAGGTTATAATTACATTTTTTGTGTATTTTGAATAGTTTGATAGTTAGTGCATCTCATTTAATTGTATTATATTTGTGGCTATTGTGAAAATGTTTCTAAATTGCATTTTGCTTTAAACGTGGTATAAAAAGAGTTAAGTTTTCTTTGTTGTAATTATATATTAGGTAGGTAAGTACATATTCCGTATTTACGACTAGCTGAAGTAACGAGCTCTTGGCAACGAGTTATTTTTTTTCAAATATTATTCTTGATATAATAGCTGAATTGTTAGGAGAGTATCTTTTTAAGTGTCAGTTCTAAAAAGAATTTTGTAAAACATTTCTCTTTGTGTGTGTTATATATGTTTGAGAAGACTCAAATATAAATCTTGCCCAAATAATCCTTTAAAACGCCATCTGTGCTTTTTCAAATATCTTAATACTTTTATATGAAAAAAAAACTTATCAAAAATAGTTATTTACGACTTCACTAAACGAAGATAAACACATAATTGGGGTTAGGGAACTCTAACAATACCAGCAAATTCGAATGCCAAATAGATTATCAGCAAATATTTTTGCTGCCTCGATAAAGAGTGAATAGTGTCTTCCTTTTTGCAATTTCAATGATAATAACAGGGATGAATTTTTTATCTCCCTAGAATTGTATTAGGTTCTAGGTCTGAGTTGTTTTGCCTCTGCGAGAGTAATACTTTAGGTTTAAAAAGAAAACGTAACAAAAACTTTTTATCGCAGGGTTGTATGTGCTTCTGCAAATCAAACAAAATGTCTTTTGATTTAGTTATTAGATTAAATATATCTAATGAAAGAGCTTATGAGATGAAAGCTTTTATTTTAAATGACGTAACATCGCAAAAGGAGACACGATCTTCAAAATATTACCAATCTGTTAATAGCAATGATCGTATTCGTTTTAGTTTAAGCTACACTTCAAACTCTCTACATGTTTTTGTGAAAAAATAAAAAGTAGTGCTAAATATAATTTTTTAAAATCCGATATTTACAAAAAAAAAAATTTAAAATTAAATGAGGACTAATAAGAAATGTATAATTAATTTATTTTACCAGTATTAATAATTTTTAAATAATTGCTTGAATCTATCTGCTCTAACCGTCAGTATCAAGATCAATTTCCCCCATCTGATGAATTTTTCCGTCTTCGATTCGAAGCCGCACTCAATTTTTAGTATCAAAAACATTAGAACTTATATTCCAATAAATATGGTGGTTTGAATTGTCATTTTTTATTTGAAAACTTTTTTAGCTATATTTTTCTACTATTTTGCTATAATGATGAGAACATGGAATTTGCCGAAGAAAGAAAAGCAATAAACTTTTTTTTTTCAAAGGAAGCAAATATAGCAAAATCTTTTTCGATCAAATGGTCATGCTATGCAGATGGAAGCAAGCAATAAATACCGCTGAAGTGTTCTGATATTCATGTTATACCTTAGCTCTTAAGTTAATTTACTTTTGGGCGACAAACACCTTAAATAATAAACATTGTAGACCCTTCTTTTAGTTCACGACTCCTATGTCACTGGGTGGACTGCAACACTTTGAAAAAATTACAAATAGACCGTAGCCTGGAAAAGTCTGCACATCCCTGATCTAAGCTTTCACCCTCCATCCCTACAAACGCCACACAAAAACATCTAATCTCTCAGTTGGCTTTGAAATTCGGTGAAGAGTACATTGCAGTGTGAGTAAAAATCAGTGAGTTTGGTTCGCATTATTTTTTCTATTTTAGGAGAATTTTTTGCAATGCAAAGAACTTAGGAGAGGGGGGGGAAGCAAAACGCTTTTTCGCCTAAAATGAAGATGGAGCTTCTTAAGGCTGTTGATCAAAAACAGAACACGAAAACGGAAATTTGTAGAGATTTCGGTATTGCAAATTCCACTTTATCAACAATAATTAAAAAAGAGAGAAAATTACGTAAATGTTTGAACTTTTTTTTTAAATGCATGCATATACACATATCTATGTAAATAAAATGTACTCTGATAAATTCAATTTTGGTTAATATATGGGTGTTTTGGGGGGGTTTTTTTGCAGTATCCTTTCACGTGAAATTCTTTTGACACAAAAAAATATTTCAGTCCTTCTCGATTTCGTGTTAAACGATTTTCACTGTATTTCAAATTCATTCTTACAACGCTATGAAAATCTGAAATAAAATTATGTATTTTTTTTTTTTTTTTTTTTTTTTTTGTATTTATTTGTATACTTCTCTAACGTTTTAATCCCCACTTACAAAAACTTCTTTTAAAAATGAGAAATATAAACGTATATACAATATATATATATATTGAACATTTTTCAATTTTTTCTTCAATATATTCATATATATGCACACACAGTACTATTACTAGTAATAATAATACCTGTTATTTATTTTGAATTCATTTACAAGCAATTCTTTCCCCTCATTTACCCAGAGTAATTTTTTTCCTCGATTAATTTTTCAGATACGGGCCAGGGGAGTTGCTTAGAGATAAATTGTAATTAGTTTCTATTACTAAATAAAGAATGCGTCTTAGTTCTGTTTTATCAAAAGAAATTGTTTTTGAAATTATTGTACCATGATATGTGTGTATTAATACATTTCTGACTTGTTTTGTAAAATAGAGCAATTTATTTTAAATGTTTGAAAGCTCTAATCTGACATAATACTAATGTATACATTATTTTCTTCGCGATGTATGACATTCTCCACAGATTTTATGAGGCACGTGGAAATCTCCTGAACAGGAAAAGTTTGTTTTCATTCGTGCTGCCATCTACATTTATAGCTGACAAAGAAAGTTTAAATTCCCCAAAGGACGAAGCTTCCAATATAACAGAAACACACAAATGAGCGTTCTACTTTAATCAATAAATAAATCCAATTTTTAATATTGCTTTTCAATAATTTCTGCCACAGTTTTCTAAAAATATATCCATTTTTCCGCCAACAATGTAATAAATTCTAGATTGTTTTTAAAATAATGTTAATACTTTATATTCTCAAGATGAAAATTCAGTAAATTGCATAAATTATATAATTAAATAATTCTTTCTGTTCTAAATTTCAAAAATAATTTTTATATTTAAATTTCAAATTGCAATCTGCATTGTTAGTTAGAAAAATATTTTGGGCAAAGCCTTAGAATTTTAATAAACAAATTATTATTCTCAAAATGGTCAACTTTTTTAATGACGTAATATATAAAATTAATCGATGTAATTAAAATGAATGTATGAGCATAAAAAATTATTCAAATAAGCAGAAAACTAAAAAAGAAAGAACTCAAACAAAAATTTAAAATATTGGTAATTTTAAAACCTGATCCACTCTCTTTGAAAATAAAAATAATAAGGATTAAAAAGCGTTTCTATCATAAAGCACAGCAAGTTTTGCATTAAAAGCAATAAAAAGGATATAATAGTTTTACCATCGTTTGTGTATGCTAATTTAAAAAATATATAAATGTAACTATTGGTGAATATTACTTTCTACATAATATAAATAGTGTATTACATTTTCAGCATTGTTTAAAATGTTGTATAATTTAATACAGACGTTCGAAAAGTCTAGAAACTGCAGGTGTAAGTTCTGTCATTAAAATTTTTTTGTCTTAAAAACGTGAAAATTATGGAAAGGGCCCATACACAGAAATGATGCTCAATGAAATTCTATATAAGTTAGTTCGTTACATCTGAAACGCATTTGAGGGGGAAAATAAATTGTTACAATAAATAAATAATTGTTCAGATAAATTGTTTCAATAATTCTCGAGATGGCTGTATATAATAATTATTAAAAGAAAATGAAGTATTGTGATGAATTTTTAATCACACACACATTTATGTATCTGTGTAGTTTGAAAATAAAAAAAATCACACAGACAATGGCAATTGTAAAATGCAAAGAATTTATCAAATTTATGTAATAAGATCTTAAATTTCAGCTTTTGTCTTCAGAATTTCAATCTGAGTTGATTTTGGACCTTTTACTCATATCACATCACGTATATAATTTCACCACAGTAATGATCTCAAATAAGAGAGCCGCTGACGAAAATATGGAACTCCGTTAGTCCATTCAGCATAATACCACCACTAGGGATTGCAATACCGGTATATTGGGATACCAAATACCGGTATTTTGAGCTATTTATACAATTTTGTAATACCGGTATTCACAAGCTTAAATACCAGTTTTTCGGTATTTACTAGAAATTTTTTAAATTGTCTCCTCTATATGTTCAGGGATCGCCAACTTAGCAAAATAGTATACGTTTTTGTTTTTATGTCTCCCTAACGGGCGAAATTAATTAGACTGTGAATATAAAGTTGCATCGTCCAATCAAGAAGTGATAAAATATGTGAATCATCCAAGAAGGCGTGCCAAAACTATCCTCTTATAGCTCAGAGCGATACTGCTCACGCGCAGGATTTGTAGTCTGATATTCGAATTTGTGAAAATAAGGTTGTAGTTGTGAAGAAAGTGCGTAATATTTCGAAATTTTTAAATTGGTGACTTCGTTATTCACATTGTACTTGCATATCATACTTATAACAGTTTTAAAAATGAAAATAATAAGGAAGAAACAAGACTAACCAATTAAAATTTGATCAAGTTTATAGTAAATTTTCTTAAAATTTTTACCCACAAACCTATCTACATTCAAAAGAATTCGGTACAGTTATCGAAGATAATGATGACATTAATGTCGATAGTGAAGAGGAATAGTCTCTTGAACAAAAATTAGAATGAGAGATTACTAAAAAAATTTCCACAAACAAAATGCAATACAGAAATTAGCTATATCCAAAAAACCATCCGAAGAGGAATTGATTTATTTGAAAAGACGCGGTAGATACTTGGAAAAAGTATATCGCGCATTGCTAACAGTACCACCAACTAGCGTAGATGCCAAAAGAGCGTTATCAACAACAGGTAATTTTTGAACAAAATTACGTTCCAAGCTTTATGACAGAACAATTGATGCATTATGTTTTTTAAGATCACATTTCAAAAATTTATAATAGTACTGAAAATTGAATAGTGGTATTTATAAACATTTGTGATTTAAATAAATAAGACGTTCCCTTACTTTTTTGTGATTCTTTATATTTACTGTTATAATTTATAAGTTACAAATTATTTTTTGAGTTATATACACTCTCTAATAAAACTGGCAAATAAAACAAAGAAACACCTGTGTTGTTCTAAAATTTCTAATACCGGTATTATGATCCAAAAAATACGGAATACCGGCATTGAACTTTTGGACCGGTATTGCAATCCCTAACGACCAATATACCCTTCTTCTGGCGAAAAGAGACTGGAACTAGACATCGATCTCGTTGCTTCACGACATGTATCACGTTTTTCTGTGGCTAGACGTCTGCATAAAGACGGCCTATTTGCTCGTCGTCCTGAACGCTGCATACCATTAACAGCAGCCCATCGGTGGTACCGTTTACAGTGGTGTCGAGAATACATACAAGACTAGACATCTCATCAATGGAGCCACGTTCTTTTTACTGATGATGGTTGTTTCAGTCTGAGCAATAATTCTCAGCGCCAGTTAATACGGAGGGAAAGAAGAACTCTATTCATCACACTAACATAAGGGAAAGTGACCTTTAAGGTGGTCCTGGGTGCTTGTGTGTGTGGGCGTTTTCCTCGACTGACCACCACTAAATTTCCTTACAGCTGTACTGGGGAGGTTTTCCAAGCTTTAGAAATTACATTTTGTCAATTCCAAACTCTTGTGCAACACTTTATTAGTTTCAGAATGTTCTTCAGAACATTTGCATTCGAAGCGTTCAGACAGTTCTTCGTTATAATATCATTTTATTAAGCATGAGGTGACAACGCCATCTCACAACAGCAACAACACCAGCAATCATATACAGTTACAATACACAGTTAACACAAGTACACGTTCACCATTACAGTTATCATGACATCCCCCCCTTTAAGTTATTAATCATATAACATAGTCGTTCAAATAAGATGGTGGCTTACAAACACGGTTACTTCTTCTTTGGACATTACAATCTGACTCGTTACATTTCTGTATATTTTGAGGATTTACGATTACTTCTGAATCAGAATTGAAAGTACTTATGTCATTGAGATATGTTTCTATATTAAAGGGTGTGTTTGATTTTCTTATATGTTTTCTATTACGTCTTAAAATATTGCCAGACTGATTTTTAACAAAATATGACCTAGGATGTAATTTATGCTTTGAAACTATTTTAGCCGGTTCCCAAGTTTTGTTTCTAAAATTTAGTATTCTGACATTGTCTTCTGACTCAAGTTCAGGTAATGGATGAGCAGTTTTATCATAATGTATCTTTTGAACGTTTTGCCTTTTTATTAACTTTTCTCGAATGTTATTAAATAATTCAGCACTTAACAATTTATTCGAGATTTGTTTTTAATTTACGATTAAACATCATTTGAGCTGGAGATGAGTCAAGACCTGATATTGGGGTGTTTCTATACTCCATTAAACCTAATAAATAATCTCATCTATCTTCCCTTGTCTTTTTCATAATGCTTTTAGAAATTTCTACTGCTTTTTCAACCATTCCATTATTTGGGGAGTAGTGAGGACTAATGAATACATAATTAAAATCCCAATCGTTTTGCAAACTTTTTATAAATATAACTATTAAATGGTATATTATCTGATACTGCTACAATATTTGGAACACCAAAATATAGAGAAAATTGTTTTAAGTTTAATTATTACCTCATCTGCACTCTTATTTACAAGTTCCGCAATTTTAATCCATTTTGAATAATAGTCTATTACAACTAGATAACTTGTATTACCCAAGTCCATTATATCAACTCCTATCTTTTCAATAGGTTTATAGGGCATTGTATGAGGTTTTAATGGCTCCTTACTATTAGCTTTTTTAAATTTTTCACATATTATACATTGTGATACTAATGTTTCTATGTCAGAATTCATCCCTGGCCAATGCATTATTTCTCTAGCTCTTTTCTTGCATTACTTTATCCCCATGTGTGCCTCATGAATTAGTTTGTAGCCTATCTTTTCTCAAACTATAATTTACAATTAATTTTCATTTAAGCAATAACAAACCCTTCTTGAATATAAATGTTATTTTTTAATTTTATAATATATTTTTACACTATTGTCCATTTTTGTAAGATTTAGGCCAGTCTTTGATACATTTAGCAACTATTTGTAATTCTGGATCTATTCAGTTCCTTTTTAAATTGTACACTGCTCTTTTCACTCATGGTAAATGTTTTGGAAATAGTATGCACTATATTTAGCATTTCAGGATCATCCTTACAATTTCACTAACAGGAAATAATCGTGATAAAGTATCAGCGAGAAAACATATATATAATTACCTGGTACATAATTGCACTGGTGTGTGCAAAAATAAGACGAGACGGTTTTTCAATATAACTTGTAAAAAGCTTTCCAACCTCAACACATTTAATACCGTAAGATCCCCAATACGCAAGGACATGTGTAATATATAAGCAAATACTCACTAAAAAAGAGAAATCAGAGGATAAAAAAGAAGCTTTTTGATTGAAAAAGTAGCATGAGCGCAATGCGACTGACTGAAAAGTCACATCCCTGTGATGGGTGTCCAGCAAGAAACATCCGGTCTTTAGAGGGGATGTGATCTCCCCTGGATCGCCAGGAGGGTTTCGCCAGCGCCCGCCCATGCTAAGAGTGGGTCGAGGGTGTCAGCCGGGTTGGCCGAAGGCATTGACGCCCACCCGCCATCGCAGCGGCCAATCGATAGCTCCGAGATCGGTACTGGTGGCAGGTGACTTGCCAGGCTGATGCGCCTGCTCAGGGAAAATCCATACATGCCATCGCTGATGGGTTGAGATCCGGAGATCAAGTGTCGTGACCAAACTCAGCATGGTTCAATATCCCCTCACTCCTAAGAGCTGTTAGGGCAGCTACTGTGCGATGACATAGAGTGTTGCATTTGTCGTCCATGAAAAGGATTTCTGCGGACTACCGCTTGCTGCTCTAAAAAGGCGCACATATGGAAGAATCTCGTTACAATAACGGGTCCCGTTGATCAAAATCGCGTCGAAGATGAAGACCTGTAATGACTACCGCCATGGAGCCCCCAAACGAGAACACCGCGACCTCCATACTCTGTCCCTTTCTCTAATGATGTTCGAGGGATGATTGCGGCCCCTGCCTCTTCCAGGATGATATGCAAGTGATGAGAATCACATCAAAACTGAATCTGCTCTCATCTGTAAGAGTACTGTCCTCATCTATTGTCTCTCCAATTCCGGTGTTCCCGACACCACATGAGAACGCCTTCCGGATGGGTAGGCGTTAAAGGTACACACCGTACAGGGAAGTGTCGCAAACAGACCACCACCGCAGCTCCTTCGCCACGTAAAAAACGCGATATCGGTCGTCCAGTCACTCAGGTCGTGTCTAGCGATTTATCCTGCCAGTTTCGCCGCCTGTTTCTTCTGGCCTGTTAAAACAATGTACTAGGTCATGCGCGGGTGCGTGTTCCTCGTGACGACCACTACTGTATGAACCCCGGATAGCTGTTCCTGTAATTTGAAATTGTCTCAAGTCGTGAAACGATGCTGTGAGCAATTCAACTCTGCAGCCACATTCTGTCACACTGCGGCCTTCCTCCAACTTCCCAATGATTCGACCTCGGGTAAAAGCATCCAGATATTGTCAACAGATTGATTATTCGCCATTTCTCGCTGAGGCAGCAACTCGGTGTGATTTTAACTGCTATACGGCGCGAAATCTCTTTGACAAGAAATACTGATCTTACACCGACAACATGCTTTATACTACTCAGACACTCCCCATTACGTCTACCTGCATATCTGCATGTGCTACCGTACATCACCTTACTTAATCTCCTGATTGGTCTTTCTGTCCGCTCTGCCTCTTCGTTCAGCTGATATGCTAATTTTTCGACTTCGTCCTTAATTTTTGCACACCAGTGTAGTTCAAAATCATACTTTAATAATTTTAAAATCATTCTTTGCATTTTAGAAGATATTTTATGCATAGGTTTCTTAACAATTGCCATTAAGGGCTTATGGTCACTCTGTACAACAAATTTACGTCCAAATACAAAACTATGGTATTTCTCAAATGAGAAAACAATTGCCAATAATTCTTTCTCAATCTGTGCATAATTTTTCTCACTGTTTGTTAAACTGCGTGAGACAAATGATACCGGTTGACCTTTTTGGATTAAACAGGATCCTAGCCCATCTTTTGAACTATCACATTGTATTACTATTTCATCATAACACTAAAAACTTTTAAAATTGGAACTTTAGCTAACAATTCTTTAATGTTTACAAAGGCCAATTCTTGTTCTTTTCCCCAAATAAATTCTACATTTTCATGAATGATTTCTCTTAATGGAGCAGTAACTTTAGATACATTGGGTGTAAATTTTTGAAAGGGTAATTCATCATGCCCAACAATCTCCTAACTTCAGTTTTTGATTTTGGTGTTGGCATCTCAACAATTGCTTTTATGTGATCTGGATCAGGTTTTATACCTGATTTAGATATAATTTGACCTACATATTTTACCTCAGACACCCTATATTGTAGTTTATCTGGATTAAACTTTATATTTAACAATTTGGCTCTTTCAAGAAGCATTTCTTTTCTGAAATACCTCAGAAAAGAAATGGCATTTTGTTGAATTTGTACCTTCCAAAGGGTGTATTAAATGTACAAATTTCAGAGCTAACTTCATCTAAAGGTACATGCCAAAAACCATCTTTCAAATCTACAACTGAAAATATTTTCTTGCTCTCTAATCTACTAATGATATCATCTGTACAAGGAATTTGATAATGTTCTCTTTTAATTTTACTTTGTTAAGATCTCTAGGGTCTAAACATAATCTTAAATTTCCATTGCGTTTTTCTACAATGACTAAACTTTGCACCCAATCAGTTGGCTTATTAACTTTTGACACTGTTCCTTCTTTTTCTAATCTATCTAAAGTACATTTTAATTTTGGCTGCAAAGTCAGAGGAACACGTCTTGGTGGGTGAATTACTGGAACAGCATTACCTTTTAAAGTAATGTGATATGGTTCATTTGGAAACTCTCCTACCCCAGTAAATACATCTTTAAATTGCTTAATTAACTCATTTTTACTTATACTACATTCAATAGCATCAATTCTTTCAATAAGTTTTAATTCCTTACAACCTCTTAACCCTAATATTGGTTTGGATTTTACATTTACTACATAGAAAGGCAAAGGAACATTTTTGAGTTTATCAGTAGAGCAATTAATTATAAGGGAACTATTTCGCTTTAAATTAAAATTACCATAAGTAGTTAGAGATATATTAGTTTTACTAAGTTTTGGATTAACTTTAAACGTACTCAAAATATACAGTGGCAAAATATTTACTTCAGTTCCAGTATCCAGTTTAAAATTTACACCAAAACACTTATTATTTACATCTAATGAAACATTTTTATAGCAAGTTGTTTCACTTACCATTTCTACATTCTTAAAATTAGAGTCTGTACTATTTTTCATTGACATTTAGCTTCATTTTCATTCACAGAATCAATATAAACCAGTTCATTTTCAGGAACGTTCATTTCATGAATGTTCTTTGTACTCTGGAAACATTTAGCAGCAAAATGGCTTTTCTTCTTGCACTTGGCACAAATTTTCCCGAACGCTGGACACTCTCGAGGCTTGTGTTTCCGTCCACACTTTTGCAGTTGTACTGGGTTTTAGGCTTGTTCTGATTCTCCTTCACGAAGTTTATTGCGGCTGTATCGTACTTCATATTTCAGA